>QVRM01000682.1:0-194233 GCA_003439945.1 Dermanyssus gallinae | reverse complement strand
CAACAACAACATTATCAACAACCACCACCACAACGACGGAAGCAGTAATTGTAACAGCAAAAGCAGCGAGCAGCGGCGGCAGTAAAAACGCATGACAACAACAAAAGGGCACAACAACAACAGCAACAATACCAACAACAACAACAATAATACCAACAACAACAAAGCGTTGGCCCAATGGCTGCGATGCAATTCTCCGGCGCGTACACTGTACCGCAGCGAGCGTCACCCACTGCGGCGAATCGGCAAACTCGGCCTACACGTCGGGGTTCTTGTCGCCGACTAGCTATATAGCGAGCTAGGCTAGACTATCTATATGCGGTGTCATTAGATTGTCACGGATCGCCATCGTTCGATGCCAGGCTATGATGGCGTGGAGTGGAGTGACACTCCACAGCGTGGGCAACAACCTACGTACGCTGGCTTTGTCTTTCTCTCCGACCATTCGGACCATTGTGGCGGCGGTCTCCTACAGACCGATCTCCCCTGTGGCTGCTCGCGCTTGGCAGGCACGCGATGGTGGTGGCAGTGAAGCCGGGACATCAGCAGCGGTAGCAACGCCAACCCATCAGCGGTAACCAGCTTAGCTGGTTCGAGCAGCCCCGTGGCCTTATTATGGTCCGGGCGGCCGATTGCCCGCCGGACGAATCGTCCCTTGAGGCACCGGAGTGGCCGTATACATATATGTATATATATATATATATATATATATATATATATATATATATATATATCTATATATATATATAATATATATATATATATATATATATATATATATATATCTGTGTTACATTTCGTCAGAACGAGACGTGTCTTGTTGAGATACGTCTCTTTCTGAAGCCGCCGTCGTTGAGAACCATTATTTGAAACTCTATTCATTTGTGCACGCAACCAACCCGCGTGGACGCATTCAATTTGCGCCGCGGCAAAACCCAACGGATAAACCACAGAACGAGCTTCGTTGTACGAAAGAACACTCACTCCCCTTTCGTCATCACAACCGCAGCAATAAAGTCGACACAGTTTAACCGTCAAAAGACGGTAGCTAACTAAGCGTAAGGCCTGTGTCTTCTCATTGCGGTATAGCGTTCGGTACAGCAATTCGGAAACAGGGGCAGCATAGGCTTACAGTTGACAAGATCGTCAATATGTTGGTGCCGTGGCCACGATTCCGTGGACTCGGCTGTGAGGTTGTGCCGATCGAAGTGACTGTTGTAGCCTGCCGTACTGGTGCTCGTCTCCTCAGCGGTAGCAATCTGCAGAGACAACTTGTTTTAGCGGCTACATATGCTGAACCGGCCGCCAGGACGTCGGCGCGTTTTGGCCTAATGCCTAGAAGATTTTTAGTTAATTAGTCGCCCCGTAGGCCGATCGAGCGAATCTTGCGTGAGTGCACCCACCGAACGTTCCGGGAGGGTTTGAGCTTGACGGCATGATGAGTGCCACCTGGTGGCATGATGACAACTTGCTCGCGGCGAGCACGTGTCTGCGCGCCAGCTGTCACGAGCAGCGAGAGAGAAGGCGAGACCGTGGAAGATTGACGTATAGTTCGACCGGACAGAGATTTACAGGTGTTTGCGAATAGGTCGTTAACGGGTGCAATGCTAGAGGAAGAAGAATGGCTTACTATGCCGAGTACAGAGTAGTAGCAAGGCGATAACGACACTCGCCATCTTGAATCGCCATCTTGAATGTGGCTGCAGCACAGCAGTGCCCTCCACTACGTTGTTGCCGTAGGTGATTCCGACTGCGTCGACAGCGCCAATACTAACACCAATCTCCAGTTCGGGTTGCTCTCTAAGCCTGACGCCTGAGATCTTCCGAGGCTATGCACTCATATATATAATGCCTGCATGTTGATGCAATATTTGGTGTACTGCGCCACAGCTCATGCTCACTTCTTCCGCCATTTCACGCAGCTTCAATCGGCGGCCAGTTTCACGAGTTTGAAAACTTTTAGCACCGTTTTCCCATCCTGTTTTGTTTCCCATCCTGGCTGTTCAGAACGTGATGCATCTTCATTGCCCATACTACCTCTTTTGAATGAGGCAATCAATTTGGTAATAGTACTGTACGCCGGTACATTCGTTTCGTACACTGCATCTAATTTGGGTTTAAAATTGGTTGCAGTTAAGTCTTAAAGAAATGAATTGCGGTACGGTGTTCGTCCTGCTTTGTTGTCGCTGGACGATCTGACAGGTTACAGTTGTGCGACCTGCTACACAATTCGAAACCAATCCATATGATCCACCTATTTTTGTTAGCCTACCGAAGGACGTCTTTCTCTGGCGCTTTAGTTGTCGTGAGCCGTTTGAATTTTTAGACAGGCAATACTACGAACGTTTTAATCCACTCTCATATACGTTACGTAAATAAAAATATAGAATACTCATATGTTTAAAGAACGTTAAAAATAACCACCGCTAATACATATAGTGCACAAAACGTTGTATCACGCAAATATGGTGAGAGTTTACTCTTGCTATTTTAGCTTCTATTTGTTTTAATGTTAACCTACATTTTTAAACCTTACAAAAGGTTGATCCGAAAAGATTTGTGTCATACGCAGGAAACTAACCCGCGATTCCTAGCGCCGTGGGCCATCTCCTCCACTCGGTCCCGTCGACAACTTTTGCAAGATTATGTAACAATCGTATATGTACAAATGCCGTCGCATAATATCAGCAGGTAGTATTCAGTCAACCTAAGTCGTTATGATGAAACCGAGACATCTGCAGGAGTTGATCAGTCAGTCTGAAAAAACACCCAACGGAATGTGCCGTATATATATATATATATATATATAAATATATATATATATATATATATATATATATATAAATATATATATATATATATATATATATATATATCTATATATATATATATATATATATATATATATATATATATATATATATATGTTTGTATTAAACTAGTTCACACAAGTTGAGAGGCGGCTATAGGCGTCAAGAATGTTGTGTAATATGCTCAAAATAGATCCACTTTCTTTTTATGACGACTGAAGTCGTCGGATGGTAATATACAGCTGCCAGATTATCATCGAATTCATATGGCAGTTCATCTGCCTACGTCCAAAATGATCTGCAGAAGCGACCCCATGCTGAGCGCAGGTCGGCCCAGTAAATTGCCCGCAGATAGCAATCATAAGATAGTTGGGGAAAAAATTGTCCCATTGCGAATCTCCGTTGAGTCACCACTAGCGGAAAAAAACAGGCGATATGAGTTCCGACTGACGATATGCTGGAATCGTCTAGTAAACTAGACTCAATCATTCTACACGTCGACAGAGCGTAGGAGACCTTACAGGGATCAAAACTATATTTCTGTAGCACATAATATGTATGTTGTGTACCACTATGATCGGTGACCAGAGCTCTCAACTCGACTTGACTAACACAGAAAGTCATCCCTAGGGTATTTTTAGAAAATTTGTTTGGTAAAGATTGAAACTTGCTAGGGGAAATAGTTATACACAGGTATAATCATTACTAATATGCGCCGAGATACTTCGTTGAAGACGTTGTAGAAATGTTAGACAAGCAGATTCTTATTTTAATATATTTATTATTAAAATGTTTCGGCAATGCATCACGTTTTATACACATACATACGGCTGGATGAGCTTAACCGGTTGCACACATTAGGATTACCTGCCTTATGGTTGTCATTATATATATATATATATATATATATATATATCACCATCAACGCCTTGGCTCAATAATGATTTTCAAGTTGCAATTTCCTTTCGGACTAATAAAATCAGCCACTGATAATAAATCAAATAGCTGAAATAAATCCGTGCATTATATAGAGATAATCATCAATTGTTGAAATGCTCGTTAAGCACAAACATATGGTCGGCGCTCGCGTTTGTGCATTTAATTTTGATCACGGGAGTTGTTGTTTATTGGAACGTTCATCGTGATCACAAACGGGTTCTCTAGTTTTATGACTTGAGATTGAGCTCACACTCTCTGTTGTAGGGGTATGACCTAACGCCGTGCGCAGTGCAAGAGACAACAACGACAACCTTAGTGTAGTGTTATTAATAATAAGAATAATAATAATAGAGCGCTGCAAACACGACCTCATTTGTTGGCTATGCACTCATAAACGGCACTATGCCTTTAGAGATACAGTTTGAACTCTTCGCAATTCAACTACACACTGCGCACCTCACCGACAAGTTAACGTCCCGACGCCCTGCAAGCGCATGACGACTCTACGAGGGACATACTAGGTGAAGTCCTTAAAATTGACTGACACGGGCAGTACGTAGCGAAGGGCAAACCTCCCTATAAAAAAGGTGGACGGGGTATTCGATCAGCAACAGAAATTAGTTCATATGTGTTAAGCGGCATCGCTATTCAAATTTAGCCAGCTGGCAGCTATGCTGGTCCACCCAAGTGCTCACCACCTGCTGCACACAGCATAACAGGAGGCTAAGTCACTATTCAAACTGGAGTTGGATCTAATTCCTTGGGAAAACATACTACAGATGTCAAGTCTCATAATCTGTCAGATCATCGAAAGCCTTGAGTCTCCCTTAGAGAAAGCGGTGTACTTTACCGCACGAGATACCTTCAGCGGCCGATTCCTCAAGGCTCTCCCGTCCTCGCAGCTCGATACCATGCTGGACAACATCTCATTCCGCATGATGTCGGCTCTCAGAGTCCGTGGGCCGATATGCAAATCACACCATTACAAGGCATGTGAAAAAGAATGACCTCTACCTATTAAACTCCCTGGTGCCTCCCTATGCCTGATTTGGGATGCAACAGTATCCTGCGCAACCGCACCGTCCTATTTGCCGCACAGCGCCACCAGGCGTAAATACGCTGACTTAGAACCGATAAATAATTTCGTGCCGATTGCAATGGGCGAGGAGACAATGGGCTCGGCTAGCCGAAGTTCAAGGACATTTATAAAAAAATACTTAAGTGATCGATTACCGGCAAACACGGGGGATACGCGCGAAAGCGAGTTTCTGAGCTAGTAGCTGCTTTCATTGGCAGCTTGTAGAGAAAATGCCGCGTTGATAATCGGTGCGATGGGCTGAGAATAACTAAAGGGAAACCATAAAATAACGAGGATACACATTCACACATTCACACCTCACAATTGTCTTTTTCTATATAATAGTATTAACAACGGCAGGAAGATAAGCTTGCTCTACAAAACGACAAAGCAGTTTTGTAAGTTCCTAGGCTTTCTTTCCTAACTTGTTGTTGGCAACACAATCTGCTAACTAGTCAAGCAAGTTGTGAGGAAGTGAAGACCATGATTACCAGTTTAGGTCTGCACTACAGGCAACGATAGACGGGGCAGAAAAAGAAACAACAACAACGACAACCAACAGCAATCAAAAACAACAACAGCAACAACAATAACAGCAACAGCAGCAACAACAACAACAACAACAGCATCGTCCTCGTCGTTGTTGTTGTCGACGAAACGCTGTCGTCTCCATTTTTGACCTTAGCGTCGTCGTAGTCGGCAGTAAAAAGATTTACATTTTATTGCATCGCCGATTGCAGGCGCCATTGAGCGATGCCCCATCGCACCAGTTATCGAACGGCTTGTGCCGGCTTATAGCCTAACCAGTTGCTGGGCTCAGCACTATCGTGACGGCTATCGGGCAATACACATTGTGCACACCCTCTGTGCCATCGCCCAGCCCCTAGCTTTTATCTTACCGTTCGTTATTTGCCACCGTGTAGACGACTGACGTTGTTGTTGCTATTGTTGTTGTTGTTGTTGTTGTTGTTGTTGTTGTTGTTGTTGTTGTTGTTGTTGTTGCTGTTGTTGTTGTTGTTGTTGTTGTTGTTGTTGTTGTTGTTGTTGTTGTTGTTGTTGCTATTGTTGTTGCAGTGTCATCGTCGTACTACCGCTTGCTGGGACCCTTCTGTCTTGGTTCTGCAACCAATTCCTTCTTCTTGTGTTTTCGTCGTGCGCCCTTTAAGCACACACGGTTTTGTTTATAGGACGCAAACAGACACACACACACACAGGTATACACGTATACATACGTATTCACATGCACGACCACGAACGCGTGTCGTCTGACAGCCAGTCCGGAAGCCGGAAGCGAAGGTAATTCGGAAAACGAATAAAAAACCGGGCCCGCCACAGCTCGCAACCGCGCCCGCCGCAGTGGGGGCACGGTGGTTGCTTTGCAGACCCACGCTGACAGACAGACAGACAAACAGGCTACATACGCCGAGAACGAGAACCCACCTTGGGTACCACCAGTACGCAGTAGGTTCGTACCAAGAGATAGAACGCCGCCGATTCGCATTGCCATTGCGGCTGCCATTGCGCCTACCTGCTGCGTTCGACAGCTTTCGACCCGTGCGACCCAAGCAGAAATAGTAATGGCCATGCAGGCCATGGGATTTTAATTTGATTGTCGAACGCTGCTTTTTTTCCTGGCAACTACTATGCATGCACTGCGTTATGACTCTTGTCTAGCGTGTTTTGCGTACGCCGCCGCCGCGCCGAATTGCAATATTACACATAGCGACAATCGAATATTACACCGTAACTCCGTAGAGCCGTATTTATGCGACAAACGCACAACGTCTAGGAAGCGATCAGACGTTTCAGATTTGGATTGCACACTTTGGAGCGAATGACTGTAAATACACAAAATACGACGTCATAAGTGATAACCCACTCATAGCTGGCTTATCTACGGCGCCACGGCATACCATATGGCAACTGTATACTGGCAATCCGAAGAAGCAAGACTGCCTACATAAGCTGTAACACCCTGCTTAACACCCCGATTAGAGCACAATTACTTTTTGGAGGGCACTCTCCGAGTGAAACCGGGAAACGTATTCTTTGGTTACGTATGCCCATAGACCTATACCATGCTATAAAATTAGAAAGTAAGGCTGTTTTTGTGCGATCGTCAACCGTATCGTGTTATGACAACTTGGTCTCATCGCGAGTGCTTACAATGAGAACGACGCAGAGAGAATAAAAACGCAAAATACACTAGGTCATAACTTTTGATACACATTAGGTCATAACGTGTTCTCTACGCTACCTTCGAAGCATCTGCTAGGAGAAGAGTCTGGCGACGCTCGCATTTCAGTCACTTAGAAGTTAAATAAGACATCTCTTTTTTCTCTATTTCGCTCTTTCCCTCACAGGCAAAAGTATGCTTGTGGTTCATTGCGTGAGACTCAGCACGGCACAGGTGTCAGCGTATGCGATCACATTTATTACTCTAGTAAATTGAGAGAGGAATGCAGCTCTGTTCGTCGAGCCGCGCCGGTAACAAGTATCGCAGAAACCTAATAGAGAAATAATGAAAGCGTGTCTGGTGTCAAACGAACAGAAGAAATAGGTCTGGCGGTCAATCTGAAGACCTTGGTGGTAGTAACGGCAACAGTAGCGGCAGCAGCCCTGCTGCCTTGGGTTATTGGGCATAATGAGGGCTCTGTTTTTTTAGAATAGTGCGCCCGGATCGGGTTGAGTCATATACGCTTCTTCTCTGCGTTTAGCCCCTACACGCTAAATGCATTTCCGCCCATTGGAGGTGTGCGTGCGTAAATGCATTTTCCGCGCCCTGACAGAAAATACATTCTGTACTGGCGTGGTATGCAAAGCGTTAAGGACCACCCGTGGTTCTGTTGGGAAGCACAGAAGGAGTTGTACGTCGCGGTGTTCGCATTCTATCTAAATGATCGACAGTGAAGGGAAGGTTGCGTACAGCGTCAATATAGTCAACTCTAGCTAACAAGGTCAGGAATTGACCGGCAGCATCAATCGGCAGATCACCAACTGATTAGAACGATAGCGCCAAAGTTGACAACAGTGCAAATCGAACTGCCAGAGACTGTAGAGCATTGGCCTTGTCGTTTGGTTGCAGGTAAACTCTCAGTATGATGAAGGTGTACGTGTGGCTGCCAGCAAGGTTACAGGGCTCCAGGGCAAATGTCTGGGCATATATATATATATATATATATATACATACTCGTATATGGCAGTGTGCTGAGAAGAAAATACCAAGGCGGGAGAACACCTGTTGAATTTTCTTTTCGTAAAAGCGTCGGGCTTTATTTTATTGCAGCGGCCAACAAACATGCCCTTGGAAAGTCAGTCCACAAGTCAGTTGCAAACGTCAGAAAAGAGTGTTCACAAATAATGTCACAAACATTGAACTCGTTTCGCAGCGCAAAACGGCCGGGACCTAAATTGGTTTAGGTTCGTCTGCGCAGCAATGGGGAACAGGTAAGGCAGTCCCTTGTTGTCAGTGTCAACGCTTAGTCCAGAGGCCTCCTTGTGTGTGAAAGTCTCGGCGATATATAATTATAATATTTGACAATATAAGCCCACGCGCGCTATTCTATGTTGATGAAATTTCCTCTCATTTCTGCAAAATACTCTAAACTAGCTGAGTAGGTACCGATCAATTTCAATTACCATGTGATTGGTGCTATAACGAAGCCACTTCGTTTCTTGGAAAGCAAGGTCAGCAAGCATTTTTAAGGGCATGTTTACAGGGGGTGCGCCCATACAGGCTAGGGATCTAAACAAATAGCACTTCTATACGCCTGAAACGCTTATTTTAACAAAAGCTAATGCGACGCCAGAAATGGCAAAACAGATGCTTTAGTGTAGGGTCCAACCGACCGTCATTCCTATAGCACCGCTAACGTAGGAATAATGCTATCAAGGATTTTTCCAGAATCACTGTTGATCTCTACAAAAGAAAAGTTAAAATAAATGACAGTTTCACAGTTGACAGCCATTTATTTTTAAATATGCTGAAGCTCTTAATTAGGCGTAAGCTGTGGCTGCCAAACGGCTACATTTTCAATAAGCGTGCGGCTAATGCTACGCATTGCAGACAGATAGTGTTTCCACTTTTTCTATGAGAGTAGCCCGTGTAGGACGATTGCTACTGATCACCCTTTGGCGCAATTTTACGAACAAATCGTGCCAGAGGTCTTTACCCGCGCCGTCCTTGCAAACAGGTCATTTAAGGGTTCAGTGCTGTTAGTGAACCGGACTGGGTCGAGCTATTGCGAACGTGCGCTTCCTTCTAGCCGACGGGCATTTTCGCCAGGAGATAAATGGGCGCAGCTCAGCGGCGGTGGTAGGAGACACGCTGCCCGCAAAAGCGAGTCAAGACGGCTCCCTCCAGGCCGCTACATTCGTTCCAGTGCTCGTTGAGAGGCGCAAGCTGCGGGCACTGTGCCTTTGTGCCTGATTTGTTAACCGAGTAAGTCGTGAATGAGTTGCGGGAACTCAAGCTGCTTTGGCTAACAAGGGATACGTCTTCGACTAGTGGGCACTAGAATGAAAACGGCTGAAATGAGTGTTGCCGTGACAATAAAAAATGTGTAATAATATCGGTTATATAGCTATACATACGTAGCTGCAACTAGTAGACATTTTCTAATTGAATGACACTGAAGGCACTGAAGAGGACGAACATGTGTGTGTGTGTGTGTTTTAAGCTTTATGGAGAGGCTGTGTGTTGAAAACCGTTTTATTTCGTCAAAAATAAAAATTATCATCTTAAGTTAAGCATGCCAATAGAATTGGTCACTCTTTTTAAATATCCAACTTCTAAAGCTATACATTAAGAAGCTGTTTTTAGTCTCTATATCTTCGTTTGTACTGAGCAGATACTTCATCTATTATGCTGTTTCACAGGCGAAGAGAAACAAGTATCGGAAGTCGCGACGCTGCTTTGTGGTCTACTGACTGACGCAACGATGGGTTTTGCGTCTGCGTCAATTATTCCATGTAAGCCAACCTACCCCACAAAAGGTTACCGTTGTGTAGTCGATACAAACGTGCGATATCGTGCACTGTTATATTCGGTTATCTCATCTGTCAATCATCTTCATAAAGAAGATTATCTGTATCTAGTTTTGCTCACTAAGTAAGTAGACTGTCTTCCGCTCACGGACGTACCTGAGCAATACCTGAGTCTACACTTTAAGCTTTGTAAAGACTAAGGAAAAATCAGATCGCAGGTTTAGTTCGATGAGTCGAACTACAGTTGTCTTCTCCGTCCCCGTTGAAGCATCGACAAATCAGCTAAAAAGGCCAAAACAAACACCACAAGATACAATTCCGTTTGCGCACTAACCTTGTTGTCGGACCTTCGTTTGGCGTCGTAGATCTTCCAGACGAGTTCGGGTCCAGCTGAGCCCACCAGGCGGCCGATCTCGAAGTGCTGACTGATGGGATTGAGTTCGAGCGGCGATGGCGGGCCCTGTTTGAACTTTGGCAGACCACCGCCTCCGCCCGGATTGACGAGCTCGGCGATCATCGACCGCCGCCGGCCCTTCGGGCTGGGCTGCGGCGAGAGCGACAGGCCGCATGCTGAGCTGCGCCGGCCCCCGGGGGCCTCGTCTGGCCCCCCAACTTGCAGCACATTCGGATTGTTCACGATGTTGTTGGCGCTGACGGCAGCAGCAGCCCCCGCTGCTGCTACGGCGGCGGCCGAATGGCTGGGGCTGGTGTTGGCGCTGAGAACCAGGGGGGTGCCGGGCGTGGAGGCAACCCCGACGCCGATGTTGTTTAGGCTGCCCTGACTCCCGCCGCCGGCGCCGGCGACGACGACATTGGGCACGCCAAGCAGGCCCCCAGCTGGCACGCCCAATCCACCACCCGAAGGCCCCCCGGGAGGGCCGAGTGTCGCGCGGGGGAATATGCTGGCTGAGATGGTGCCGCCGGGAGGCCCGCTGCGCGCGGGACTGCGGGATCTAACGAGCGGCCCTGGCGGCTATTCCTTCTGTTGCCACCACTGTTGCTGTTGCTGCTGCTGTTGTTGCTGCTGCCGATGTTGCTGCAACCAATGTGACAGCTGCTATGTGTATTCTTGTTGCTGATGTTGTTGCTACTGTTGTTGCTGTTGTTGCTGCTGCTGCTGCTAAAGCCACAATGAGCACGCCTATTACGGACCACCCACCACAGAGGTGGCGACGTGTCGTTGGTGATACAGCTTGGAGGTGAGAATTTTTTTTTGCCGGATGAGTACGGCGACAGGCAACAGATTTGTTTTCGGTGACCTCTGACTATCCCTGGCGCTGTGGTTATTGTTGTTGTTTTTGCTGCGATGTTCTTGTTGTCAGTGTTGTCACTCAGACCGTCTCCGTGGCGTGACGTTGGCCACACTCAGACGTCGGGGGCCGGCCGACTAAGAGTGTGCGTCAAACGCGAACCCGCCCGCAGCGAAGCTCAGTACTGCAGACCCGATGGTAGTCCTTGGGCATCATCTGTACATAGACAATAGGGGCACAAACATAGACGCACGGAAAACGGTTATTGTATTGCTTAGTGATCTCGGTATCTCCCATTATGCAAGCAAACTGATTATCGATTGGCTATAACAATGTTCAACACTATGTTTATTGACATATATATATATATATATATATATATGTCGAACACCTGCCAAAACGTGGCTGCTAATAATTATATATATTATATATATATATTATATGTGTGTATGACCCGGGTCAAGCAAACGGTGGCGGGCTGTATGAACGTATCCGACAGGCGTAAACGAAAACACCAACCATGACCGAGCAAGTTTGCGTACGATATTTCAGCAAAGATCACCTAATGTCAACTCGCTGTTCGCGCCGGACGAGCCCTTAATCAGATTATAAAGTTCAAACGACAGCTTACAAGATTGCGGCTTAGTGCGCGGCTGCAGAAGAAGCAGAGCGTGGTTCCTACACAGGGAGTGGAGAAGATTCACGATAAAGTGCGCTGTGTGAGGCGGACTCCCGAACTAAGTGCGACACCGCACAGGTGCATTTTGGACGATGCGTGCTCGATTCCTCTCAGTCTAGAAGAGAGGATATTCATCGTAGACGCAAAAATCTACCGGCGAAATAACCGTTGACTTCCTTATGATCTACGAAGTGTCAAGGATGGGTACGTCTGGAATGTGGAAGATAGTGAAGGTCATCATTTTCACAAAGGCCAAACAGTGACACAGGAAGTTTATTTGCATATTCTGCTTAACCTGTAGTGGAATCGTAGATAAGTTATGTGTCTTATCGTTTGTCATGCATTGCGTTCCAGTAGGACGGCGCACCGGTCATATCAGCGGTTTCGTGTAGGGTGGCGGGAATAGCATTAGACAAGCACTCGCTGCCGCTTAGCACTTGATCTAGGAGGATTTAAACATGAAGAAAGCTCATTTGCAGTTCTAACTGGTAAAAAGTAGCAGTAAATACATATACACACATCAGTAACATTGTAGTCGAGTAAGCGCATATTTAAAAAAATATTAACGAAAAAGTACAAATATGTATGAAAAGACAAAATAAGTGGACAAAATTCAACAAATGCCGAAACATTTATAAGACAAGTTGTACAACACATTGAGCACGGCTTTAGCAAGAACCCACTGACAAAATATCCTGGCGCGTAACTATATATATAGTCTTCCAGAATTTGTCCAACAAACTCGGAGGTCTAGTGGTGGCGCAAATGTCTTATAAAATGAGTAATTGAGCATGAAAGCTAAAATATGAGAATTGCAAAGGGTTTTTTTCTTGAAAATGATCTACAATGCAACATTTGTTCTGTTTTGAGCTAACGTAAAATGCAATTCAACAGGTGCAAACTTTTCTTCTAAACAAGCAAATATGATTTATTTGTCGATAGGATGACTGGAACTTATTTTTTCGCCGAGTTGAACTAGACATCAATGTCCGTTGGGCGAGTTGTGGAGAACCCTGTATATTTATATATATATATATATATATATATATATATATATATATATATATATATATATATATATATATATAAGTAGATTTGCCGAGCAAGGTAGCTTATTGGCAATCTCATTGCCTTGCATTCATTGGAGTGGGTTCACGACCCAGACCGGCCATTCTAAAATTGGCTTTTATGGTTTCTAATTTAGTAGCAAAGTACGTAGCGAGCTGCCAGACGCATCGGCGGTCTTTGCACTTTTTCGCCCGGTGGAACGGTCGCTAAAATGTTCAAACTGTTCAAATATAATACACTGTATTGTAATTATGTACCATCTTCAAATGTAATTTTATTGCAAAATAAACAATTTGTATGCTATTTAGGCAAAGTGAATGCTATAATCGGCGATCAAAATACAGGAAGCAAATGCCTCAATAGAAAAGATTCCATATCATCCACCTTCATTAATATTATAATACTGACTATTAAGTCCGTTTATGTCCATTTGTTGTATATGTCGCTCAACTAAAAGTGGTCAGATACTAAGAAATACCGACGATGTAGACTACTTCTATGCAGATGATTTAGAAATTTGGGCCACAACCGCACACCACAGGAACTTCTACCTACAAGACCTGAGTTTATTAGAATTCGTAGTCTACACAAAACAAGCTCGCTACCAATACCGCAAATTCCGGTGTGCGAGAAAACAGCTGCCGTTTCAGATTCCACTTCGCATACGTAGGGTTTTGGATATTATGCACAGACAAGACAATTATCCACCTATTATGCCAGTTTAACCATGAGACAAATAAACGCCATCGGGAACGCGGGCTATTCAACACGATCGACATATTTGCTTGCTTGACGCCACCCACCTGTGTTGTTTGTCTATGAAATT
Organism: Dermanyssus gallinae; assembly: GCA_003439945.1. Taxonomy (NCBI): domain Eukaryota; kingdom Metazoa; phylum Arthropoda; class Arachnida; order Mesostigmata; family Dermanyssidae; genus Dermanyssus; species Dermanyssus gallinae. The sequence continues at coordinate 180,597 of QVRM01000682.1, read as the reverse complement.
GTACCTAAAGGTAAATTAAGCTATACTCGACGACGGTGTGTGTAAATTCGATTATATGTTAGTCAGGCAACTGGATACCCTTAGGGAGATAACGTGGGGTGCCCACTGTTATGTTATTCATCCCTCTGCTGAGTGATCTTCGACGCGTGATAAAACAGCGGTATCCTACTGTGTCGACCCTGCTCTATGCAGATTACCTCGCTATCTATAATGTGGCGGCGTGATATATTTGGCGGGGGTGTGAAGTGCGCTAGTCATAGCTATCACCTGCCGGGGTGTCGCCAGTTCGGTTCCTGTTGTTGATTGAGAGTTTTCTTGGAGCGATGCTCATTGAGAACAGCTGATAAACCATATTGCTGAGAGTCAGCGACCGTGCTGCCACGAGGACTTTTGGGCAAACTCTAGAGATCTCAACATGTCCGCTTATGCTGCCGCTCTAAGCGCCGCTGATATGAAATGAGGGTGACATGTCAAGCGAATATTAAATCTATCCATCCACCATAGCCGAATCAGCCAAATTGTCAGCCGAACAGACCTAGAACAGAACGCGGACTGCTCACAGGAGTCGTACTATTCGGTTTAGCAGCGGTGTCAGACAGCGAACGTTGCCAAAAGCAAGGCTGTAAAATGCCGACGCGGTGAATGTCTCGCACGCGGGGATAGGCTGCTTCTCCAAGGAAAGCAGGTGGAGTTTGTAGAAAACTCCGTTTTTTTTGTCTCGGCATTGTGATCGCTTTGCGGCGTACGTCCTTTCGTCAGCACTTCACGGAGCGCTTGAGGAAAGCGCTAAACGAAGAGGCAAGTATGCCAAGCTCCACACAGCTTCCTCAAAATGTGAGAAGCGAGCCTGAAAATATTGTTAGTGGCTAGTTACGGAATCTAAGTTACGTGGGACAAACTTACACCTGTGTAGTTCCGGCAACTCGATAAGATGAAATCAACCTTTCTTAACCAAACATGGGGTTCCCACAACCGCTCGAAACAGATTAGTGTATACGCTCGGGGAATCCGCGTCCCAAATCGACAAGTTGGTACAGCGTTTTCAACTTGCAAGCACAACCACTTTGTTGGATTTACGCTAGCAAAATAAGATTTGAGATGCCACCGGAATTTTATACCACACCCTATGTCATCCCCGGTTCGGAAGCAGCCTTTGCACTCGCGGCGTCACCTTGAGACTCGTTACAACACGGGTTCCACCACCTAGTCTTCTATACAATACGATTCTGCAACCCAGGCGTAAGCTGAATGTGCGACCGCATAAAAACGTATTTAATACTGCAAAAACGAACGTTATAAGTCGTAACTTAGGTGACCGGTATGCAAAATATGATAGGGTGGTTAAGCTCAGCAAAGAGAGTGTGAAATTAGTAAAACCATTTTACATACTTTTGTGTAACGTCATCTCCTAGTTTATCCTAGCTTAACACGGCACTTAGAAAAGCTGCGGCAATTGTTTTGCTAGCCGCTAGTACTAAATTGAGTCGATATAAAAGCAGCAATAAAACGTATTTACGTAAAAATAAAGCTAATTACAAGCTTACTGCCTGAGTACACTATCACCACCGCACATCTCGCTGCAAATCCTGGAGCAGATCGACAAAATAAAACGCGCTTTATGTCAAAAATATTCTCACCCTACTACGGAATGCGTCATTGGCACCTCGGCACCCCAACTGTACCAAGAAAAAGCATTTATAAAGAGCTTAGGACAGTGCGGATATACTTAGCAATTATAAGTTATCATACGATGTATTGAAAAGGAACGCAATATGCATTTTGTTGCCCAAAGGTTTACGTATGGGCTATAAAACAGCCCAGCGTCGACAGATGCCACGCATCTAATCCACGGAACTAAACACAACATCAGATCATGAATGCCTATTATTCATGCTATGGATTTTTTTTAACTGAGCAATTTAAATAAGGAGAATGATATTGAATCGTTAATTTTATACTATTCTAGTGTGGTTATACCCCGCTCCCGTTTGAATGGCTCCGCTGTTAAATATCTAAATACTTGCACTTCTGCAAATTATTGTGAACTTTTTATTCTTAGCGAGATACTGAACAAATATTGGAAAAATTCCCTATTTAGCTTGTAAATAAAACTCTGGTATGCTTATTTATAAACAGATTATGTGGAAAAAATAAACACTGCACTTTATGTATCATGTACGGTCAACGACGCACTCAGCTTTCCAGCTAACTCTGTAAAACGTGCACACCTGGCAACCTATAAGTTGTAGTAATTGGACGACAATGGATTACGAAACTCCACTTTCCATACGTTAGTCTTTTATAGTTTATTAGACAATGCGATAAGTAGCAGCTAACAAGAGGTGTGAGACTATCCGATACATTTTGTTAAATTTGTCGCACGTGCCTGACGCCCAATTCTCGACCACCAACGCTCGAACTGCCTATGGTTGGCCCATACTAACAACCTCCGTATGCAACAGATTGTCAGACGCTTTCGTAGTGCCTGCGAGATGAGCGCTGTGTTTGCCATAGCCCAGTCATAACGTATGTCATTTAGAGTGATTTTGTCCAGAAAACGTCTGGAAGTTCGTCAACATGATAACTGAAATACGAATATTCTGTAGAACACGATATAATACAAACGCATATGTTACGGGCAATGCATATACAGGCGGAGGAACCGCATTTACTGTGTAAACAATGTGAACACCTTCATCGTCCTAGGCGCAATGTTACGCTCCACAGTCTACGACAAGTTGACACTGATGACATCGATTGTCAGGCAGGCGTGTCTTGATTTCCGACTGGCCTTGCTATCGAGCAGCATTTGTTAGACTAACCCCGCAAAATAGAAGCACACCCAACACTCTTCTTACTGCTAATAAAATGCGATTACGCAAAATAATATTGAAGAAGGATTTTTGCTGATACTGATAAAAGCAGTAAATTAATACAGCATAAAACAAGTTGCAGTGGCATAACGTCGCTTGCATATTCTTATTTATCACCAAATATATTTGCTCCGGCAGTGAATACTATTAATATGATTATTTTTATCGTTTAATATATATATATATATATATATATATATATATATATATATATATACCACGTAGCGGTAGTTTTTACGTTGTAGACATACTTCAGCTAACGTGTGTGCGCCATACGACCCGGTGCGTAGAATCCTCAACAATAGTACAATCCTCAACACTTATAAGTTGACCACTTGGGCTTCCCCACGTATTACGCAGCTCACAAGCACACCTAAAAAAAACTTTTTGGGCTGATTCTCAGCCAACGCTTAACGTCCGCGGGTTTGCTCTCGCATTGCTTCGTAGGACAGACCCTATAAATACAAATGTGCAAGGGTGGAAATCAAATGTGCACCTCTGTCTCTTGCGGTCGCGAGGCACACGCCAATGCACCATGCCACTGGGCTCGACTCACAAGCACACCTAAATAGTTTTCGGGCTGACCCTCAGCAAAGATCTAACGTCCACGAAACTGTTTTTCACGTTGCTTCATAGACGGACCCGCATAAATACAAATGTGCAACGTTGGGGCTCGAACCCGCGCACCTATGTGTCCCCTCCGGTTGAGAGGCGCAGACTAATGCACTACGCCACCGGGCTAGACAGCTTGAACCGTTCATTGTTTCAGTACGTGGCTGGAAGCGGTAATCCTTTTTGGGTAAGGGTCGCGCCCTCGAACTTGCAGTGCAAACTGATCGAGTAGAAATCATTAATCATCCACACACGATTTGCGTTTTGTCCAACGGCGAATTGACAAGTCTTTGAGAACCACCGACAGCCGTATTCAACCTCGCTCGTGTGTGTGTGTCGCAACCTTCTCGTTCACAAATCGATTTCCGACTCGACAGGGGCAGAAAGTAGTTCGGTCGGATTCACTGCACGCGAAAACAAGCAGCGCACGCCTGCTAATACCGGATTTAACGGTAATATAATAACATAAATAATATTAGTAACGGTACGCGTAATAATAACAATGGTGACAATATTGTTATTATTATTACGCGTACGAATAATGACAACAGCAAGCACAACCGGAGCAATCTGCATTCTTAACAGACGTACAATAATCGCAATTAGCGATTAGCTTCACCACGACCACAGACAGCGTCCGGCATTGGCATAGTAGTGGCGGTGGGAACTCGAAGAAAGCAACCTCAACGTAGACTACTGTTGCCGTTGTACTTACTGTACGAAACGCCTTCGTCCGCCGTGATAATGGTGTCTCGTTTGCAGGTGGGTGTCATCGATTACGATTATCTTCCGCTAGCATTTGGCGGCGGTGGCATTTGTGGTGGGGTCGCCGTTGACCACTCTCCGGGGTGAGGTCGGTCGTATGCGGACGCCGGACCCCAGAAGTAGGTGCGGGTGACCGACATGCCTATATGGTAATGCCTATATGATAGTAGTCGTAATAGTAGTAGTATCGGGTAATAGTAGTCGCGTAACAACAGTCAGTACGAACCAGTCAGCTCAACGCGAGGAAACAATGTGCGCGACTGGCAGGAAAACAGCATACAATTTCTCTCTCCCTCTCTCGAGAGCCGCAGATAGATGATCCTCAACGACGAGAAGCTAGTTGCGGTATCAGCGACTTCAGTGGCGGCAGTAGCAGCAGCAGCGGCAATGACGTCAACCACGATGCCAACGATGACAACGAATGTGTCAAAGACGAAACCTGTAGTGTCTTGGGGGTGTCGTGCGATCGATATTGTTGCTGGGGCGGGGGAGCGGAGGCAACTGTATGGACGGACAGCCAGGCGGGCGGTAGGTGACGAGTGCGGGAGCACAGAGTTCACCGCCGACAGAACCCCCACCCCCGAGAAACTCTGTCGCTCAGCCGCTGGATGGCCGGCCCATCGATGGAAATACGGACGAGAATGGAGGAGTATGAACGGTCTACGGACCGATCGATCAGCCGATTCTCTTTCGCCTGACGGCGACCGTGTTATCTTGCGGGACGATTGCCGCTGCCGCCGCCGCCAACGACATTGGTGACATGTGCATGAATATGCACGCACTTACCGAAGCTTACGGGCTACTACAGCGTGAATATTCTGCCGTCTCGAACAATCGACTCGTTGAAGGGCGCCGCCTTCTTGGCCTTTGCGCCTTCCAAGCGTGCGCGCCTGTAGGGTTTGCGTGGGGTTGTTCACCCGGTACTCCGCCCTCAGCACCCACTCACACTCAACACCCATTCAATACAATCAACCATATAATCCACACTGTATGTGCACACACTCTCGACACATATGTTCATCAACACGCTATTTTCACAGAGCCTAGACATCTACTAGCGTATGTGGAAGAATAGTAGATGTCTACATTCGCACAGCCCCCCACGATATCTGCACCTCCCCCCCCTCCAGAGACGCTAAGACACGGGTCCCTCAGCCCTCGATGAGGTCGTTTCCTTTTCCTGCGGTCGCGGCTGCTACCGCTACCGCCGCCGCAGCCGCCACTACCACCGCTAACTAACCACCAAGCCAGCACAGCAATCCGCACAACACGAGCTAACAGCTTTCGAGCTTCTTTCTACCTTCTTGCCTGTTGTTGCGCCCGCTTCTTCTACCACGCTTCCAGTCTCATACATCACCCGCTAATTGTGGCGCAGTCGGAGCGCTGCAATAGCCTCTATCTCTATGTCTCTTTCTTTCTTGCGCGCCGGCGCCCGACCCATCCTCGTTACGGCCATCGTCGCTGGCGGCCGCCCAAGACGATCGTCGCCCGCAAAGCCGCCCCCGTTCGCGTTTTCGACACGGTCTTTTCCGCTGTTTTAGCACAGTGTGTGTGTGTGTGCTCTTTGCGTATGTGTATACGAGCCGCCCCAAAGGATCGAGTTCTTTGCAAGACATCGTCGATCTACCTACTCTCTCTTGACTTGAATGAGACACTAACTCACTGCTGACCGACCGACCCGCTCGCTCGCTCAAGCTCATTCGCTCAAGCATCAACTCGATTCAGCGCCATTCACGACTGCTCTAGACGACAGAGCAGCGGGGGCGGCAGCGGGGGCGCACAGACCCAGCGTAGACTGCATAGTCGCTGCGAAAACCGCCGCAGCGTGGGCACCGGCAGCGTCTCAGCACCCCACCGCTCACCGCCATTATTCTTCACGATCTTGTTGCTCACTAGGGAAGCGTGCCGAGTGTGCTTGTATGTCTGTCGGTCGGAAGGTGGGAACCCCTCGGGGAACGCTAAACAACTTATTTTTGCCACCACCGACGTTCTCTGGCATTGCACGCTCTTTTTCTCCCCCTCTCCTCCTCTCTCTCCTCTCAAGATGTATTTCCTCCGTCTTTCCCCTACGTTCTTTATTCTGCCTATTTCTCTCACTTTCTCTGTCCGCCGTATTCTCCCCCTCTCCCCCTCTCTCTCTCGTTCTCTCCCCCCTCTCTCTCTCTCGTTCTCTCCCTCTCTCTCTCTCTCTCTCGAGATAATTGCCGACGTCCAAATAACGTCTATTTGTCTATTTATCGTTGTAGATACACGCATGCATATATGTATTTATGAATGTACGGCTGTCTGTACTCGCCAGTGTATCACGCACAACATACCCACGTGCACGTGGGTCTGCACGTACCGTATGTTAAGGCACGCACGTATGTGTCTATACATGGACACGTCTGTCGGGGATGGACTGCCTCCATGTGTGAGTATCTACGTGTCAGAGTGCCTGCGACTGTGTGAGTCAATACGAGTTCATTTGGGAGCCGTAACACTTATCTCCTCCCAACTTTATTAGCCACGGTGGACAGCCTCGGCCGTTGTTGTTGATGGTCGCTCGGTCGGTCTCTCGGTCGCTTGCTCACCCGCCCGGCCAAGTCAAACATTGTTCGCCAACATCTTAGAAGCAAAGCGGAAAGAACCCTACCGCTGCCACTACGATCACCGCCATATGCACTACGACATTACGATGGCTAATTAAGCTAATCATAAGAAAACTCAAATGAAGGGCAGCTGCCATTTACATTGTAAAACGTACACCGAAATATACGTCATGATATATATATATATATATATATAGTCGGCAAAGATCTTTTTAGAATTCTGGATAGGCGGTGCAACGAACTTTTTGATCTACCTAGTGTTCTATCTAAATCTACCTAAATTACTGTTTTTTTTTTGTTTTACAGATGTAGCTCGTCGTAGCTAATTAAACAACTTGTCGAAACAACTTCGATAGAGACACTGAACTAACTGGCATGTTTGGAAGAAACTTCTGCTTCTTCTGAACTACATCTAATGTTCAGCTAGCAAACAGCAAACATTTTGTCGTATTATATAATAATTTTGCAAAAATAAAGATCCTAAGATATGAACGTCGTCAATGGACGCTTGGCGGCAGTGAAACGTTCGTAGCGCCGAACTAAACGGCAGATCCAACGCGATGACGACAACCGACTGGCGTAGGCGCAGCAGTGTACGACGAGCGAATGCTTGCATTTGTCCTTGCTTGGCTGAATTGAAGCCTCGCTTTACTTTATTTATATATATATATATATATATATATATATATATATATATATACTTTAATTTATCTTCAGCGTGCATTGCAGCCAACATGGTGGCGGCAGAGGCGGCGGCGACGCACGAATAGTATTGCAAGCGCGTCATCCTTGCGCGAGCCCGGCCGCACGACGCACGTTTTGGACGTACGACGCACGATGTCTGCACGAAGCACGACTGTGCACGGCTAGCAGCAGCAGCTACAGCACGCGCAGCAGCGGTACAGCCAGCAGCGTAGATTGAATTCGAGTACATGGAGTAGACGATACAACAACGACGACAACCGGGGTTAATCGTAATATGCCACCGCACGCCAAATACCGGCTCCTAGTCAGAATCAGCGGCGTCCGTGGCGGCCGAGGCGGAAACAAACCGACCGGGCCGACGACCTGGCGATCAGTGAGCCAGCCGCCAGTCACATGCACGCATTGCTTGATGTTGCAAGCTGGCACGATGTTGCAGCACAATCTCTTCTAGGTCATAGGCCGATGTTTGCATGCCGTGCTCCGATCGCTCGCGCACCGAACAACGCCGAATTACCGCCACTATTTGCCTTTCTCTCTCCCTCCCTCCCTCCCTCCCTCCCTCCTCCAGGCTGAAGATGATTGAAGCTGCTTTCCTCTCCAATGCTGCACACTCCGGTACTGTTGTTGACGGTGACTAGTGTGGGACTCACAAACCCGCTCAACCGTGTTGCCCCTCGACGCGATGCTGTCGACCCCAATTCCTCGGGCCGCACTGCTTAGACTCCGGAGGAAGGCATCTTATGTTTTGTCGCTTACGTTTTGGCGTGCACGTCCAGAAACGTCGAGCTCGTCGACCAAGTCGGCGACTAAGCTGAGTTCACGACTAAGACGAATTGAGAGTCCAACCAGTCAAATGTACTATTGACAAGCTCTTCTTTTTCTACTGGTGAGTTATGTGAATAATCATAACAGAACGAGCAAACATAGCAGCACTGACGTTTTCGTTTGTTTTTGTTTGACTCCTACTATGTCCCTTGCCTGTTTAGCTTCTGACCGATGCGTTTGTTCATTATTAGGCGACAGAACAGCAGTGCATTTGCCTGCGACACCTGATCTACAACGCTTTACGGTGAGATAGAAAAAAGACGACGAAGCGACCCCGGATATCTTTACCGTATACAGACAGAGAGCATTAACTGAGCGCACAGCTTAAGAGTAGACTGCAAAGTTCAACGGTGTGACAAGTATGACGTTGTCGATGCTCCTCGGTCCGAAAGACCACACACTTTCGACGAGGGCTATTATAAAGAAATCCCGTTAAATGAGAAAGGCTGTCAATCAAGCAGAGGATTGGCCGCGCAGATAGGCTGTACCTAACACTCGAAAGACAGAAAAGCGTGGCTGGTTCCAGGAGGTAAGCCTCAGTTCAGAACGATCCCATTAAACATCATGATTTGTGTCTGGTGGTGCTATAAAGATGTGATATACTGGACAACTCTTAAAAGAGTCAGCACTATTGATCGGCATCTCTACATGGAGTGAGCTAAGATCTTCGACAAAAGAGATCCGACAGGAATGCCCAAGTAAGCTTGTTCCATGACAGCGCCAAGCGGCGTCAAAACCATTCTCCGAGAGCTCGAAGCTCGAAGGGGTTCTCTAGCACGCTTCGAAATGCCTGGATCTAGCGGCACCGGATTGTCACCTTTTTCTCTCACTGTCCAACCAAGACGAAAGCTTCACCACAGAAACTGACCTCAGAAACCGGCTAAACATATTTTTCGGTCAACACCGAGGAAGACTACATATATCTTACTAATATGGTAAGATCGTTTTTCACAAGTCTACGTTTAAACGCATGTTTAAAACGGGCGGGAACTTAACATTCAAACTAGTGCACCCAGGTGAGTTGAATGAATGAATGAATGAAACACATAGCTTCATTCATGAGTACTTGCAAATACACTCGAAAGTATACAGCCTCTGTACTGCGAAGGTAGCCCATGGGCTTGAACGAAGGTCTTGTGCTCGTTGCGTCGAAAGGAAAAGACAAATAAATTATTCAAAGGAGTAGTAATATTAATAATACTATAGAACACGTGTATAGTAATTTATTTAAATGAACAACAAACATTTTAAATAATAATTTAATGACTAGAGGAAGGTCCATAAAGATTAAATGAACCATAAAGGTTAAATGAATGAGTTACCGCCGAAGTTCAAAGGTGTTCAGTTGAGCAAAAAGAAAAGAAACGTTAACGGAATTGCAAACGCGAAACAAGTAGTGTCCAATTGACTCCCAATGGAGTTCCGCAAATCGGTTACTCTTGATACTTTAGCGGTTACTGCTGTTCTGCCTGTTATTCTCATTAGTGGAATGCTTATTGTTGCTGCTCTCCTCTTTTGATTACTGTTGCTGTTGTTGTGGCTGATGCTGTTATGCTCATTGCTTATGTTTGGCGCAGGCAAGTCTTCGTTCTCAGCGTGCCAACCACCAGATCGCCAGCACATTGTGCAACGCCCCGCCACAGATGTGTCGACATACTGAAAATCGTTCAATAGCAGATTGATCTTGCGTAATTCCTCCCCCGTCCCTTGGGAACGGTTCGCTTGTGCAAGCAGCCTTCGACAAGCGGGCCAAGGTACACCTCAGTCGTCTCAAGTGCTTCAAACAAGTCAAGGGCTTTCTCTCCGGTTTTGACGTAGGGCTTAACGCGGCGCCCTGCCGTAAAGTCCTGCAAGCTAAAGCAATCGAAACAAAACGAAACAACAAAAAAATCTAACGAAACAGAAGACGCTATTGCTGCTATTGTTGCTGCTGGCTGATGTTAGCGCGCGTGGGACACTGTTAGAGCTGTGCCCGTTGGCGATGATGTGACGAAACACGGCGTCCGTCCTCAATGTTTGCCCGTTAAGACAGAAACGAAATTGGTAGCTAGCGTGACTAAAATGACTCTGAAATTGGCTTTGAAACGTCGTCATATCCCATTACGGTGCAGACCAGAAGTCTACACACGCCGTAGAGTGTGACGCTGCGTTGACTTCTGGTCTGGCGGCTGCCGATATAGACGTGAACCAGAACAACTTTAAGCCGAGACGAAAGCCGAGACTCTAAATATAGGCCAACAGAGAGAGAGAGAGAGCAGGTGATCTTCTTGCGGCGCTAACGGATCAGGGGCCTCCGAAGGTAATTTCTCCATAGAGCATTTTTAGTACGTTCAGGTGTCTGGCGCAGGATATACACGTCTTTGTACTGTATCCGAGTAGCATATCTTTTGCAATGCCGCACATTATTTCTGAGCACTCTTAGGCCACCTCATTGAACTGAATGGCCAAATGTCTACATATTTTAGGCTACTGGGTCTAGTTACTAGACTTAATTAATTCGCTTAACGTCTAAGCGTTTTGGAAAAGACCTCTATCGATAATAGTAAAAGATTTTTCGTAAGGCTATTGCCCGTGTACGTTTTTTTTTTCATATCATGGCTAATTTTAATCCACTCCGGCATTTACCTTGTCTAAGTTGGAAACCATGCGAACTAATTTGAGAGTGGCCGGTCTGGGTCTCGAACCCAGTCCTCCCGAATGCAAGACAAAGGCTTTGCCACTAAGCCATCTTGCTCGGTGGGAACTTGTGGGAATAACTATCGGCACAATTAGATGAACAGTAAATCTAACCAAGTATGCTTATTAGTGTGATAAATCTAATCTAGTATACAATTAGATGAACAGAAAGTCTAACCTAGTATGTCTAACATGTACGTGTGGTACGACGATGTCGTAGTCCATAGATTTGATCACATACTCTGCCGTGCTGAGGGTTTCCGTGAGTCAAGTGACGCGTGGAAAGATACCTTGTATTGTACAGTCGTATTAGGCGCACAGCCCCTCGCGCCCATATGCGGTATATCTATACAATTCTACAACTAATAACGGCAAATTACTAGTCTATATATATATATATATATATATAATATATATATATACATTTTTGTTTGACACCAAAAGCACAAAACGCCGAGATACAAGCGGGAGAAAGGAAGGAAACCAACAACGCGACCGTCAGCAAGCAACCGTGTTGTACGCACAGATAGACACTAGGCAACGAACGGAAGGCGGAAGGAGATAAAAGAGCACATTGCTCATTCATTCCGTTACTCTTCGTCAATCATTCAACGTGTACGACGGATGCCGAGCCGACTTCGACGCCTAGATGCCGTCGAGAACAGCAATGACCGGACAGTGTCGATCCTCGTACAAGGACAGCCGGCCCGCCGCATTCCCAAGGAAAAGCATCGGCATTCGAGTGTTCATTCAGTATGCTGCTGCTGCTGCTACTGCCCGGCCCGCTGGCCGTGGCCGCTAACAAAGGCGGCGGCCGCACCGCGCAACAGCGACATTACCATCACGGGACACCGACAACCAGCGAGTGAGCGTCTCGACTGTTTTTCCACGCATGTGCCCCTGCTGGGTTTGCAGGGCGAGGCGTGCCGGGGCCGTCTCCTCTCCTGTCCTCTCCACGAACGACTCTCGAGGGGGACATTCGTAACGTTAACACCTACCGGTAATGCCGATTCGTGCAGCGGCCGACGCACGAATCGGTGAACATGCAGCGCACACGAAACAGACAGAAAACAACGCACTCCGGGTCCGGGTCTGTACTTGATCATCTCGTCGCTCCTAGCTATTTCTCTCTCTCTCTCCTCTATTTATCGTAGTGTTGTTTCTGTCTCTTTACATGTAATGCGATTATAGATTTGCTTAGCAACAACGATGCATCGTCGAGGCAAAACGATGGCGACGACGACGACAACAACAACGGCGACTACGACGACGACGACGAAAAGAAACTCGACAAATAGTGGCAAGCAACAGTAGAAGTAGTTTGTTTCACGCCCCAGTGAAATGGGCGGGAGAGGGGGGGGGGGGTAATACTGTCTCTCCTTCACCGAGGGGCGAGAGTAACACTCCCAACCCCGTCAGCCCCGTTTGCTTCTCCCCTGTGATCCCCTGTTTCTTTTGGTCCGCCTCTGCTTCTTAGCTCTGCTGAGCTGGATCAGCGCTAGCTTTACGTAACAGAAGACAGAAGGGCATCCACTCTCTTACTGGCTCACCCACTCGTCTCGTCGTTATTAAAGCAGCAAAACGCGCCGTGGTAGCAGGCGTAAAACTTCGTTAGAAAGGGGGGCAACTAGACACAGTTACGGAGCGGGAGATGGTGTACCCGGCCTGTTCGACGCTGCTAACACTATGATCCCCCTCCACTTCTTTTATTCATATAACCATATTCCAGCGGTACACTTTCGTTTTACCCCTCCACTTCTACTACTACTACTACTACAGCAACTGTAACTATGACGACTTCTACAACGGCGATCCTTTGCTCCTCCACTAGTAGTGCTGCTGGATAAGCGTACGTAAACAAACGCAATACGTGCCGTGCCATCTGCGTGTCTGAGTCTATGTATACATGCATGCATGGGAACTATGCAGGGTCAAGCTGAAAAAAACTGGCAGATCAAGAATCTCGCAGGCCACTGAAAAATCCACACGGAGAGAACCGTTCCATCTCTGCTAGCAGCAGCAACAACAACAGGTTTAATATCGTGTTTAATGGGGTGGTGTAATGCGGTGATAATGTACCGATGCGATACCACCATCAAAATACGCCGTATACTTGATGACATGGTTTTAAATAGCCACTAAGTGGCTCGATAAGTTCGTAATCCCTTCTGTAGTTTTAGAGCGTGTTTGTATCTTTTTGGACGAATTTGTTGTTTTCTAAATCTAAATTAAAGAAGTCCAGAAAGCGAAATTTGTAAAAAGAAGCCTGCCATTTTAATCCCGCTCTGAGTTACCTTTGGGAAGCGGTCTATGTATCGTCAACACATGTGCAGATCGACACGTTGGTGAGTGAGGCGTTACCAAGTGCTTGTACAAGGATCGCCAATTTGCGAGATTATGGTTTCGCCCCATAACTCTCGGTTGACCTCACTTAACATGCTGACCGATGCCGATTTTGACAACGAACATGGTTCGGTCGTCAACAAGTCCAGCCACGACTGTATAAGAGGGTGTGAGAGCGAGAGAGAGAGAGAGAGAGAAAGAGAATGTTTGACGACCTTTTCGGAAGCGACGTTTTACTAGAGTAGGTGGTTGAGGCAGTTACAAAGTGTGTATGTACATGTACGGATATATTATGACGCGTTTAGTAGATATAAAGTTAACCTTGCCGTGAAACCAAACGTCTATGTAAGGGCAGCCATACGCTACATTTTAGATACGCCATACGGAACAAATTGGCAAGAGAGGGCAAACTATCGGGGAGGATAGTTTGCCCGAAGGGGCTTCGTCAGAGCCGAATGTCGGTATGCTACGATTAGTCACAGTTACAGTGGGCAAACAATAGGACATGGGCCAAACATTAAAGAAAAAGATGAAGTTACCTATAATGAAATGGATAGAAGAGACAAACGACAGAGGAAAACTTAAATTTCTAACTATAAATACTTTTCAGTCAACTAAACTAAAAATCCTTCCCAATCAATCACGATCGGGCTATCCCCAGTGTATGCGTGCTTGTATATGTGTGTGTGACCCCCGTTTAGGCAAGTTTACTCCAGATGGAGAGAAAGAAATCGCGTTTTGTGTTTGGGATTTTGTCTATATTCTTGGTCGTTTGGATCTCACCCTCATTGCGGCCCCGTTGTGGTACTTCCCCAGCTTTGTTTAGAACTGTTACATGTATATGTGGGCTTTTTTTTTTCAATAACATATCATTGTGACAGCGTTGAGTAATTAAACACACAACCCCCCAGAGTGCGCCAGATTAGCTACCCGGACCGGTGTACTCTACTACTGTATCTACTACTACTATTGTTACCCGTGAGCCAAAGGTTTTGCATAAAATGAGCAAAGCTTGTTTTCTGACCGGCGGTAATGACCATACATACTTTTCTCGCTCTATGCTGCTAAGGCGCAATGCATACGACCGACTTTCCCCATATCAGCCTTTATCTTGTATCTAGTTATTGTTGTTGCAGTTATTTTGTGTAGCAAATAAATATGTGTGTCCTGCGTTCAATTCATCAGTTCTAGGCATGGTACCCTTTTGCGAGCATATTAAGAATGATGTCTTTGAGCGGCCGCAGAGGCGGCATGTTGCCATATTTAAGGTTCCCTAGCAGTTCTTGTGGCAGCATGGTTGTCGACTCTCAGCGGGATGGTTTATCGCTTATTTTTCATGAACCTCTTTGGAAGAAAATTCAATCAACAACAAGAATCGAACTGACGACCTACCGGTAATTCGTAACCGTCATTAACGTACTAGTCCTCACGCCTTCATATATATGTATAGGTATATATATATATATTTCCTGCTACGGGCACAAGGGCTATATATGTGTATATATAGTGCAAGCCCTTCTGCCCGTGGTAAAGGGAGGCTTAGGCCAGGCGCAGTCTCGGTCGCAGGTTCCGCGGTGGTCGCATCAATGTCTAGTGCCTACCAAAGGGCGTCAAGAATAATAGATTCCCCAGCTGTCGAACGATTACATACTCTACTGGAGTGAATGAATATCTCTTAGCACGCACCGGAAAATCGCCTCACAAGGATACGATTTCGCATACAAGCTGGACCGCGCCGTTGGAGGATATACGTCTAGTCAATCTTACTAATTCAGCAGACGACAAGGTGGACAAAGCACGCAGTTTTATCTACTGATGCTGGTGCAGCTTTCGGCTCAACGCTCTACCAAGTGCTCCTGTTAGAATCTTCCTGGAGGACTTTGTCGTCAGGACCTGCGTTGGTTTTCGCCTAGGAATCCCACTAGTCGAGGAACAGAAGTGCAGCTGTGGCGAGAGGGTTTCAGCACAAGGTCACCATGGCTTATCCTGCATTCGCAGCTTAGGCCGTGTGCCGAGACACGCTGCTCCGAATGATACCCTGGCACGTGCTATAAGGTCTTCTGGCTACCCTTGTGTTCTCGAACATGCATTTTTTCTCTAAAACGGTCATTATATATACAACGCGGCAAGGCCACGGCCGTGTCTGGCACCTTGTCCAGGTGGTCGACACCAGGTCTATATCTAGGCCTGATGCAGTTTGTCGTTACGTTCAATTATATATATATATATATATATATGGATGCCACTGGTGATGCGCAGTGCATGAAATACGCAGATTTGTTTGTACTCATTATCTTAATAAGCATATGATCTACGCACAGAGCCGGTCGAGCTCTACAAACTGGTGGCGGAGTAGGCTTTCGACGCAGCTGACTAACAAACTCCGTGCACCTGTGAACGTATACACGTATACATGTGAAGGTGATTTAACGTTGGATTGTGTGTGTCAGACAAAAACTTGCGAATTCAACAGAGTGGACACTTGAAAATGCTAGCAAAAAACTTTCAATTGACGCCGAATGCGCGTAATGTGACGGGCGGGCGGCCTGCCGACATGGTGTGTTCGACCCGTGTGCCGTCCGGCGTCACGGCGTGAGTATGCTTTTTCCTCGGCCGAAATTATTGCGTCTCTCTAGCGGCAATTCGCCTTGCTGCTGTACTAAGTGACGACGACGCGTGCGACAAACCTCGGGACGTTCCTCTCCCCTAAGAGTAGAACCGGTCTCCTAGCCGAGCACTGTCTGACACGCGTGTGCGTTCCATCCGTGTAGTTGCCGTGCAACCAACAGTCCGCTAACCAACAGTACGACGGTAGCGTCATTCGTTGGCTGCCATTGCTGATGTCGGCCGTTATCCGATTGATTGACAACGGGACTCTCTAACGCCGCGCTCATGGCCGCGTCGTGGGTACTGCCCGACAGTGAAACAACTCGTTTATTAGGCATCTCAAACTAGGCGTGGCCATCCTGGCGTCGAGGCCATCATGTCGTCCGCGGGGCATCCTGTATGTGGCAGCCCCCCCCCCCTCCAGTTCCCAAATTCTGTTCCTGACCATCCCTCATAGTCATTCAAATGGTTGTACCCCTCATTTTCCGTATCATGCGTCTCGTGTTCTTAGTCTTTCTTCACTCGCTTTTCTCCTTGTTCACCCTGTATCTCCTCTCCTCTTTCTAATGTTTGCTATCTCTCTCTATCTATCTATTATCTCTCTCTATCTCTCCCCATCTACCTGTCTTACTTTCTTTACCTCTCACTACTATCTTATCCCCTCGACGCAAATGTCCTTAGCTATTTCCAAGTGGATAGTGCCAGTATACGGGCAGGAAGACGAGGGTGAGGGCCTTCTTCTTGAACCGATTGGCCAAGCATGGACGTCTCGCGGCGCGAGGAGCATCCACGCTTTCACCGACATGGACGTTTGGCGTGCGTATTGTCGGTTCCAACTCTTGTATAGAAACGGAGAAGTATGAAGAAGCGAAACTAGGAGGAGTGAGCCCCCACAGGGTGGAACAGGGAAGATATATGTATATGTATATATAGACGGGGCAGGAGAAACAAAGACACACAGAGAAAGAGAGAGAGAGAAAGAGAGACTACACAGTTTACGGGGCTAAGCTGGGTGCAGGTGTGCGGCGAGCGGTTACTTCCTGACCAATTTTTTATAGTCTTTCATCATTTCCGCTTGGGACTTCCGCCGGTACGATGGCGCCCTTCGGCAACGCTTTCGTCTTCGTCGTCGTCGTCTTCTTCCTTCTCCTGCTCCTCCTCCTCCTCCTCCTCCCCTACTGCTTCTTTTTCTCCGGCTCCCGCAAACCATAGATGCTTCTAGGCATCTAGCCGAAAAACCAGGTTTTCCGGTTGCCGACGGCAATGGCAATGGAAAAGTCGACACGGCAAGGCAACACCGTCCTTCCTCAAGACAGGATGTTTCGCTTGACTCGGCGGGTCGCTCGTGCGGACCAACTACTACCGCCAATACAAACGCTACATACTGCAAAATCAGCGTCAAAATCAGCGGCCAAAATAGACGCCGCCGGAGGTGGATTGCGGACGGCGGAGGTTTGCGGCGATGGATGACGATACCCCCGACTCCGCCCACCCCCCGCCTCCCCCCCGCCTTCCTCCCGAGCTTGACCACTTGGAAAGACGACGCTACTTGACTTGGGTGTTGGGTTGGTCTCCCCTGCAAGACAAGACAGGGCGTTTGGTGGTACAATAAGGATAAGTGTGCGTCATTACCGTTATCGACCAACTCTCGGCCGGCCGGCCGGCCAGCCGGAGGTCACTGGAGAAGCAGACCATGGCCTTTCCGCTACTACGAACATCTCCGTTGCTGTCGGGTGTATCGGTATGTGAGTTGGCTGCAGCGGCAGCAGCAGCAGCGGCAGCAGCAGCAACTACTACTACAGCGGGTACCATGTAGACCGCATCTATGACAACTTTGTTGACCCAGGGCGTTGCTGTTCAGAGCTGCCTTCACCTTTGATATACGTCTGTGTGTCTACAGGGCAATAAAGAGAGCCCGCAGAGCCCCTAAAACCCCAAAACTATAAAAGCGACACCACGAAAAACTACTCTCCTACAGCGACAGGGATCGCAAACTCGGCGTCTCGTATTTGTTTTGCTGTATGCTGTACATCGGGACACGCCAACAAAACCACATCTTTTTCCACGTATTGAATCCCTTGACAGGTGGAGTCGGGTTGGACTCCGAAGGGGCCTGCTGGGATATTTGTTGCCTGTCAAACGTAGTATAATAATTAGTAACAATATTTTGCTGCAGCATTTAGGCATATCTGTGATCATCATTGATTGGATTTTACGACGCCGGGTATGATTCGGTCCCTGTGCCAGCTCAATGTTAGGAATTGTCTGCTTTTTGCCCACGCGTTTTCCACGTCGGCTTATTAACAGGTAGTGCCCGGACACGTACACGGCTCTTCTTCTTCTACCACGGCTGATTGTTATTTACTGACAAACATCTATCTCCACATCTCGTTATGAGAACCCGTTGTTGATAGATTTACTTATTTTCCCTCTGATACACAAACGGTACTTGTCCGGCATTTAACTGATCTGATTTTACAAGCTGAACGACCTTTCCTGTGCGCCTTATGCTGCCTCATATGATCAACTAGTGTGTTGAATATGCCAACGACAGCATCGACTACAGATTGGTAGCCATTGAACATTGTATCCGTGGTAAACTTTTTGTTTCGTAACCTACAGGCAACAATCTGTATTGCAGACAGATGGCTATCTATGTCGGCGTCACTCAACACGCGGTCCGATCCACTGCAAAAGGTGAGCGGTATCACTGGACGATCGTACTGAACGTAAGCTCTAACTGCTGAATGAAATGAAAGAAAATGTTTAATGGATATAGTCCTCTCCAAGGAAAAATGTAATGGACTCTACTGTTATGTATCAGCACTGATAAGCCGCAATCTGGAACAAATTGTCGTGCGAAGAGCTTAGTGTTAATCCCTAAGCTACAAGGCCAGACAGACGTAGGATCCCGGCAAACTATTTGGCATATGAATTCTAATACAGCGCTTAGCTGACTCTTAGGGTTCAATATTTAGCACCTAGGGTAAAGCATACACCGACAACGGGACCACTAAACCTTAATGCCGCACGTTTGTTTCTAGACGGTAGTTTTAGCTCTTATATTGTTTGTAAATAATGTCAGCCTGTTAGATGATGGACCCGCCTTGCAATAAACTTAGCTTACAAACGTCTTGTTAAAATGTCTATTAGGAAGCAGATAAGCAGCCTTATCAAGCAGGTACTTTAAGTACGGTAAAATAAATTGTGGTAAGTTGGGGAACAAGGAGTTGATCTGAAGATCAATCGAAATTGTAGTCAGGCGGTACGCCTGTGTGGACTCAACGTCGCGCCGCCAGATGAATGTTTACGATAAATTGGCATTCTTCTGATTTTATTTCATCCTGCCTTTAACAATACGATCGAATACAAGAGTAGTGTCTGACGAGCCAACACAAGTTAGTTTGATTATAAGAATAGACTAGAAGATCACGAAATAACGTGTGGGGGGAATTTTACAACATTTTACAACACCCCTCTCCCTTGACGAACCTTGAGTAATGAGCACCCTTGCTAATTTCTGAGGGCCGTAAAAGAACTAAAACCAGACGTTTTGAGCCGCTTTCTCCTGCCCCGTATCGGGTCCAACGTGATTAGATGGCCTGCTTCTATCTCTAGCGCTTAAAACTGGCGTGTCTGTTGTTTTCGCTTTACCGACTTAAGTCCAGTGGGTTAGTTTGGTCATAAATATACAGACGTACGTCCAAACGTTAAATGCAGGTCGTTTATCGATCTACTCTTGGCTGGGCTATATCATGAGTAAGTGATCACTCATTCCCACGTCACTTCTCTTGGAAACAATTAAAACGATCGTTTAAGTTCGACAAGTTCGCCCTTGAGACAGGCACAACTAACTCTCCAGCTTGTACTGGACTTGCAACGTTATCCATCACCACCGCCGCCGTTACGAGTTTAGGCGGCTCTAACAGATAACGGCAGAACTGACTAAACGAGACTGCCTCAGTTCTCCTTGGTTACTCAAGTGAACTCGAGTTGACCCGATCGAATCTAGATTCGAATGACGAGGACTAAGTCTAGTGCATATGAAGCCAAACGAGCTTACAGTTTATAGTCGAGCTTTCCCTAGTGAAGCCGTATCGTGATGCGCAGCAAGGCATTCATAAGCGGCTCGGCGCTGCACGTATTCCATCATCTGGCACTTGTACGTATAGACATGTACATTTTTCTTTCCTTCTGCTACTGGTGCTGTTGTTGCTGTTTTTATTCGCAGCGGTAGCAGCCGTCGCTCTCGTCGTCGTCGTCGTCGTCGTCGAGTTTGTTGCTGTCGCCGCCTGCCGTTGTTGTTGTCGTTGTTGTTGTTGTTGTTGTCGTTGTTGTTGTTAGTTTTACTTGCTCTAACTTGCTCTTGCTGCTAACCTAATAGGTCGTTCTATTACTATAATTAACCGATCCATAAGGGCATCATACTACCTGCTGCCGCACCCGTCGTTGTCGCCAGGGCTTCGTCGCTTCGCTCGCTCGCTCGCTTGCTCGTGGGCGAGCCAGTGCGAAAGGTGGGCCGAGTAAGATATATTACAAAAGGGTGAAACACGCTTGCGAGCTACACTGTAGTCGGGCTGCCTGCCGGGGGCTGGCTGGTCGGAGGATCGGCGTTTGGCCTCATCTGCTCGTTGCCTTCCAGCCTGCCTCTCATCCTCCCAGCCTGCTTCCCATCCTCCCAGCCTGCCTTCCCATCCTCCCAGCCTGCCTTCCCATCCTCCCAGCCTGAATCCATCCTGCCAGCCTGCCTCCCATCCTGCTAGCCTGCCTCCATCCTCCCAGGCCTGCCTTCGGCCTGCTTGCTGACTGACTGACTGGCTGGTAACAGCAGCTAGCTAGGATAGAATAGATTCATTTTTTGGATGTCTTCTTGGACCGAAGCGAAGGGCATACTGCATGCTGCTGCTGCTACTGCTGCTGACGATACCCAGCAGCTCGCTCCCACCCCACTCTCCACCAAAGCCTACGCTTGCAGGCGCCCCCGCTGCGCCGCGCCGCCAGAATGAAGAGTGTGGGTGGGGTTCAGGAAAGGTGTCTCGTAGACTGTGAGGTTGGCATTGGCTAGCCTACCGTTGACCTGATGCTGGAGGGTTGCGCGAGGGGACGCGGAATGACGCCGAGAAAGAACAACAACAACGGGGGGGGAGGGGGGTGGGGGGGGGGCGAAAAGATGTGAGCAGCGCATGTGCAGGGCCACTAGCAACAGAACATCATGGTCAGCAACAGCAGCATTAGCAACAGCTGAAGCTACGGCAGCAGCAGCAGCAGCAACAGCAGTAGTAAAGTCCGTTGGACAGGCCGAGTGCTTGGAATGACAGCTTTAGAAGACATAATCCCCCCGCTTAATGCGAAACCTCGGTTGGAGGTGGCCGTCTCAACACAATAGTAGTAGCAACAACAACAACAATAGCGACAACAGGTGTCGCCACTGTTGCCGTCTTTGTCACCTTCGTCTCTGTTGTTGTTGAAGTAAAACGCAGCAAAATGCATCTCTTATGACAACGACAGAAAGGACGATCACACCATTAGCAGCAGCAACAACAATAATAAAAACAGCGTCAGTAGCCAAAACAGCAACAAAACTAAGGAAAATGTAAACAACAACAACAACAATAATTAAACCCAGCAAAATAACAATGACGAGGATAACGCAGGCAAACATCACCGTTGCAACATTTAGGCGAATTGTTAATGCAATTGTTTATGAACTCAAACACTAATGCACGTATTTGACAAACAGCTTTGCTTCCCCCTTCTCCCCCAATCCAGTTTGAGCTCAACTCACTTTAAGACGCCCGCGATGTGCCCACCTTTATGCAAAATGGGTGTGGTTGTTATGTGACCGTCACCATTTGCCGAATGTAGGCAGCTTAAACGAACAAATGTGTTGCTAGCTCGACATATAGCGACCAAGCTATGTGTACGCATATATATATATATATATATACGAGTATTTGTAGTGATCCTCCGCCGCAAGGTGCTTCTCATTGCTGCTGCGAAGCATTATAAAAAAAACAACTACCATTTTTACTTAAGCAATTAGAAACCTTTTGGCAGACCGCCTTTAAAGTGTATTTTGCCGCCGTGAAGACGGTCGGCACGAGTTTTGGAGTACGCATTATATATATATATATATATATATATATATATATATATATATATATGTGTGTATATAGGGCACTTGGTGCGACAAACTGGGCAGCTGTCAACGGCAGGTGGCGGTGGCAGCTAGCTCTGTAGGGTTGTTCATATTCGCAAGCGAGGACTGCAGTGGCTCTGTCGCCCTCCTTCAACAGCTGCGAGTCGTTCAAATAGAGGCTGACGCAGAACTGGTAATGTTTCTTGCCTACCAACTTGTCCGTCGTGACGAAAGAAACAGAGAACCAAATATTATTATTATTATTATTATTACAATACATGTCGGTATTGTTACGTACATCATATTACGTTACGTGTTCATTAAGTCTCGAAAACTTAGGCCAAACGAACGGCGTTCGCTTCCGTTCATTTTGAACATATACGGTTTATAACCAAATGAAATGAATAGCTGAAACGATAAGCAAAAAGACAACGACAAAGTAAAACCTGAAGGTGCGTGTAGGCACATTTGCAGATTTACTCAAACACGCTCACTCACGCAATCAAAAAAGCAAATCCAAATCGTTGAGCAGACTTATTCGCTCTTAACCGAACGTTCAAAGTCGGCTAGAAATGGCGTTTTAAGTTTTCGAGCTTCAAACTACGCTTTTTGTTTGAGCTTCGATTGAGCTTTGAGCTAAGATGACATTAAGGATAAAAACAACCGAGCTTAGAGTTTGTACGGGTTCTCCCAGATTTTGCCAACCTAGAGAGGTTGTTAGGTGTTAAGGTTAGGAACTGGACAATATATCTTATAAGTATCTAGAAATACTTTGTTTTTATCTTATTTGCACGTGTAATTGAAATGCTGTCTTTTTTTATTTCAGCAGGCGGAATCATCTACAACCGCCGATAGCGGCCTTAGACAGTATCACCGATTTTTATTGCAAAGGACATGTATTCACAATATTATGTGGTATGAAGACAAGTGTCGAATTGTCATGCGTACGCAGGAAACATTTTCCCTTAGGAAATCGCGGGTTTTTCAAGAGACAGTCTGCGAGAGTGCGTCAGATACCGATTCTGCTTCAGGTCACTTAATTTCGTCTTGTGTTGTTTGTTAGACTGAGAAATTTGACCACAAGTCGCAATCATAACGGCCTGTTTACAAATGTGTAAAATTGTTCGAATGCCTGCTTTCACAACCTAGGGCTGTCCCTGGCTGTTCTTTTGCGATGTAAGCGTCTCCGGGTATTTTTTGCGAAGTAAGCGTTGTACTCAACAATGACAGATGCCATTGTCTTCTTATAAATGCCTCAATTCTTTATGCAAGCATTGGCCTATTCCCCGCTCTAAACGGAGCCTGCACGCAGTCCGACACAAAGCCAGCACCCAAGTCTGTCCTTGAGTATTGTCATATCGGCACTACAGTTCCTGACCTTTCTCCTTGAGGTTTTGATAGCAGGAAAGACTAGGCTCCGCGATCATCGAAGACAAACAACTGGTTCTCTCTCTCTCTCTCGCATTTTGTCGTTGAACTGACGTTTTCTGCCATACCTCCAAGGTTTATCAGGGGAGGTATGAATGCAGGTGAAGGCGTAAATGAAACCAACACTCGTTTGGAGTGTTGGCTGCTAAACGACTACTATAAGCCATCATTTTCGTTTCTGAGACAAGTCCGGGGAGTGCACCGTATTGCGCATAACGGTCTTGTGTATCTTCTCTCCAACACCCTGCTTAGACTGCGGTTCGGTCTCCTGGCTACGACCGGCCTCCTCTCGGGCTGTTCTGTAAACCTAGGAGGTCAAGCTCGCTAATGTCGACGTTGAAACTAAGCACAGTAACCTAGCACAGGTTGTAGAAAAGTGTTGTATACATTAACGATTATAGACAAAAGGAGACCAGCGGCGCGTAAGCTTGAAGAACAGTGAACTGCCATTCGACCATTCGCAGCGATTTGATCTGTCAAAAGCGACCATCCTAATACCCTGAAGAGGGATATCAATAATTGTCAATATCTGGCCAACTCTAGCAGACTTTTGTTAACTTAACTATCACTGTTTCCAATACATATGGACATGTGGAGAGTTCTATACCACTAGTTGTGTTTTAGGCACATTAATGCTGAGACCCAGTAAAAAGAAAGCCGACGACATTCTATGCAGGAATTCATTATTGCTATATGTGTCACCGATAATTGTTCTTTCGAGACTTGAAACAGTACTGGCGTATCATCGGCAAAAGCAACACCTGTCTCTCTACTTAGTTTACTAGCGGCCGAAACGACAACATTGATGCACAACACCAAGCAAAAATAACCGACAACTGGGCCCCGGGGAATGTCAATCGTTAGTATCCTCGACTCTCACAGCGTTTCTCCAATGCGGGCTCAAAAGCACTTTCCAATACTACTGATGGCACCTTGCGTGAAGCGGTCCCCAGATTGCAATTCATTGACTTGGCCTCGCTTCCCAGTGCACAGGAATAATTATAGTCCTGCGAAAATGTTGCAAGCAGTCAGAAAAGTTAGCGTCCATTGGCAGGACATTAGGCACGGTACAAAACTGAGAGTAAATCATACGTACGACCTGTCTCTGCTTAATGTCGTTGCGATTATTAATTACAAACAGCGCAATATGTTGCTTCTGCTGATCTGTTGGATAAGTCTTAACAAGGCACCGGGTACACTTTAAACCTGGTGGAAAGGTGATGAGGTTAAACAACCTCAGCTTAATAAAATACCGTGTTTGTATTTTTTTGTCTTTTTTTTGTGTACGATAAGCCCTCACTATACCTTTGTTGGGACTTATCTTAATGTATGCGCCTATAAAGCCAAGGCAGCAATTATCCCGACCTGAGGTACGCCTGATTGGCGTTAACGATTCAGTCCAGTCCAGTCGGTGGCAGTTACCTATCCGTATAATTCTAAGTCTTGACAGTTCTCAAACGAACCACAACAAGACAACAATATAAATTCGTTGCCACATAATCTACGCCGGAGTTTACGTATTTCGCTAACTTTCTATTAGCGCCTACTAGCCCGCAGCACGCGCAGCAATTCGCACGCATCACGGCGCTAACACTCTGGAAATATATGTAATTGTTACTACACAAATACTCAACAACCCCACTCGACGAGTTCGGCGTAAACATCTATGTGTGCATCCATCAGTAGAATGTAAAGAAGCTTGACTCGTCACGTCTAAACTACGATACACACACGCATATAACATTACTTACGACTCGTTTTGTGGCTGCCAAAGAAGAAAATCGAAGAGTCATCACGCATCCCAATATCACCTGAATATTTACATGTAAGAGTGACAGATGGCTAGAAGACTTGTGGTGTGCCTTCTATTGTTATGGACATGAATCCCTCCAAAGGGAATCCGCTTGTGTTTCCGTGCTATTCATGCCCGTACACCCGTTTGTGGTTGGTTGCTTTGTCGGTTTCTTCGTCGGTATCAGAAGAAGAAAAGGAAGTCACGCGAAAGTGATCCTCCTTCCAATCGTCAGCGATCAGATCGTGTAACTTTGGCTTCGAGTTCTTTTTCTACTTGGTTTTGGTTGCCTCCGTCGCCGGGGCACCACTTCGTCGGTATCAATCAATTTGTTTGCTCCTCTTCCTTTGCCTTCTCCTGCTACTGCTGCCGCTGCTTCTGGACACGGTCACAAACGCGCTGCGCGGGTGCACATGTTGTGCCGACCTTATGTATATGTAGCAAGGCAAAATAGGTAAGTTGGAGTCCGTGCGTTGCCTTCAACGTTAGTTTTGGCTTTGTTCTCGATCGCACGTCGGGAGTCGCTCTCTGTCTACGTGTCGGTATGTCAATTGTTTGCTGCTGTTTGTTATTCCTGTTGCGGTAGGAGATGCGGTGCTGTAAAACGCATTTAGACCAGCGGCGTTTAGAGGTGGTGAGTTGTGGTGGCCTCTGTTGCCGTTGTAGATCGGGTCGGGCGCAAACGAAGACACGGCAACATAGTAGATTAGCTAGCTGCGCGCTGCTGCGTCTTCTTTCCATCGTGGTCTTTTTCCTCGATCGAGGCGTCACGTTTTAAACAAGGTGAACGAACACACACACACAGATCATGTTCTATGATGATCAAGGGTTGTGTTGGATCTGGAGCAGTCCGGACTCGGCCGTCCGGACATTGAGAAAGTGATATTGACTTGTCGTGCTTCGAGGCAGCTGTGACACTGAACTTCGACTCCTCTGTGCGTGACTAACTGGTACTGAGTAACCACACGCGCACACACACACACGGTGATTACGTTGCATACCTGTAACTTCACCATCTCGAAATCGACACAGATGGGGTACGTGTCAAAAAACATCTAGCAGCTTTTTGATATTCGCCTTTAATGCCTTTAGAACGATATTCGCCTTCGAAGCGGTGATGAGCATAATCGAAGCAACCGCAATACTGCCACGAGTTCTTTATTGCCGACCGACCACCATCGGCCAAAGGAAAGCGACCCTTAGTTACTGATACTCGGCGCCAAGGCAATTGTATGTTAATGGCCGAAATGTACAGTCCGTACACGAACAGCGCGGGTTACAGTATCAATCGCGTTCTCCTACAAAATGCGTATACATTCTATATCGTCGAGTTTATTCGATGCGGAATCGCGTGCAGCAATGCTTAGGCGTCTGGACATGAACATATGTGAGCTAGGATGTAGCCATCTTACAATCGTTAGTCGGCGCCCCCGATATCTATTTAGACTAGTCGAAGTGAAGACCCTCGCTCAGTTCATTTGCGGCCCTTGTTAAGTCCGGTGATGAATGATGTCGGACTTTGCCGCGTGGCCATCGACGATGCGAAAGAAACAGTCGCTCATTTAGTATGCGTTACCGTTCTATTCAGCAAGCAATGTCATTTGAAGATTTAATTTGTTTTCGTCGCAAAGTACATTCATGCAAGTTTGCACTTTGAACGTATTAGTCAACTTCTTACACTGTCAGGTGGCGGATCACATTCGTGTGGCAGCATAGCAGGACCCTACACGCAATGTTGAGATATTACGCCTGATATGATCACGGTTGGTGGTGAGGATGGACAACAAGTAAAAGACAAAAGATACAAAACCGTTACAGTAGACCCGGTATTGTAACGCTTTCGCATCTTATTTCGGCGTTCGACGGGATCGATGGACAAAGCCGACCGTCAAGTTCGCAATCGTCGCATAAAGCCGCAAAAGCAGATGATTGCTGTTCTTGTTTGCTTTATGCTATTTCTTCTTATATATATGTATATATATATATATATATATATTTGTTTAGAATCTTATTTACATAAAAAAAAACTAGTTCGCAAGTCTCCGGTAAGTTACAGTCATTCTTCACACATCTAAATCAGGTAGGAATAGGTGACTCCAGTTGCTGCCCAGTCATCAGACAGATAAGGTAGTCCCCTGGCACACTATGCGTGTTTGTCGCTTGCTTTTATTCTTTAAGTTGTTTACCCTTCTTGTGTATATGTATATATATATATATATATATATATATATATATATATGCATATAAAGATATATATGTACACATATAAACACGTACATATACATGTATGCAAATGAGGCCACTGATTTAGAACGACAAGGCTTTCGTAACGATCCAGGTTGAAATAACAAAGCAGCGGGTCGTCCCGTTTCCGAGTCGAAACAGGGTATGGCGTGTTCACAGTTTCCTACACAAGATGGCGATATTTGCTTCTTGTTGCGGTTGATTAGTTTAATACAACGATATAATGTCTCCTTTGAGATTTTGCTTCTTCTTTCTCATATATATATATATATATATATATATATATATATATATATATATATATATATATATATATATATATATATATGTATATATATATATATATATATATATATATATATATATATATATAGGTGTTATTATTTTTATTGCTGCTGTTACTTGCGAGATTATCATGTAAGCAGCTCTGAGTGCTGTGCCGTGCTGACTGACTCACTGAGCTCACCGACCGTTCAAGCTGAACCAAAACCAGTCAGTAACAGGCTTACCGATGGATTACTACTACTACCACTACTGCTACTACTTACTATTTACTACTACTACTACGACATTCTTGCTGGGATCGGGCCGCGGTTATGTTTCTCGACTGATAACGGGCGCGATCAGTGTTAGGTATTGCAGTTACAGTAGAAGTCGTAGTAGAAGAAGTAGTCGTAGTGGTGGTGGTGATGGTAGTAGAAGTCAAATGTAGCGGCGGTGACGGCAGCCTGGCCTCGTCTCGCCAGCACCGATCTCCAGGTGAACGAACGCAACGACAAGCAGACAGATTATTTGTCCGCTTCCGCTCTGTCAGGCTCCTAGCCGCCAGCAGCTCGAGCAGCGCTCGTACTTGTTCCTGTTTCGATCTCGGTCTCACTCACTCGCGACCACCGCTCAAGATCGGGGCGGGGCCCGACTTATAGCAGAAAGGCAGGCAAGCAGACAGGAAGACGGGCGGGCAGATATGCCCCGTTGAGAACGTGGCAAACGAAAGAACCCCCCAAAACGAAGGACGAAGGGGTCGTCCCCAAAACGTCAACGCTCGGGAACAGAATGGGCAACAGCCGAATGGGCGGGAAAAACGACACGACAAACGCGCAGGTATGTCGTTCGATGTCGTGCTCAATGCCATACTTTTCTTCGGCGCTGTCTGAGCCGGTGCGTTGAGTGCGCACGTCGCGACCCACCGACGAGATATCATCGGCAAGCGAGCGGCGAACGCGATGACGATGATGATGATGGTGGTGGTGGTGGTGCTGGTGGTGGTACGTAGTGGCGTGTTGCCGCCATGATGATGATAATGATGAGAATGATCTTCAGCATCAGCATCATCATCATCATCATTGTCGTCGTCGTCATCGAACTCCACCACCTCCACTACCACCAGCAGCAACACCGACGCCACCACCACCATGGTCACCATCATCAGTAGCTGACTGTCTGCCTAGCCAATGGGAAAGCCACAGAACGCGAGGCACACTATCCGAACATGTTGGACTTTGACTTTTCCCACCTGTTTTTCTCATCTCTTCCCTCCCGCCCCACCACCACCACCACCACCACTACACCAGTACAACTACCACTACGACCACCCCTGTTATCGTGCTGCCCAATGTTACGTTAGGCCGGTGAAGGCGTGCTTTAAAGGGGGCGGGAATGCTTCTGCCGTCGGCCTGTCGGCCACTGAGGACGTGCGAAACAGCCGCCCGAACCCCAGCTATCCTGCCCCGATACCCCCCACCCAGTCAAGCAACCCGGCAGCAGATGGGCATTCGACCGTTGGCCGTTTGCTGTGCGTCGTCGTATCAGCTAGAATCAGCCGCCACTAGGAGGGGGGGGGGCGTATAACAAAGCTGAAAACGTCGTGGTCGTGGTGGTGGTGGTGGCGGCTGTGCGGATGATGACGTCAAGAAAAAGAAATGGACTGAGAAAGACAGAGAGCGAAAGAGAGAGGGTGCAGAGGAGAGTTTCACCAACGAATCCTTTTTTCTACAACGAGTTCTTTGTCAAGCCGTAACGAGTGCCGGAAAGCAAACAGTAAGCGATGCCCGAACGTTGCGAACTGGGAGAGGCCAAGCGCTTGCAGCAAATTGTGTCGTTGAAATTCTATCTACCACTACTACTACTACTACTACAAATACTACTACTAAACCTATTGCGTTGTCACTAATCCTGTCCGCACGTCGCTATCAGAGAGTAAAGGTCTCGATGACGTGGGCTCATGACGTCCTCAAAAATAACTTTCGACAGGCCAGGTTTCGACAGACAGTTGCGGCTACTTGAAGCGTCCGGTGTGAGTGATCGCTGCAAATAGACCACGTCCGGTGGTGGACCGAACTTCGGTGATTCAACATGAACAGTTACTATTTCCGTTTCTTCCTTCCCCTTTTTTGCCCCTTGTACACGTTCGACTCGAAGATCCTCACGTGCCATTCCCTCATACACACACGTTTTAAGATGGTGCTTCAGTTTTAAACAGTAGTTGCCGCGAGCACTAAAGTAAGACATGCATGCCCAAAGTATACTCGAGCGAAGGGATGCATTTATGGACCACTTTCACCTTGGCAGGCTGGTTGCAATGAGGCGGCAAATACTCTGAGATTAAAGATCTATACGCGCGCATGTTTGCATCTAATGACACGTTGTCTGCTTACAAGTTGTACTCCCTCTATTACAGAGCGGCCGTGTCCTCGCTGCAGTCTCGCTAACGGACGTGACGCAACTCGCGCTGATGGATAGTTTAATGTTACGTTTCAGATGGGCGACTAACTAGGGTGTGCTAGCTTACGCACTCGAGAGAAGAAGAAGAAGACGAAGAAGAGATGTAGAGATCACGAGTTCCGCTTAAATTGACGCCGTTCGACCATTTTACCGCTCCATTATCCATCGGCGCCAGTCGTGGCCTCAGATGATCCATCATGAACATGTTTGTGCTTGGTGCATTCGGAGGGCTTACCTCCGTCACTGCACTCGTTATTAGCCTGTAGTCTCTCTCTAGCTTGCCGTCGTCTCTCTCTCTCTCGCTCTCTCTCTCTCTCGAACATATATATATATATATATATATATATATATGTTCGGGTGCAACTCTTGAACGTACTGGGGGTCATCTGAGCTCCTGTTATCTGGGAAGGAGGCAACACTTTTACGGAGCGCTCAAGGCGTGATGCATCCATCACTGGGCGAAACACGTTCTTCACGGATACCTGTCTCTCTCTCTCTCTCTCTCTCTTGTTCTTTCTCTACAGTTCTCTCGAGCGTACTCACTTAAGCGCGCGACCTCGTTTACTTCGTATCGACGATCTTTAGAACGAAGCGCCTACTACATGACATGCTTGAACACGTCATTCCTCCTCTTGTTTTGCTTGAGTTGCTACCACACAAACCCCGTCTGAAAGTAGGTTTTCTAAAAAAATACATCATTATTTTTAATATAATTATTCTCGTTATTGTAAAATCTGAACATTAATCTTCAAATCTTCAATAATATATATATATATATATATATATATATATATATATATATATACATTTATATATATGTAGCAACTGTGCCGAGTTCGGCGAAACCTTCTTTAAGCATCGATCTAGGCAAGTGGGGAATCTTTTGTCACTCGATTTGCGGCACGTTGTTGCTTTTTGCAGAATTCGAATGTCGAAATGTTCTCGAGAAGGGCGTCAGTCTTCTCTAAGTGATCCGGGTATCCGGGATTTGTATATAATGCAAACCTCGTCACGACGTACAAGCCCCAGTTACAGCACTTGACCGATACTGGGCTCTGGCTGCTATTAGAGCGCTTGCCGCTCACTCGAAGGCACACACTCCGAGATTTCATCGTACTTGCAGCTCTCTTGTTTATTCCTATTGGTAGTGTTGTTGTTGTAATAAAAGTAGTATTAGTGAGAGTTATTGTTGTTGCTCTCTTGTCATGACTGTTGTTGTTGCTGCGGCTGTTGCTATTGCTTTTCCATCGGGATGGCAGTGAGGGAGGTGCCCAGGTATCTGTGTTGCTACTCAGCAGTATTGCTGAGTGATACGGATGCGTTGCGTGCGTGCTTCAAATCGTTCTTCTTGTTGTTCCACGTATGTCGAAAGCAGGCTCGAGAGCGTAAGCATTATGTGTGCCACCACCACCACTGTCACAAAAAAGGCGATGGCGGTGTCTTTGCTTTCGACGCATATTGGCAGACTCTCTGAAATATATAGATACTACACGTGTGTGTATCTCCCACTTCTCACGTCGGTTACCTATTTGTATTTCTCTTTGTGTCTCCGGCTCTCTTCTTCGCTCCCACCCCATTTCTCTTCATATATACGTATGGCTATACTTGGTCATGTACCTCACCAAAACACCTGTTCCTATATTATTCAGTGTTAGCGACCTATTTGGTTTACTAGCGTTAGTTTAGCGTTTGAGGACGCAGGGAATCTGCGCACGTTTGCAGCAAGAGTGAGCCTTGTCGAGGGATTTTTGCTTTTCTCTAAATGCAGAGTGCAGAGGCATCGGACGTCTACAAAGATGACACTGGCAAACACTAAAAGGCACCGAGGCCGTTGCCGTCATGTCTGCCTAACCCTGCGCATTGGTGCACTCATTGTTCTCTGGGCAGCTGGGTAAATCGTACGACTTTCTGCAAGCACCTGAATAATAATAAAAATAATAATAATAATAATAATAATAATAATAATAATAATAATAATAATAATAATAATAATAATAATAATAATAATAATCATCATCATCATAATCGGCTCTTCACCGGACCACCAAATACGAGCAAAACTGGTGGCTATTTGAACACAGGCGTTTTTTTTTTGCTTGTAGCACAGTCGCTATATCTTGGTATATGATTGAAGCTTAGTATATGACGCTCTCATTGACAGATTCGAGTACAGCTTTGCTTGGTACAGAAAACTTAACCTGAGCTCACCATATGCGCGCAGAGTGGAACATATGTGACGGAATGAAGACACAATATCGACTTTTGTGCGAAACGGACGCTTTTAAAAGTTAAAGCACAAAATCAGAGAGGAGACGAAGACAAAAACAGTACCTATAGCAGCTAAACCTAAATGTGGTTTAACAACAAAGTTGTTGCCCTGATTTCGGAAATTCCATCGGTATGTGGATAGTTGTCGCATATGGCAACCACAACATGAACAATACGGATTCCTCAGTGTTCAGATGATGCATAATCATCAATCAGTTCTGACAAAAAGAAAACTGTAGTGTGATGAACAGACTGTATCCGCATGAAGGGAACGTTTTTATTCTAGCACTCGATAATCTTGATTGAAGCGCTGCTGAGCTTGCCTTTATTGTGTTTCGGTTTGACTGTTCAACAACTATGGCGCACTCAACTACTGAACTCTAAGAAGCTTCTAGGCCAGTGAAATTGAGTTTTAAAGGAGCTCGCTTATCGATCAGGGCAGGCTCTGTTGCCAAGGCTCCTGTGAGGCCAGCCATTTTGTGCCGTGCGCCTTCCTGCATCTAGAGGGTCAGCGATCTGTAGGAAGATACTCGTATTACTGCACAAAGTGCCTATTCGTGGAAGGGTGCTTGTTCTTGCTACTTTACAAGGCAAACAAAATGAGTGCATTTTATTCACACAGTTATGATCGTGCGAGAAAAAAACGAACACAAAAACCTGCTACGTGCAGTACCTAGAAATGTTGTTGTTGTCGTTGTTGTTTTTGTTGTTCTTGCTGTTGTGACTATTACCGTCTAAGTGCATTCAGCTCGGCAAGAAGAGAGTTAAAATAACAGGAAATATCGGCAGGTAGAATGGCGGCAGCATTGCATTTCGTCCTTAAGTGTACCCGGTGTACGAAACGAACACGCTCGAATACGTCCGTCGGGCGTATGTGCCACATTTACATAGGCCTTTTATTGAAACCGAGTTGCGGTAAAAACTAGTCGGAGGAGGGGAAATCATTACGTCTCGGGCCTCGGTCTGCGTCTACGCCGATGTTCGCGTTCCCTCAGCGACGTTAGATGCTCAACGACGTACGGCGTTAGACGCGCAATGTGGTTACATACACGTGTGCTTCCAGTTACTTGTTACAATTCGTAGCAAACGAGCCGCAGTCATTCTTTCTTATACGTACCCCAAATAGCTAGTTAGTTATTGCGATCCATACGAGTTCGCGTGTATAGTATTCACTTAATTAATAATTAAGAATTATGTATACCATGTAAAGTCTGTTCCACCATCATAGGTACACGCTGCGTGACCAGTCCACTTAAGCAGCAAGCCGTCCTACTACGGTACACAACCGTGGCAATCATGAACTATGAAGTCCTAGTTAAAAGTATGCTAGTTTAACCGACATATGGTTATGAACTTAGATCAGTTGCGACTTGGGCAAGTACCCCAGGGATGCATACATTTTCGGATCCCACCTTGTCTATGTCATGCAGTAAAGGCAGTCTAGAGCTGCCTTGCCTTAAACCTTTGCTTGTTATGCCAATTTTCCACGAGACAGGTGTCAGAGGCATTATAATTCAAGCAAACATTTAGGGTCAAAGCAAAAGGAACGCAAAATGGTAGAGGGAAAACCTGGATCAAAACATTTTGTGAGTCATGTTATTTCTTATTTCTACTATTTGACAGAGTGTAGTGATTTTCTTTTGTATTAAGCAGTCTTGGAATTTGCGATCGAGTGTGTGCACCCGGTGAGTTCTAAGTGTGCTCGACAATCATGTGCCCTAAGGAGCTATACAACACTAACTTACCATTCGCATAATAATAATAATAATAATAATAATAATAATAATAATAATAATAATTTGGGAGCGGAACGAGGTCTGACTGGACCAGTTGTCCTCACATTAAGCACCTGGAAGCGCTTCGTGGAGTTTAAAGCAGGCCTCTTGCAAAAGGTAGCCACGTTTAGGTAGAAAGCAAGATCTAAATAAACAACTTGGTTGGTGGGATCACCTCAACAGGACTCGAGCGTGATTAGCAAAGACAAAGATGGAAAACTTGCTCAAGGCAAGCGCTCTATGTCAGCGAATCTACACTACGCGTTTTGACTAGCTGAAGACATTGCCTTGGAACGCCGCTCAGTCGCGCAGCATTCGGTTGACGGAAGTGAGAAAATATGCAAATATTTGGCGCCCTAGCACCCCAGCACCCCCCACTCGGCCGCTCATTACAGCACCGGGGGGGGGGGGTCGAACTCGAGGGGTTTCAGGTTCGGGACCCGTGCCGACCAGCCGTGTGCTCTGCAGCACCAGCCGCACCACCCATGAGCTCGAAGCTCGTGGAAGAAGAAGACATTATCATCTACATCCGCTGCAGCTGCATCACCGTGTACGTAGTTGTTATTGTAGCATCCAGCTGTGCATGTATGTACATTTGTGCGGGTGGATGGTACACTTCCGTACGCTCTCCGAGAAGTCGGCGTTTAGATCGTGCACGGTGGGGGTTGATGTGGGGTGGGGTGGGGTTGCCCAACCGCCCTGTGCCGCGACGACGTTTATACACCGACGGCCGCCGACGTCGAAACGGACGAGGCGAGTATAGAGGGGCGGTTTTGTGCGAGAGAGCGAAACGCAAAGGCGGAGAGAAGGAAGAGCGGTTTTGCTTCCTGCCCATATTTATTATCTGCTCGCGCATGAGCTCACGTCCGGCTTCTTCTCCATCTCGGCCTGGCGCCTGGCGAAGGACAGAACGCTACCCGTATGGGCGGCAGGAACACACATGCGTATACATAAAGGCAAAACGTTTGCGAGTCAAACGCGAACAAAATGAGACCTGTGTGAGGGAAGAATAGGACACTGTGATGTACATACATGAAAATGTGGCTAGGCGGCTCGAGCCCATCGAGACAGGGAGATCAAGATACAAAGAGATGAAAACAAAACACGAGTGAGAGGAAGAGGACGTATAGCGGAAGGGACAAAAGGAAAATTAGACACAGAGACCAAACTTAGGGATAGCAAAATGAGGGGACTGAGTATTAACAAAAGAAGCGTACAGCCTCGAAATTCCACTCGTACGAACGGTGTAGAACTAAGGGCAAGCCGCCGCTTGTCGACCGGGTTACGAAAAGGTGAGATGGTTGAACCGCATACGCTTGTGTTTTTGTTATCTTTTTACGCTTACTTGTTATTATAAATATAAAAGAGAAAGAGAAAGAGTAAAGATAAAGAGAAAGAAAAGAGAAAAGAAAGAAAATAGAAAATAAAAAAATAGAAAGAGAAAGAGATAAGAAGAAATTAATAAAAGAGAAAGAGAAATAGAATAGAAATAGTAAGAAATAGAAATATAAATATAAAAGATAAATAAAATATAAATATAAAAGAAATATAAATATAAATATATAAATAAATATATATAAAATATTAAATATAAATATAATATAAATATAAATATAAATATAAATATAAATATAATATAAATATAAATATATACCTTCCTTCACCTGATGGCTTGGCAATGTTGGAACGTCCCTCTGCAACCGCGCATCATTGCCGTCCGCAACAGCTAGAGCAACTGTCGTGAATATGGTCTTCGATGCTGTTATGGCCTAGATAACGGTCAAATGAAGTCATAAATGACGGAATCAGAGAAAACGAAAAAGGGAGAACAAACATATATATAAATATATATATATATATATATATATATATATATATAT
Source organism: Dermanyssus gallinae (assembly GCA_003439945.1). Classification (NCBI taxonomy): domain Eukaryota; kingdom Metazoa; phylum Arthropoda; class Arachnida; order Mesostigmata; family Dermanyssidae; genus Dermanyssus; species Dermanyssus gallinae. Next base: position 144,353 of record QVRM01000682.1, on the reverse strand, counting down.
ATATCTGGTACTCATTAACAAACACATGTTTTTCTGCGCTATTGACCACCACCGTTTTAATGTGTGTGGTGCCGAACGAAAATACGCCAAACGTTGCTAGGAACTGTCGGCAATCAGCGTCATTTTCGTGGGAACGCAACACTTTCGACGAAAAGTTCTGCAATCGGTTTCCCATATATAGCCGCCTTTATTACTTTGTAGACGTAGAAGACGCGCAGAAAAAAGGACGTGATTAGGTTGGGCAAAGTGGCTAGGACCTCGGACATCGGTAGGCCCTAGCTACTCTTGTTTGCTAGGTCGGTCTGCAGCGTCTGTTCCTCGTTTCTTCGAGGGAGGCAAAGGGGAACGGCCTGGGTAGAGACGGAGGAGTGCATATGCGTCTGTGGTGCTGCTGCTGCTGCTCTGTTTGCTTCTTTCACCACCGGCAAACTCATAGTCTAGTGGGAGACAGCATCCTATTGGCACCGACGGTGCGTGTTTTGCTGACGCGGCATTGCCGTGTCGTCGTGAGTACGTGAATACATCGCATATAAGCGTATATATATATATATATATATATATATAAGCAAATCACACGTCTGGATCATGCAATTGGCGCCACCTATCCGATCATCGGGGGTGCGTGTGTCCACATAACGTCCAGCTAACAAATAGCGCACGCTGAAGTGCCAACAAACGAGGCGAAAGCGGCGAAGACTGACCGCTACGCGAGCACTCGTTGCAAACTCAATAAAGTCAAAATCACTAATGCCAGGCACGCAGGTTGCTGCCATTGTGTCACCATCGTAGGCACATATGCCTCTCCGTTCCGTGGTCTTTTTGCCACTTCTAGACCGTTCGCTGGCTAGTAGTATGCAGGCCTAATTCCCTGAGGTGCCAGCAGCAACAGCAACAACGACAACAACAACAACAATAACCGCAACAACAACAACCACAGCAGCAGCAACAACGACAACAACAACAACAACAACAATAACCGCAACAACAACTACAGCAGCAGCAACAACAACGACAACAATAACCACAACAACAACAACAAAAGCAACAGCAACAATATACCAAAACAAATCTGCCTGGTGCCACTTCTTGTCGTGGTTTCTTTGCGTCCTCTTCCACTCGTTCTACGTCTTTACGTCGTTTGTCGCGATGGCCTCCCGTTGGGCGTCGGCTAGCGCGAGGTAGACATTACCCCTCGGTATCCCGATCGACTGACCGACGGAGCGGTCAAGCCACTAAACCAACTACTCTGACTGACTAATTAATCAATAAGGCAGTAGGACGACGACAATGATGATGATGATGGTGGTGGTGGTGGTGATGTTGTGGTTGTTGATGCTGACGGGCCGCTACGCTGTCCGTCAAATAACGTCTTCGACCTTGTTTTTGTTGTTGTTGTTGTTGTCGTCCTGGTTGCTGTTGTTGTTGCTGCTGCTGCTATTGCCTTCATGACCACGCTGCATTCGCTATCGTCGTCTTCATGCTACTGAAGTTGTTGTAGGTGCTGCTGCCGCTGCTACAACGGTGAGAGATTCACGACAGTAGTAGCAGTCGCGACTATTGCAGAGCTATTACCGTCACCGTGGCCGAGGGGAAAACGGCGCGCCTTTGAAAGGTGAGGCTAGGTCCACGACGAGCTGAGGTCGTCTCCAGAGAGGCAGAGGAGAAAACTAGCGAGAGACAGATAAAAAAAAAAGGAGAACGCACAGAGAAACAGGGAGAAGGAACAGAGAGACAGGGAAATGTATATGGAGACAAGGAGAAGGAACAGGAAGACTGGGAAAATTAATAGGAAGACAAGGAAAAGGCACAGAAAGAGACGGGGGGGGGGGATGAAACAGAAAGACAAGGCGAAGGGACAGAGAGACAGGGAAAAGGCACAGAAAGAGACGGGGGGGATGGAACAGAAAGACAAGGCGAAGGGACAGAGAGACAGGGAAAAGGTACAGAGGGACAGGGAGAATATATAAATATATATATATATAGAGAGGGAGAGAGAGAGAGAGGGGGGGGAGATAATAGGGAGAGAAAATGGTTCGTCGTCACCTTGGCAAAAAAAGGACACGCACTCGTCGAGGCCCCCCAGCTCAACCCTGTCATCACGGCTATCCATTGACCCCCCACCCCGGCCGCTCTCAGGCTCGTAGGCGTTTCCGTCCGTCCAGCCGGCTGGACGCCCGCCCGCCCCTCGGATCAATACACTGCCTGGCCAAGCGGAAATCTCCAATAAGAACGAACGAAATAAGCCTAACGGTCGGCCTAACTCCTCTGCTATCTTTTCCTTTTTTCTTTTTCGTTTTCCCTCGCCTGGCCACCTTGCGACCGCTTGCCTGTCCATCCGTCCGTCGATCTCGTCATCCAGGTGGGCAAATCAAACTGGGCGAGCTTTGGCCGCTCGTACGTCTGCTGGGCCCACTGATCCAGTAGTAGTAGTAGTAGTAGTAGTAGTAGTGGTTCTGCTTTTCCCGTGGGAGATCTCTCAGCTTCCAGGCGGCCCCCAGGCTCAGTAGAATGGCGCGTTCTGATCGCATGATCTTCTAGCTATCTGGTCACTCACTATATGTGTGTATATATATACCACAATCGTGGTCACTCCTAATCTACTCAACAACATCAACAACAACCACAACAACAGCAGCAGCAAGAAGCAGCAGAATTAACAATAGCCGCAGCACCACCAGCATCAGCATCATTAACGGGAGCAGCAGAAACAGTAGTAACTGCAATAACAGCGTACAACTCTTATTTTTGCAGGTTTTTCTTGTACTACTCCGGACGGCGTTTCACGGAATGAATTACCTCAAATTTATTGGGGAAGAAAAACAGGCTTGACGGCGTCTGCCGGCTCAGTAACGGCCGGTCTTGGTAAGCCGACTGCTTTAAACGTTTAATGTATAGAAAAATTGTGTAAAAGCAAGTTACAGTCTTACTAGGCAAGACATTTTACCAAGTATGAAATGTACCAAGTAATTTCTCTGTCAATCGAGTTGTCCCTCGAAATTCTGCACTGTGGGCAGTAGTATTATTTACGGGCTTTTTATCAGCAGAAACTGCACTGCTTACTTCGCACTAAACGTGACGATGGCGATCAATCGCTATCGTGCTTAGCTTATTAAGTCTATGTTTAATAGAGCAGTGACAGGCAGCACAACAGCAAACAGCTTAAAACACTGGAGTCCGATGGAGGAAGTTACAGACTAGAATTTGCCCCATCATGGGAGCTGTTGAAGCCGTGAATACTCTTGCCAATGTAGCGTAGAAGTAAGGCCGGCGACGTGGCAATGAAAGATCGATAGTTCCCTCTTATTCTTCCTAACGCTATCGTTAGAGGCGAATATGCAGACATGTACGCGCATGTAGTGAAAGTGTGTCCGCGCAACCCTTGCATTACTGGTAGACTAGCCTCCGGATTTGTACTAAAAAAAAAAACTTAAGGACGATTTGGGAGTATTTTGACATTCAAGCGATTTGGCAAGGATAGTTCTTCTGAACCCTCGCAATGTATATTTAGATATACAGAGAGAGAGAGAGAAGTGGAGACTATACCAAATATATATATATATATATATATATATGGAGAGAGACAGGGAAAAGAGAAACGTGTATATATATATATATATATATATATTGCAGGGGACATTTGGCATCTAATGGCTTACAGAGTTGTTCGGTGAGCACGAGGCCTTGTTTAACACACTCGTTATGTCTATATATATATATATATATATATATATATATATATATATATATGAGGTGTTTAAACGGAACGGCATGACACGACACTAGGTATAATTAAATCTTGCATAATTAACTTATAATTTAAAAGTAATCGCCTGAGCACAGCTATTGCACCGTTTTACGAACAAAAAGATTACTTTTCCACCAGGTCTTCTCAGCCAGGATGTCCACCACGTTGTTACGGCGTCGAACCCCAATATATTATAATATATCATAGAGAATATTTAAGATATATAGGAGTATAAGAGAGATATATAGAGGAGAATAGAGGAGAAGAGATATTATATAAAGATCTTAATATATATATATTATACATATATTATTTATATAATTTATATATATATTTAATATATATATATATGTCAGAAAGACGCTTGCCATGAACCTGTGACACATGTGTTGTACATATTGTTATGTATATGCGTAAATCTCATGGCAGTGAGTGTAAGTGCAATCCCCTCTCTAACAAGCGGCACTGAACGATATTTTAAATTCATATCATTAACAGACTGTAGTGGATATCGAATCGACTAATTGTATATTTTAACCCAATCGGGGTTAATAATCAGTTAGTATATATCTATTATATATATATATATATATATATATATTTATATATATATCTATATTTATATATACATATATATAATTGTTCTCCCTCCTTCGTTATCTCTGTTTCTGCCTTTCCGTCATTTATGACTTCATATGACCATTCTCTAGATTTTAACAACATCGAAGACCTAATTCACCGATGGTTGCTAGCTGTTTTTGTTTCCGAGGGCAGCAGCGCGGTTCAGAGGGACGTTCCAACGTTGCCAAGTCATCATGGCGAAGGGGAAAGAAAACGTAGCGTCGCAAAAAGAACGTCGAAAGCAGGGCAGAGGAAACAAGATTTATCTGCCGCAAGGAGGTGACTTAGTTTTGGCCGGCACGCAGCTAGCAGAGTTTGTAATTGACTGTAATATTCGGCACTCGGTCTCGGCGAGGAGATTTAATAATAATAATAATAATACTACGCGCCGCCGAACGGTGGCTGGTGTAAGCGTACACAATTTGCATATCGTGCACAGCGGCGACGAGGCAATTTGTGAATCAATAGTACGAGTAGAATGGAGGTTGGTCGGTCGGTCGGTCGGCCCGCCCGACTTAACGGCCGGGAGTGGCGGCCACGTTCAGCCTGGCAAAATGACAAAGAGTGTGTCTGTAAGAGAGGGGAAGAAACAAACAGGTGGGTGGTGGTAGTGTAATGGTGTCAGAAAGGTGAGGGAAGTACAGGGAACCTTCGGTAGAGGAAGGAGAGCATACCAGAAAGAGAGAGGAGTTTAGACAAGTTTCCATATGAATGGGCCTTAAAACCGCTGTAGTCTCCATCTCCATCTAATAAGGTGGCAACGAAGTTCATCTGTGAGGACGATGCGCTTAGCCGAGGGGTACACATAATAATACAAATACATACAAACACCAATACATACACACATGTATACGCACACACACACACACAAATACGCACACAAGGCAATAGCAGATGCACAATACAACAACATATCCTGATTGAATGCGCAGTACGCAACGCGTAAGCTGCGTAGGGCTGTGAAAAAATCATTTCGGACGATACAAATTTCGTTACGCAGATTCAACAGTCAACAGAGAAGAAGATTTTTTCTTCCAAGTTGACACCTCATCGTCGCCACGGGCGTGGGCCATGACAGTTGTCCGGCCGTACTCAGGTACTACACCACGGACGGAGTTACTTTACGGGCACTTTGATTTGTGTTTCGATCTCGGGCCGGTAATGACGACGGCGGCGGCGGCGGTGAATATTTGTTTTGAACTTTTTGACCAGTTTTGAGTGAGAACCCAAGTCAATAGTGGTTTGCATCATGCTCCGCACCTTCACTTCTAGCGTACGTAGGGCACTCGACTGTTTTCCACATGAAGGGGAGGTCACGACGAGGTGCGAGTTCTTTGTGGCCGAATCAAGGACACGAAGTCTCCAATGTGAAGGCCCACAGAAACGCATATCTGTTATTTGGCTAGCTTGCGGTGTTACCGCGCAACGCGGTCTCAGGCTTCAGGTTAGAAATACAGCTCACGTTTCAGGCCCGGCAGGTCGGAGCGGCCTGTCCTGGCGGTCCGGTCACCAGCAGGTACAGCTATCGTGATTGCTTTCGCGAAGGACCTTAATTGTGTTCCGTCGTCCTCGCCATCTAATTGAGCGGCGATGTGAACGACGACGACGACGACGATGTTCAATTAACGACGCAATTATTCGTTTTCTTCTTTTTTTAAATTTCGGCGCCAGCCTTCGGCGCCGCAGTCGATGTTCGACGATTGGGCTCGGTCGGTCGGCGTACCTACCGGCAAAGAAGACGTTGTTGTTGCTCTTGTTGCTACCGCTGCAGCTGCAAAGTGAAAAACGATCGGTCAATTACGTCGTATTTCATTGAGACAGCGGTAGTGCGCAGCAATAGCAGCATGCGCGAGACAAGCAACAACCAGGGTGGCAAACAGCAGCCTTTTGACAGAGCCTCAATATAGGATAGGGGATTCTGAGGATCTGTTCATTGAGCTACGAGGCGGCCCGTCGCGCTTCTTCCGGTCTTCGAGACAAGAGCCTCCGACCGGGGGCCATCGGTCGGGGGGGGGATCGGGGGTTCGGAACTTGGGCTGTCTCGTAACGTTGTCGTCGGGCTTTGTTCGATAGGCCCTTGGCGGGAGCGGCTTGGAGCGGGCGCGTTGCGAAGCCCTCCGCGAGTTGTTCACCCCCGCCCCCCCCCCCCCCCCCCTCCACCGCCACAGAGATTCAACGTGTTGAGGCGTTGGGGCATTTGGATTCCCCAACACGCCACTCACTTCCCTTCAGTCAGCCTCCCCTCCAATTGCCTCTTCCGCGTGTTGTCGCTGCGCGTATCATCGATGTCCGTCGGCCCTCCTAGGTACTACTGGCGTCGCCGCCGCCGGCACCGCTATGCATGCATACTGATTAGCCTCAGAAGTGACTGCTTGCTGCCGATCATCGCTGCTGTCCTCTCAGCTGCAGTGGCGGAGTAGCGGCCGTGTGTCTTCCTGATAAAGCACGCGTTACTTCGACGCTGGCTGAAGCCGACTCGTGTCCCCTTGGACTCGGCCCTCTTTCTCTCTCTCTCACTCTCTCTTGTCCTGAAGGTTCTACGCTACCTACCCAGTCAGTCATTCTTATTCCTTCATTCATCCATCCGTCCGTCCGTCTATCTACCCGTCAAAGAGGTTCTTGTGCCACGCATCAGCTACTCTGTTTCGCACCGCCTCTGCGTAATCAGCAGGCGACGCACTGTGGGCGACGCTGTTAGCGCTGATGAAATACGTCGAGTCGCGCCGCTTCAGGTCTCTTGCGTGTCGTCGCGGACAGGGCCACGCCGTGAGGCGCCTCAGTCAGACCCAGCGGGGCTGAACCACCACACGCAGTACTTAGTCGTTGCTGTATCGACAGCGATACAACAACTTATTTGCCATTTACATGTCGTTTGCCATGAATACATAAAAAAAATATGTATTTTAATTATCGTTTCTTTTGTGTATTACATTATTATAGTGGCATAGTTCGCAAGACTGAGCGCCCAATAATAATAATGATAATAATACAGGTTTGCGTAAGCAGACAGCCCACTCAACATAGAACAAAAACACATTGCCATCATAGACGACCGCCGCAACCTGGGGCCAGAATATGATCGAAGAAAAGTGATCGCCAAAAGTGATCAAAATTATGCAAAACTACGTTTTTAAGGATCCAAGTCTATCGATGTGCCGTTTAGCGATCAAATTCAATACGAGTGATCGTTCTATGCGTCGGATTATCAACAAAGAACTGCGCTACGAGTTTTACACGTATACAAAGGAACCTGAGGATGTACCAATCGTGCATAGAACCAAACATTCTGCCAGTGTGCACGTCCTAAGTGTTGTCGAATGAAGGAGACGGGATGCCCCCACACTTTTTGACAGACACGAAACCGTAACAAAAGAAGTGTATTTATGTGTTCTGCGACCGGTGGTAAAACCATGGATTGATGGAGTGTCCAATGGAAGACAATATGCTTTCAACGAGACGGCGCTCCCGCCCACACCAGCAACCTTGTGCAGGATTGGCTGCGGGGCAACATGACGGCGTTCTGGAACAAGACGATGTGACTCCCTAGCGGTCCTGACTTAAATCCCTGGACTTCTATGTATGGGGCGTCGTTGAGCAAGAGTCTAACAAGTCTCGACATGCAAACACAGAAGTGCTACGCAGAGCCATTATCAAATCGTTCAAGAATCTCAATCCGCTAACTTTGAAGGGAGCCTGTAGGCGCTTTCGCGCCAGAATTGAAAGTGTAATTACTGCTGATGGTGGCTACATTGAATAAAAATGTTTCTCCGGAGTGCCTCTAACGGCACGTAAAAAAAATTTGACTGAAATATCCGTTTTCATTTAGATACAAATTGCGAAACGGGCGATAACGTTTAATGCGGATTTATCTGCCGCACCCTGTAACAATAACAGCTTGGGACGATTACCAGAGCTGCAAAACGCCGCCTTCTCAACAAGACCCAACAAAACTTCTCTAGACAAATTCTCTGAGACCGAAGAGTTAAAGAACCTGCATCAAAAAGCCTCTTAATTAACGTCCGGACGGAGGGAATACTAATAAGCAGAACCGACACCCCAAGCAGGTAAAGCCAACAATGAAAAGCAATCCAACCGTGCCATCCTGGATGCTGGACATAATTAATACTCCCTGATCTCAAAAATCTGGCACAGTCTCAAATGGCTTACCTACCCACTCACGCAACTACTAAGAGGCCACGGTGGCTGCTTTCAGCAATTCCTACACCGCATTGGTAAAACTTACTTCCTCGAAGGCCGCGTGTGCAACTTAGGAGAGGCTGTCTATGTAAGGCACTGCTACGCCGCGCCTCTTTCAACACTCAGCGACAGCTACTCTCTTCAAACCCTAGACTGGGAAACTCCCTGGCATGACATGAGAGACATTGTTAAGGCGCTCCTCAAGGATCATGAATCCGGGACGAATCAAGGAAGATTCGCAGAATAATTGGCCGAGTCGAAAACAACCGCCGCATAAAATTGAGCAGCCTTAATGGCAGAGTAAAGTGGCCAGGTAAAGTAATCTTGAGAAGACAGTACTGCGGGCATTCCCGACAGGTGAAAAAGAGAACGATCAGGTTTCAGTTTGTTTTTGAATGCAACGTTGTGGCTTTCACAACGACCACCGGTATGCGGCAATTTACCTTATATATATTTTTTTTATATGTGTTTCATTTACATATTGTTATATAGAAAAAAATAAATGTTTATATATATATATATATATATATATATATATATATACATAAATATATATATATATATATATATATATATATTTTTTTTTTTTCTTTTTGTTCTTCTGTATGATGCGTTGTTATCGTTTATGTCAAATTGTATCTTATATTTTCCATATGTTGCAAGCTTGTTAAAAGTTACTAAGCGTCTTTGACAAACTTATATATATATATATATATATATATATATATATATATATATATATATATATATATATATATATATATATATATTGAATAGAAAACATATCTGATATTGCACCGTAGCAGCGTCGCTCGTGTGACATGTCTGCTCGCTCCTACCAGCCGAACTTAGGTAGTAGTTACATGTGCATAAACAACGGTTCTAGAAACTCACTTGGCACCAGCATTGCGTGTCATTGTTCTCGACTAACAATGGCCATGCAAGGTCTCAGCCAGACGGGCAGACATATAGACAGACGTTCCCCATACGTTAAGCCACCACCCCCGGAACGACTCGAACTTGACAAGGTTCGCGCCAAGGTTCCTTCTGTCGGCCGTCAAGGTCTACGAAAAAACGAAGCCATTGCGTTGAGTTCAGACCCGCAGGGCACTATTAATAGGGATCAGCAGCTGGATCTGGACGACGCCATGGAGGCTGCTTTGAGCAACCTCTATCCTCGAGTGTTTTTGCTCAAAGACGATTAGCTTCAATCGCCTTCTATGACCGGTTGTGACATAGGCGCGTGTGACAAGAGCCGGTTCAAGGCCCTCGCGAGCTAGCCGTTACCCGACGAGTACAGCGGATAATGTCTATTGGTCAACGGGCCGGTGACCGGCTAAGACGACCCGGTCCGTCAAAGAGTTCGCGTTCGAAAATCGCGTGTTGGGCCTGCCTGCCGACTCTTAGCTGGGCTTAGAGGGCGCCTCTAAAACGCAATACGAAACCCATTAGTACTACTTACCAGATCTAGTTCGGACGGATTTCATTGTAGTTGACGCACAGAAAACAACTAAGCTAGTTCGTTTTGTTTTTGCTGCTATTTCTAGAGCTCTCGCTAATATTCGTTCTTGCTGTTGATGTTGAGTTCGCTAATATGCATTCCTTGTTGTTGTTGTTTTAGCTGTTATTGTTGGTATTAGTTAATTTGTTGTCGGTTTTTACTGTACGTTGTTGCTCGCGACGTTGCTGCGGCATTTATTGTCGTTATTTCTTTTTTAGTTGTGGTTCCTATGCTGGCTGCGCTGGTGCCGCTGTTGTTAAATGCCATGAATTATTGTTGCTGTTGTTGCTTTGTTTACGTTTTGCCGTGTCAGACGTGTCAAAAGTAACTAAACGTATTTGCGAAAGCCACCGTGTCGTTTGTGCTTAATGGTAAGATCATGCATTGCGCGTTTACAACGGGACTAATACGAGTGGTGTTAACAAAATAAATGCACTGATCCGACGCCGGTTTCGAATCGTATTGAGAGGTCCACGTCATAAAAGCATTAGTTGCATCCGAAAAGAGCAATCCCTTGTTTGCACTATAGCCCACTTGAAGTGCTCGGGGTCGCACTTCAGGTCGAGCTAGTTTTACGAATGGGACTATCAAAAATAGATAAGAGGGTATTATTTGAAAAACGCCGTAGTTTAAACGCATATTTCTTCAGACAACCGCGGTTAATATACCCAACATAAAGACAATACACTTTCAATTCGTAAAACCATTTCAAAGCAATGAATAAATTCGACGAACCGTGATCCACGCGAATGCTGATCCGGTCAATGAGCGTGTGCAACAGTTTTACAATTCACAGTGGAAATAAATGTAAAACCAGACAAAACAAGTGAGAGAAAAAGCGCACAAGAGAGGCAGCGTCTATTTATGCTCGCGCTGTTTCGCCTTCACAAGTGCAATTTCACCAATTGTTTGACGTTCGAAAGACCTTGTTGTCAGCTATCGTTCGTGCAAATTTGTCCGACTGGTGGTATTGTCAGGTATATTTTAATGGCTTAATTATTCTTACCCGACTGAATGTGGCCAGGCTCCGACGTCTAAATTTTTCGTCCAAGATTAGCACAGCAGATTCTTACCTGTAATAGATTATACATACTGCTTAGCTTCTCCAGCGTATTCATGTTTTTGTCGCTATAACTTAGATTACCTAAACGAAAATAGAACAGCTCCTCAATATTATTGCTAGTGTTTAAATATATATATATATATATATATATATATATATGTATATATATATATATATATATGTATATATATATATATATATATATATATATATATATATATATTATGACCAAAAATTAATTAGCTCTCGCACTTGCATTTTATCAAAGCATTTTTGTCAATAACAACCCTTTCGAGGGCACAATAGAATGTCTACAGGTGACGTTAGCCACCACGCTAGGTAGAACAGCTACACAAATATATATATATATATATATATATATATATATATATATATATGCGTGTATACAACGGAATCCTTCCGGGTTGAGTAGGCCCTGTGTCAGAGGATCCGGGACAGATGGGATGCATTCTGATAGCCGATAGCATGGCGCGGTTTTTCTATTCACGGCCTTTAGGTCTCGTATGCGCGTTTCCCGGTTGCGGGGGGCTCGACCCTCTCTACGTAGGGAAGGGGGGCGACGACTACATAGTCGTCGTACGGAGGGCATGTGTAGACAGGACAAGGATGGGATTGGCGCTCTTGCCTGACCCGTTGGTTCTATTTCCACGCACGGGGCGCGCTGGGTTCGCAGCGGGCGTTAGGGGGCGCGCTGGTTTTGCAGCGGGCGTCAGCGCCCTGCTCGTTGACGTTGACGGCCTGCTTTTGCTGGTTCGTCTGACTCTAAAATAGTACTGTGTACAGCCCTATAGATTGTTGTCTTTCGGTGTTGCTGCAATTGTCATTGTTGATGTTGCTGTTGTTGTTATTGTTGTAGTTGATGATGCTGTTATTTTTATTGCTGTTGTTGTTGTTTTTGTTGCTACTGCTATCGTAGCGGTAGCCACGTCAAGAGTTTGTTGTTGCTGTTGTTGCCGTCTTTGTGTTGTTGTTGTTGTTGTTGTTACCGCGTCTATTGCTGCCGCGATATCAAGCAAAGTTGCGAGGCACCGACGGAGTCCGAGTTCGTTCCTTTGAGGCCGATACGACACCAGCAGCCCCAAGGGAGTCAGTCAGTCAACTGCACGGCGGTTCAGTGTCATTTGCCTTAGAGGGAGATAGCACTCGTATTGCTGCTGCTTCTGTCGCCGACTACAATGTGTCTACTACGTGAACTCTACTGTTGCTCTAACTACTACTACTACAACACCTACTATTGCTGCTATATATTAATTCAACAAAAGCGACAACAACAACATCAACAACAAACAGTGACGACAACAACAGCAACAACGACAACATCAACAACAGCAACGGCAACAACGACGACAACAACAACAACAATAACAACAGTAACAAGAGAACTGGGTAGACTGAACTTCCTGCGTTATCGTCACCACTTTGCGAGACATTAGAGCTTTTGTTATGACTACTATTGTTTACTAAAGCTAGAATAATTCATGTCACTGGTTAATAAATGTAACTAGCGTTAGCTGTCGTTTAGTCCGTAGTCGCAAAGGCGATATAAATTTCGTGTCGTCAAAAAATCGGCATGTTGCCGCAAAAAAAAAAAAAAATATATATATATATATATATATATATATATATATATATATACATATATTGCTAATCTTTACGTGCGCGGCTATTACGGTTCGACACAGCAATGACAACAGTGTTTTTCATGTCATTTGACAGCTGCCCATTTCCGCAAGCCGTTTCGACCGCAGTCGATCAGGTGTACAAATACCTAGCCCTGGAAACCTTTTCCTATATTTGTGAGAGTATAGTACAGCACTTAAAAACGCTAGCTACTAATGCGCATTTAGCGTCGGCGTACCCCCAAATTTCACGGATGCGAGAAGTCAAACAGTACAGCGGCGTCGCCGCCTACCCCAGTGGCGAGAACGACAGAGCGAAAGTGATGAATAACGCAAGTAGTAGAAGTAGTTATAGGACATAAGGAAAAACGTTTTTCCTGGAATAAGAAATCGTATAGGAGATAAGGACGAAAAAGGATTGAATAAAATCCAGGGGCCAAGATAGATTTTTTCGTCTAAGAGATCGTCCAAAAACGCTCCAAACATTCTCGGCGCGTCAGCGACGTTAAGAGCCAATGCGGCGTTGGGCTGATACACGAGGCAGGAGCATCAATTCGGTGCGCAGGCAGATTGCAAAATCAGTCAGTTGCTCGAACGCTTTGCAACGGGGCCCCTTCAGGGTTGCTGATGCCTATGTGGGCGCCCGTGTTCTGCGCGCTTCGAAAAGCTGAAAGCGATTCAGACCGGCGGACCGACGACTGTGTGCCATTTTGGAGTCGTCAGGTTGGATCTTTATGCAGAGATTCGCCAATGACGAACACAACGGGAAGCTCTCGCTGCCTGACAGTAAGACAGTTTCTCCGTCGTTTTTCGTATGTTTCTTCAATATTCTGTTTGCTTTCGTCTCTCTCTCTCTCTCTCTCTTTTCTCTCCGTTTCTCGAACTGTGTCGATATATACGCGTATATTTTATTTCACTCTCTTAAACGATGGCTGCGTCGCCTGGAGCTACTGGTTGATCTCCCCGACGATCAGCCAAATCAGCACGCTGTCAGGACACAAGAAGGAGGTAGAATAGAAGGAGGAAAGAAAAGAATCTGATAGCAAATCAGAGCAACCGACAGGAGGAAGGGGAGGGCTACGGGGAGGGCCGGTGGCCAGAATTACCCAAAAATTGAAGAATCATCTTCCCGAGCCCGAGTAGGACCTAGGATTCGAGTTTTACTAGCAAAAGTTGTCCTGCTGCTCCTTTTACCCCCAAGCGGCACTCACGCGTTGCTGATGTTAACTTGCCGCGTCATGTGTCAGTGTGGCGCGTGGGGGTGCCTCAGTGTTGAACAGGTAGTTTGAGTTCGGCGTATCAGAAGTAGTGGTGGCGGTGTACTGTGTAAACGGTTTGAGAACGTGTTTCTATCTATCTAGATAAATCCTAGTGACTTTCATCGTGTTGTATCTTTTTCTCTTCATATAGAAGCATATAGGAGACAGGAGATCAACAGAAGAGTAGGAAACGTGTGCAAGTGTGAGAGAGACATAAAAGCGAAAAAAAGAAAAAGACTGACGGGAGCAGAAGGCTTGGGTAAGCTACAAACATGTACAAGTAGGCATACACGACAATGAGAAAAAATGGCCACACGCTCAGGCCAGAGAGTAAAGATGTTCTTAGCTGAAGACGCCCGGGGAACAACGCAAAGGTTAGCGTTAAAAGGTACAAGTCACATATTCATCTGTGCATAGGGACGTATACATAAATATCGGAATGTATATATATATATATATATATATATATATATATATATATATGTACATATATATATATATATATATATTTTTTTTTTTTTTTTATATATATACAATTTATTTATTCACTGTAATCAATCATCGTTCCAAAAATATGTATAAATATATATACATATATATATAGATATATATATTTTTTTTGTTTGTTTTTTTTTACACATAATCATACATATGCTGAAGGCTTGGGAACTCTTTGTAACGGAGGAATCTTTATTCAGTAATCCTTTTTCCCGACCACGATTGGCGCGTGTTTATTTATCGGTCTTCCTAGGTGTGTTTCTTTTACCTTATGAGCAAACGGTTTCAGTTTATATGTACAGCATTCACTTCAATAGCAGAGCCTCTGGCTGGAACCTGTCCGAATATTATCCCGAGGACAGCTGCGGCGAAATTCCCGGGGGTGGCGATTAATCGTTCGGGAGGGGCCCAACCTGCCTAACGTTTTAAACGCGAAAGAGAGAAGACCTTGAAATTGGTGCTGAGGCCTAAATATTGTGTATCCTAACCATCTCAACGTGCATGATTGCATTTTTATACATGTAGGTTTAATAAACCTCACTATTTCAGTCCACCGAAAGTAGTTCTCTCCAATATTCGTAACCATACTAACTATAGACGCCTTGCTTCTAATAGCCAATTTGACTAAACATTACTACATGGCGTAAGAATAACAAGCAAATTAACTTAACAAATCCTATTCATTCTGCGTGCTCATTTTATAAATTGGTATAAATAAGTTATTACTATGATTAGCAATAACGTTTTACTTAACGAAAGCCGTGTCATGTCTCTGCTAGAAGCAAGGACATTGATTCCAATGACCTTGCTGTTGACGTGTGTGCGTGACATTGTGTTGTCCAGTTGTCTTTGCAGAGGACCAATAGCTGTCAAACACGGTCAATCATTCACCCGGAGCCTTCAAACGTCGATGACGTCTAAGCTTTCTCGCCCTAAGCGTATGAGCGTGAGGGTACTTCGTGCCCCCCGCACTTGCGGGCGGGGGGTGGATAAGCAGGGACACGTCAAGTACCCCCCCCCCCCCCACCTCCAATTTTCTGGCTTCCTGTACCTATCATAGTGATGCTCACAAGACTCACTGGACTCGTTATGCTCACTGGATCAGGCCGGGACGAGATTAGATCGCCGCTGAGCTGGCAGCGCAATGCGTAGCGCAGCGCAATCAAGTTAATCTGCCAAAATAGATCAACGCGGTCTATACCGCTTAACGGTTACGCAGGTTGCTTAGTGTTGCAGGTAACAACTTAATACGGCAACCCAACTTCATAAAGTTCGGACGGGCCGAAATAGGATATGAGAAGGAGAAGAAGAAAATAGAGGAAAGCGCAAGAAAGAAGCCCATTTAGATGCTCCAGCTTCGCAGTTGACACAATAACATGATACGCCTCATGTCGCATATTGCATATATACACGTCCGCAAACGCGTACCCGCATACCACATTCACTCACATATGCCGCTGTTTCAACCACTGGTACGATTATTACCGCTTCTACGCTCGTCGGCCTGCTTAACAACCCGAACAATTCATCCGATACTGTCTCGGAAGGACGACCCAGCTCGCCTTCATCTGGTGCCTACTCTTTGTCTTCGGATTGCGCCGTTCCAATAATATTCGCGCGCCAACAAGCAAAAGAGACTGCCCCGTGCCACCGCCGTCAAAAGCTCCAGGGTGGGTTAGTCGGAGAGGAGCTCTGGTCCGCCGAACCCTTCCCGCGGAGAGCCCCTGATGGGCAGGCTATGTGTGCGGCTCAACTAGTAGAACAAAGCTAATCGCCATACTCTTGAGTCGTGGAAGAATCGTTATTTCTCCTCCTCGTCGTCGTCGTCGTCGTCGTCGTAGTCGGTTTTTTTTTTCGTTCTGCTGATCGTTTCCTCCATCCTCCATCCTTGTGAAGAGACGAGAACATGCGTTTTGGGGTCAGCCGACCGGATCAAACAAATTGATTCCGGTTTCTGCCTGTTTGCTCGTCGAGAAGACGTCTGCTCTCTCTTTTAGGCTGTCTATCGGTCTTGCGCCGGTTCTGTCGACATCCTTGTGATGGAAGCCATTTGGCTGAACTAATAATTGTTAAATTCTTATCGGCCCGTTTACTCTTGGTACGCTTTCCATTGTTGTAATCCCCGATAATCGCTTCTAATTGTTTCTGCCCGTCCCAATTTGCTTGGACGACGTACGCTCGGTTAGGTAGGTAAGATGGCAGGCAAGGTATTCTAGGTTCTTTGCAGCACGGAATCTATACAAAGGGTGGCATAGACGTAGATAGCCATGGTATATGGAGCTAGAAATAAATCAAAGTTATCTGATTGATATAAACGTAACAACGTGCATTTGGCGTAATCGTGTGTATGATATGAACGTGCGTATAAATATATTTGGCACTAGGAATATGTAGTATTATAATTTTCTGAGAGTCAATAGTGAGATGAACCAGTTTAGCTTTAGGGCCCCGGAGACTCATGAACGATATCAGCGACCGAGGGCCATCCTTGAACTTCACTATCGAGAAGCGAGTACACGAGATGCAGATACGGAATTAATTGAACTCGATGGACACAAGGCGTAGCCTAGCCCAATACCGAAGCTGTAAGGAGATTCATGGGTTAAGGATGATTCTATACAACAGCACAGAAGAGAATATAGCGACGGTTACTTCAAAAAGTACCAGCTGTACTAGCCCTAAAAAGAAAACCAGCGTGAACACTTCAGTCAAAGATCAAAGGACTCATATATAATTATAAAACGGAAATTGGATTTCGATGAAAATTTCCTGAGCCAACTTGTAATATCAGAATGATAAACAATTATAACCACGTGCATGTACGGTATGCAATATATATGTGCACGCCAGGATACAAGGAATCTGGCATGGCATAATTAAAAGTTTAAATTTTGCCTATGAGAGGCTCCAGATGAAGCAGCGGGCACCCTCTCATACACGACAAGCAAGGCGGCTCGTAAAAATTATATGCCTCAAACTTTTACAAATTTGCCCTGTTGCTAGGTAGTTCGACCCTTTCTGTGCCCCGTTCCCCTAACAACCTGGCACGAGTCGCACAGAAAAGTCTGCCGGCCCCCGATCAACTAGGAATGTGTAATCCGGTTGGCTAGAGCTGAGGGCTATAAGTATACACCGTGTAACTTTCTTCCGGCTTCGATGCGAAACACATGAGGAGACGATCTACATCCAACATGCAATATTGCACATATGCAGCGCAGTACCAGCAATGTTTCAGCCACCGTGAGCAAATACCAGTGCCACTACCTCGATCCTCTGATCTCTATAGCAGCAGTGTTTACTTCCTGCGTACGCCTTCGAGGTACTTACTGGCTTTGAGTTTTCGAAGCTCCTTCCAAGCTTTGTCGTGAAACGCAATTGACAGACTATCGTCCTTTAAAACTCACAAGATATACTTACGTGCAGTATACTTATTTTGTAGTCATTACTAAAAAAAATGAGTTTGTTGCTATTGCTGGTGGTGGTGGTGTTTCGCTGTTTCTACGTAGATATTGTTGTCATTGGTGGCCAGGTTTTTATTGAACAAGTGACTTTTGCTTTAATTCCGTCAGTGCTGTTCTTAATTAATGGTAGCTTTTTTCTAACTAACCTTAATCTATTTCTAATTTAATTCAGTATTGATTTCTTCGCTATAGAGCTCTTGCTGTGGTTGCTGTTAGACGTATAACCATTGTCAAATCTACGTTTATGACTTCATTGCAGCACCTTAGACAAATTGTATATTTCATCAAGTGAACCACTGTAGGTTATACCACCAAACCTGTTATTATATATATATATATATATCTATACCGTATTCGTAGCGTGCGTAAAAGCATTCACCCTCCTCCACAAAAAAATATTTACATATATATATAGAAACTTTCCGCGCCGCGCAACACTTGATAACACCTGTAGACTGCAAACGTTGTACTTAGATATCTACTCTTATGTCTGGCTGCTCGGGTTTGCGACATCGGCAAGACCGCCATCTATTCGACTTGCTTATTCCTGGAGTCGCGCTCTGGTTCCCACTTTTTCCACCAGGTGGAACTAGTGCATAAAAAGTCTTTGAATTTTCTCCCGCATTCATCCCGTATCATCATGTCGCAAAATAGGATACAGCAAAGCAACCCACTGGGCTCTCTCCTACTCTGCGTGGCTCTCAAAAGGTTAGTCGACTCCCTCGAGTGCCGCCTACACATCTGATACTTAAACGAGAGTGTTCTGTGCGACAACCCCGATATGTAGGGGGATATATTTGAGGGATGTGTACAGAGTCGTCGATTTCGCTGATCGGAGTGGCTTGGTCCAGAATCCGTGTGAAGTCTATGCTGCAGGAGGCATTGCACTGGCACTAAAGCGCTGGATGCTCTGTTAGGGTGCAGGACTGTCGGGACTCATCTAGTGTTGCTAGACATTCCCCCTGATCCCGCCCAAGCAAAGCCTCAGTTATTCTCGAGGGTTTGCTGGTTAAGTTAGAGTATACACTCACACCCGTATCTACAAAGATGTCGTTCGGCCGTACAGGCAGCACAGGATATCCTGTATCGTCAGTACAAGCAGGCAAGCAAGGCACCAGACATTGAACAACATCTTAAGCGTTTTTTTTTCACGCAGAGCTTTATGATCCAGTGACCTACCGTGCGGGACATGACTGTTAGTTACTGACCTATTAGTTTCTTCAATGATCCGAGCTATCGCGGCCCAGGCCGGTCACGCTCAAGGTTTGAAGTCGCCTGATTCTAGCCAGCAGAGATAATAGAGCGGGCGGATTCCTAAGACAGCGTCTGTCGCTGCATGTGCAACGATGACGCCACCTTTAGCTGCAGCGTTATGCGCCCCTGATATAAAAGTGTGTGTACATACACTTATCAAGCGAATAAACCAATCAATCAAATCAATGGAAGCGGCATTGCCTCCACACGGCACGAGACAACAGTTGTCGCAAACAATTTAGTTTACTTTGGCCCCCCCGTTGCTGCCACTATCCTACTCGCCAAGTCGCGAATAAACCTTGCCGTTCCACCTAATATCTTCATGGTTGGTGACACGTAATTAGATTATTCTTAATACACAGGCGCGAAACTGCAACGCTTTAGATTGTGATAAATTGAAGTGTTGCCTTAAGCGTTGCTACGTATATATATACGAGTATATATATGTATAAAGTTAAAGTCTCTGCTTAATGTATGATACTTGGATAGTGGCGTGTCAGTTGGTGACCCTGTAACGGTAGCCCGTGATACTCAGAAGGTACTGTATTTTGCAACAAAGAGCGGGCCTTAACCTACAAAAATGTGAACTCTTTGTGTCGGGATTATCCATAACCGGTTTCCTCGGTCAGACAGATAACCGACCTCCTTCCAGACAGTATCAGGACAAATGAGATCAACCTCACCTTACTAAGCGTGCCACTTCTTGATGGCGGAAAGAAAGATCTGATATCAGGTTGGCTGGAGAAGGGTCCTGTTTCTTAATTACGCACGGGTAAACCATCTGCTCCGTGAGATTGACTTAACGGGAAATAAAAATCTTTTACAACAACAAAAGGAGGCCTCCAGACGCTGTCTCGGTCGCAGTGATCGCGGTCGGTTCGGTTTCGCGGTGATCGCCTCAATCCCTAGTTAGAATTAAAAAACATTTTTTAAGGAGGTTGTTTTTTAATTCTATACTATCCTCCGTCTCCTACGGGCTTGGCACTTAACCTGAGGTATATCTTCAATGCACCGAGGGCCGGACATGTTAAGATATCTAGGGTTTCCCCAACATTCCTTATGGCAGCATGGCCGCTGACTCTAAGCGGTATGGTTTATCATCTATTCTCAATGAGCATCGCTCAAAGAAAATTCGACCAACAACAGGGATCGAACCGGCGACACCCCGGTAGATGACAACCATGACTAGCGCACTAGTTCCATAGACCACGCCGCCAGAGCTCAACGCCTAGTGCCTGGCAAAGGGTGTCAAAAATACTAGATTCCTCAGCTATCGAACGGTTACGTAATGAACTAGAGAATTCCAAGGAATGCCTCAGAGCACCCCTTACTGAGGGCCCCATTTTCCAGGGAAGCGGACCGCGCCGTTGGAGGATATACGACTATCCAATCTCCTCAATTCAGCAGAAGACGAGGTGGACAACGCACGGCTTCGAGCAGTTTCAGTGGTGCTGAAGCACGGCTCAATGTTCTACCAAGTGCTCCCGTTGGAACCCTCTTTCTCGTCAGGATGTGCGTTGGACTTTGCCTTGGGATCCCACTAGTCGAGAAACATAAGGGCAGGATTTTCGACCTTCCTCGAAAAAAATCTAAGACCTTTTGCCTTGGGGGGTCCAGGCAAAATGACTAAAGGGGTTATTACTAATGTATGCAAGGGTCTTAGATTGGCCACGGGAAACCTATGCGACCTGCGTGAATTTTTCCGGCAAAGGCTGTCATTGGATATACAACGTGATAACGGTAATACCACGGCGGTGCTATATATAAATAAATGTATATATATATATATATATATATGTATGTGTATATATATATATATATATATATATATATATATATGTATATATATATATATATATATATATATATATATATATATATATAGTCACTCTTAAACGACTTGCGCAATAGCCATCCTAGAATCAACGGTGTTTAACGTCATCTGAAGAGTTCAATGGAGCTAATTTGCGAGTTTTAAAACTAAATAGGCTATATGTATATGCATGTTTATGTATGTATATACTTTTAAGGCCCATATATATATATATATATATATATGGGCCGTATACGTTTCTCGTAGATACGTCAGATAGTCATTTAGATAAGTATGCAACCGAATAGCGAAATGAGTCCGCGTTTACGCACCTACGTCCAAGGGCGTTGTCCCCTGAAATCTGGCGTAAATTCTACTGGTGGAATGCCTCACCTGGTACTCTAGCGAGGCTTTAAGTGGAGAAAGAAAGGGGGGGCGGCCATCTAATGATGCAAAGTTATGCAAATAAACGGTATAGCCAGAAAGCGCAATGTGAGCGGTGTTCGTTATGCCTCCTTGGCCGTGTTCATTATGCCTGGTCGTCGTTCTCCCCGCGGCAATCAGAGTTTTTGGAGGTGGAGGATGTCGGGAGACAGCGTCGGGCCCAAGCAATCGAAGGAGAGGCCAAGGCCAAGTCTGGATCTAGATATATCGAGGAGCACATATTCGCATATGTATGTGTGTACGCGTATATATATATATGTATACATATATATATATATATATATATATATATATATATATATATGTATACATACATATATGTATATATATATATATATATATATATATATATGTATTTATATATATATATATATATGTATTTATATAAACATCTGCACTTTGGCGTGACTGTTGCACATTACGAAACGAAACCTCCTGCAGGCTGTGCTACCTAACGTGTCCTATAGGATTGTGATAGCGTTGTAAATACGATTAATCCTCTGACAGCTGATCAGCCTCGGATACTGCTTTTACTACTACGACAACTGCAGCTGCAGCTGCTGCTGATGGCTAGTGCGGTTGGTGGCGGTGAGAGAGCCCGTGGTGCTCCTCGTGCTCGGCCCTTGACTTCGGCTAGCTTTGACTATGCAAGCTACTACTGCAAAATTGGGCACTTAGTGTTTGCGCTCATCATTATTACGTTGACGGGGCATGCAGGCATGTCCTAGTTTCTCTTTTCAACGATTTATGCCTCCCGACTCAAGCCACACTCGACCACCCGTATCGTTCTGCATGTCGTCGCATGTGCCCCGCATCTTGCCGTTCCCTCGGCGTCGTTAATCTATGGATCACGAACGATGTTAAACAGACGCCAGACGAAAGAGATCGAAGAGAACGCAAGGGGAGCGCAGACAAAGTGGATAGTAATGCTACATATTAGAAGCAGGAGAAGAAGGGGCACGTCGGAGCAGTTGTGTGAGTGTGTAGATAGGCTGGTAGAAGAGAGAGGAATGGGTAGTTTCATGGCAGTGTCGAACCTGGTGGTAGCGTAGTGCTTTCGCGTGCGCCTCGCAACCAGAGGAGACGCATAGCTGCACGGATTTGATCCCCACCGTTGCACATTTGTATTTTGTGGGGTCCGTCTTACAAAGTAGTGCGAAAGCAAATCCGTGGATCCGTTAAATGTTGGCTGCGGGTCAGCGCAAAAGCGTTTTTACGCATCATGGTAGCACCAGAGAGGCACTTGTGTGAGTTAGAAGGGTCAATGGATATGGGAGAAATAGAAATACCGGGACCAGGATAGACCAGGTTTTGGGGAAGGGGTGGGTATATTTGTTTTAAAAGAAAATATAGCATGCAGGAGAGTGACAAAACTGATAATAAAAATATGCTTAGTGTTGCTTGACGTTAAAGGGCGTCGTCGTAGGGTAATTCGATTGATACAAGTATACAATGCAAATCAATCAGAGGAAAGCAATGCCAGCTTGCATGGAAACTGTATCTTAGAGACATAATCGTCTACATTCATCAGTTAGATTGGAGGAACGATATGAGTAATAGAACTACATTAAACTGGGTATTAATGCCAAACAATATGGTATGGTTACCATCACTTTCTGCGCTTGAAATGAAACTGTTATATAAAATCGATCACAAAGAATGTATACGAAAGACGTGATGAACGCGGCGATAGAAGCGTAATTTTTCATCAGTGATGAAGTTATTGAAAGGACGTCGAGAAGAAATACGGGTATAATCAGAACCAGGGAAATAGAACAGGGCATAATGAGAATCAAAGGAAGACGGTATGCGGGTTAGATGGTATAACATTGGAGATAGTAAATACGTTCATTAAATAGCTGGCATATATAAGATGAGAGAACAAGATAGTTCTTAGTTTTTAAATCCTGTTGTAAGCAAATTCATACAATTGGGTCAGTTAAGATGCCCTGTATAAGGTTTATGGCGACATAACGATTCGATGCAAGTTATGACAGCGTTAATTAGAATATACACTCGAGTAAATGTGTGTTGTTAGGGGATTAAATGCAGATTTTTTGATGGGCATCAATAGTTTTTCTCAATATAACTATCAGAAAAACTATCGAATCTATATAATATATTATATATATATATATTAACTGTAAATATTGAATATGGTTATTAGTAATAGGGTTAAAGTGGTGGCTGGTGAAGAAAAGAAATATTTATTTAAATCGTCTCCTACTTTTTTCGTTGGAAAAATCAAACCATGTTTAATGTCTGCGTGGGAGGACAAACATGACTTCGGTATGATGCTTATAAAACGGCAAAGCGGTTTATATATATATATATATATAATACGTGTCATTATGGACTTCAGCTCTTCGTTTACATCAGTGAGCTGTTTCGGCTTATATGCATCTCTGTGTCTGTATATATTTATATATATATATATGTGCGAACGATCTCGACACCAGTGCGACCTCTGACTGGCTTCTGACCATTTTAACGATGCACGACCTCTAATTACCGTTTGTAGTTTCGCCTGCCCCTACTAGTATGGCTGGCTATGGCGGTGGCATAGCGGTTTAAATTTAAGCGCAGTAAACATGTGTATATATATATATATATATATATATATATGCGACTAGTGTTTTACTATGAATCGTCAAACAAAATATTGATTCGCCTAAACTTATACACCTATACGTTTTCGCATATTGGCATTGTCTAAATCAAGAATATATAAATATATATATATATATATATATATATATATATATATATGCGACTACGATTTACTATGAATCGACAGAAAAAATATAAATTATTATATATAAAGGAACTAATATATTTATACGTTTTTGCATATTGGCGTTGTTAATTTCAAGAATATATATATATATATATATATATGCTCAGCTATAGTAATGATAAGTATGCTCTACGACAATAAAACACGCTAATGCACCAACATTATAATCAAGAATTTTCTTTATCTGCCGCTAGCACAATTGCATTTTTGATAGACGCTGTAATATATATATATATATATACCGGGGCGTTTCGGCATTATTTATGTCCTTAGTGATAACTTTAATAAAACTGCTCTTCAAAACACCACATGAAAATTTCAGGGCGTCGCACGAACAAAGCGGCCACTAAACGTCTGCTTTCAGGGAGAGCACGCGTTCACGAAAAATGTTTCAACCAAACAAATGTCCATTGTACAGCTCAATAAGGTCTACTCTCTGATCTGAAAAATGGTAAAAAGAGATGTTTACAAGCACATTGCCGTCAGCGTCGCCATTATGTATGGCGACCGGTATAGCTGCAAAAATACTTTTGCTGTATGTATATTAAATGCGATTTTAGGCGCAATGACTGATAAATAGCTGGTTGAATGAATAGCATTTATATATATATATATATATATATATATATATATATATATTCGAAACGCCGATGCTATAGAGCAGTAGACGGTAACCGAACATACTGATTTATTTATTTCTAATAACGCGGTTGTTGGTTCTATCGAGTACGCAGAACACGTGTTTCTCTAGTACTAGCGCACGTGTTATCTAGCCGATAACTAACGAATATAAAGCACAGATTCGTATATAGGTGTGTATGGCGCTCACATGTTTACTGCGCTTAAATTTAAACCGCTATGCCACCGCCATAGCCAGCCATACTAGTAGGGGCAGGCGAAACTACAAACGGTAATTAGAGGTCGTGCATCGTTAAAATGGTCAGAAGCCAGTCAGAGGTCGCACTGGTGTCGAGATCGTTCGCTCATATATATATATATACAGACACAGAGATGCATATACGCCGACACAGCTCACTGATGTAAACGAAGGCTGAAGCCATAATGAAACGTTTCACCCTTTCGACACCTTTCCATTGGCAGCGTCCACTAATGATAGCTTCTGGCAGTATGACGCAGCTATGGCGACCAGACGGCTAGATAAATACAAATATAGTGTACCCGCTATTTTTGTTGCCATGAACAATACGTAAGTGATAATAGCCTTATAAAATAACTCAAGGAGGGTTACTGTGATACGCTTAAACTATATATATATATATATATATATATATATATGCAGAGTCTTTTACAGCATGTACCTTTGTAAAGTTTGATAGAACTTTGCAAGAAAATCAGTTTTTCGAATCGAAGGAGTGGCGGAAACCTTGTGTTAAGGAGTAAGGCAAAAATGTATAAGACGTAGTTATTCTGTCTTTTTTTCTTCTACAGGGTTGCGCAAAATCTTCGTTTGCGGGATAACAGTCAACGCATGAACAACCCGATAATGCCGGCGTGTTTAGTGGAAAATTCCTCCTAATATGAGCAAAGATAAAGAAAGTCATAAAAAGTGGACATGTTGTTATATTTTACGTTAAAGCTTTCACGTTCGGAACCGTAAAAATTTGCCAAAGCATTTCCGCCTCCTCCTTCCATAGGAAAACATATTTTCTGGCCGAGTTCTACGAAGTCTTAAAGTATGTACACAACGTTTTGTCTGGTACATAATAATTATTTGCTAAAGCAGGTTAATATGCTAACAAACATAGCTTTCGATACAGCTGTCGAAAAAGCTTTCCATACGGCTATCAAAAAAGCTTAGTAACTCGGCAACTATGTAACGCAACGGATCTTTTTGGTATGAAAATGATGGGCATTTTTGCTATTGCCTGAGAATAGTCGTTTTTGGTGTTATGGCAAAACTTTACGATTCTGAATGTGAAAGCTTCAACCTAATACATAACAACGTATCGATTTTGTATGATTTTCCTTAATACGGCTATTCGCCGTTCGCTAGCGTGCGTTATATGTCATTCAGATTATGCGGAGTTTTCCGCCGGATACTCCGGTATGATCGGTTTCTTCACTGCGTAGACTGGTTCTCTCACAAACTTAGAGTTTACACAACTATGTAAGAGATAAAGACAGAATAACTACTCATATAAATTTCGTCCTCACTCCTAAGCAAGACTGTCGTTATTTTTATTAGGAAAAAATATTTTTTTGCCAAGTTCTTGCCAAACCTTAAATAAGAACATACGGTTATGACAAACGATGTATGTATGTGCGTATATATATATATATATATATATATATGCTGAATATCTCAATTGTCTTCTCTTCGGCATAATTGTCGTTGAAGCTGACTTGAGACGCTGTATTGCTTCATACTTTGCATGCTACGAACAATTGTTTGCATTCTGCGAAAACCAACGAGTGTGGCTGACAATATGATGCAGAATAAGAAAGGAATTTTCTAAAAGGCCATTCTGCCTAGTTCAAGTCCCAGACTACGAATGCTGGTGCAGTCCGGGGATATCGGTACAGGACGATCAACTAATACGATGGAAAACATTTGTCAACTTAAATTATTGTGCATACTTACTCTATTACTTATTTTATTTAGCAGAATTTGCCCGAGACTATTACTATCATAATTACTTGCGCCAATGTTGTAATAAAAAGCGGCAACAGCAGCAACAACAACAACAACAACAATAGCCAACAATGACGTGCGGTGTACGTTAGCAGAGTCCAACTTGTGCTTCGAAAGCGTGCCTGGCTAATGTCAAGGTGATGTAACATCTGAAGTCAAACTTTGGGGGTACACTGACCGGTCTTGCTGATGATATATATATATATATATATATATATATATATATATATATATATATATATATATATATATATATATATATATATATATATATAAAAGAGTACAGGCATATAAGGCTATCAAGAACATTGAGCTAGTCAGTCACTAGGTAGAGGCGGAAACGGACGCGAATAAGTGCTTGTAGAGCGCAGTGTCCGCCGTGCATAGACAAGATATGGCCAACACAGAACGTGGTGGTGGTCCGAGCCACCTGTTCTTCGGCTGCGACTCGTACTAGCCACCGTACGCCGGGTACAAGATGGCTGCCACAGCTGATCATAAGTCACCAACAGCAGCACATCGAAACAATGGCACAAACAGCAACAGCAGCAGCGGTAGCAGCGAGAAAACAACAACTCGCCTGGGAAGAAATTGAGCATGAGCGGAGATTGCAATGCAAATGCAGATTGCCGCGCGGCCAGGCGGGTGGAAAGACGAACGAGTGAATAGGCACAGGTATAGTCTGGATAGACTTTTTCGTCAGTCGTTGTTGTGAATGTCGGCAATTGTGGCGTCGAACAACGATGTTGTTGCCTCGGGCGGTGCACTCCCAAACGGCCTACTTGTAACGGCTACGCCGAGGTTCTTGCCTACGCAACAACAACTGCAACAACAGCAGCTGCAACAACAACTGTATTAACAACCGCAACAGCTGCAACAACAACAACAACCACTGCAGCAATACATGCACTCGTACAACACCGAATCTTTCTAGTCTAGCCATGCGAAGGGTAAACTATATCGTACAAGTAGCCTTACTACTGAAGGAGGGTAGCGTTACCCCTATGGCGGCTTCCAGCAGACCAGCGACCCGGATTGTGTCGTACAGCCTGAGTCAACAAATGCACAACAATCGTTGTTTGCTGGATAGAGGCGTATTTCTAGGTAAGCAGGTGAGGGGTTACGCTGTATGTGCATAGAGTAAGCATGTACATATAGCGTTTGGATGGCCGTGTTAGCCATATCTTCAAGATTTCTGAGAGGAGGTGAGGGGCTCTAGGGGCGTAATCAAACTCACTCGTTCGGAGTGTTGACCGGTAGGGGACTACTATACGTCATCATTTTATGCCTACCTTGTTAGAAAACTTTTTCTGGAGGGTCTCCGAAACATATGGTACACGTGGGCCACTAACAGTCTGCGTGACTAGTGTGGGACCCACTAAACCCGGATTCCTGCCAGGCTCGGTAATACTTGGCATTTCTTCGAAGCCGCGGGAAAAGGCGTCCCTGCCGTTCTCGTTAATTCAGATATGGGTTCGCCTATCTTTCTGCATATTTACATGCATCCAGATAGGAGGCTTACACCAAGGTGTACACTGTTCTGAAGGGGTACGTCGACACATTGTTAGTCATCCTGAGCGTGCTCATACTGGACTTATTCCCCACCAGAGGAGAGTAACAGCTCGGCAGTGCTAGACATATATATAAAGTACAGTAAATTTCGTAAAACCTGTAACCTATAATAGACGCTTGTAACATGTTAAGATATTCCGGCGCGTACGGGAAAACACGAATTCACATATATGTGTACTCATCACGGTTCCAAAAGTCATGTCAACGGAATTGCCCTATCAAATTGTTGAAGATGGTATAAATCACAATGTTGCCCACAGAGTTTGCACAAACACAACCAAGTTGAATTCGTAGAGTTTCTCTGGAACACCGATTTTCATATGGGACCATGTATAGCACATGGTACGATCAGGTATCTAATCTTAAAATCGTAGTGCTTCCGCGAACTTCCACGAACCTCCTGCCTTGCCTGAACTTATTGTCTGGGCTTTATGAAACAGCAGGTCAACTTCGACTATCTTATTCTTCTATTTGGACGTGTGTTCCTTAAAAAATTCTACCGTTTTCGGTAGAACGTACATCTTCTATAGTTCCTCAACAATTAACGGGGACGATCTCATCAATGCGCCTCGAATAGATTGTACCTCTAGACGAGAACATGACTTTCATATAGAAAAAGTTCGAGACAAATTATATAGTTCGTGAATCCAACCAAAGTGTGTCGGTTCCAGCCAATTTTCCTTTTCGTCGAAATTTCATTGTCTCTATTCTATTTATCTCCAACTTGTTCCGGTCAACGTAATGCTGCAAGGTCGCAAGATACTGCGGCAAGTGAAACCGGAGAGTATCGTACCAAGACACCTGCATACTTAAGCGCGTTCACCTGTATCTTTTTAGGAAGGCCGCTCACCAGCACCAAAACCAGCGGGGGGCTATGATTATCACCTTGGACAACACCGGAAGTCTGTATGATCTTCGTATGTTCAACAGCACCATAATCTATGTTGGCTTGTCCTTCCTATAAAATGCGTAATAATACGTTTTAGTATATATATTAATGAAACTCTGCAAAAACCTAACTTGTCAAGTACAATCGTTTGTGCGCTCTTGTCAAAGGCCGGTATGAAGTCGACGAGTAGGGCAAAATTATAAGAACCATTTAGTGCCCATTATACAAAATTTAGAAGTACAGTAGATGCTGTCATTGTTGACCGGCCCCATCTGAAGCCATGCTGTTGCTTTTTGTTAACCTCAAAGAAAATCTGCATAGATTTTGCATAAAACATTGACCTGACAAACGTGCGTATGTCATCGTAAGTGGGTTCTATCCGAACATAAAGACTAGCTAAACTAGCTTACGATTTAATAAGCCGCTAACGGATAAACTAATAGCCATGTATTTCTATTGTGACTAGCGACGCGTTTTGACTCTCTGATACCACAGCTACTGCATTTAAACAGGAGAGCAAACGTGACTGGGTGGCTGATTGCATGAGAGTTGCCGATTTCCTGCACAACAATAGTCTGTAATGTTTGTGCTATTGCCCGCCTCAAGTGCGCTGCTGCTGGTGCTGCTGCTGTTGCCGTTGTTAACGCTACGCAATGTATCACTGATGACATTGTTTCCATAATTTTTTTCGGCACTTTTTTCATGCTCACCTTCACAATTGTGACCTTAGCGTTCTTCACCTTCACTACACGTGTCATTGATTGATTGATTTATTCGCTTGATAAGTGTGTGTACACATATCACTCTTTTATATCAGGTTTTTTTCCTTTAATATCATGTACACAACACACCGCAGTTCGCTGCTTCGTCTGTCGCTGCTTGACGTCTTGGATTTAAACTCGGTCTCCCGTCTTCGCGGCCCAGGGCAACACTGGTCCTACACAGCCGCCTGTACGAACGTTCATTTCTATCAGTCAGATTCACTCTGACACGTTCAATCTCTCTTTGGCCAGCCTCTGCCATTCAACTCGAACCCCAGCGATATCTTATCCCCGTTGGTCTTGGGACCGTGCCCCAAACCAGTTCACGAACTGCCCCTCTGTGACTGACGTTATCGCACTTCTCACTTCGTCACATTTAAGCCTACCCGCTAAATTCTGTGTTAAAATACAGATAAAGGATATAGACACGATAAGCATCCACCCCCTACAACGTTTACACTCGATTCCTGAGTACTTTAACGTTTTAAAGAAGACTTCGCTTACACCGAAGCAAATGGAAAGCCTTCAAGACATTTAAAAATACGCCAACGACATATTGTTTGACGTTTAATGTATTTAGTTGCTTGTTCATTTAATGTTTCTTCTATTTATTAATGTAATATATTTATTTAATTGCTTGTTCGTTAAACGGGCTTTGTTAAAGTCCTACTTCGACCACGCTAATATTTCCACACGTCTAGATAGACAAGCCGTCACGTGTGAAACATCTTTCAAAAACAATTTGATAACGTCGGTAACCGTAATCGGTCACTAGCTTTTTGAATCACCGCAATATGATCAGCCTACGCAGTTCTGGTAACCTTATTAAAGCTAATTATTAACTTATTATTAAATGCTAACATACGCAGTTCAGGCGACTCGAAAGGACACTAAGCGATTCAGTGCTTTAGAATTACAGTGAAGTAACACAGCTAGAACAGGCGCATGACGGTCACACTTTCTGGGTAGAGTCATTGTATTCACTTCCTTTGCGTGCGTTGCATTGAGTATTACATTGACAAAGGCTGTGTTGTTCTGTGGACATATCATATCATATATCACATTTACTCCAGCATTGTTTGCATCGACATTCGTCCTGTGGTTTATGGAAGCCCTCCATGTTGCACAAAACGTGATGAAATCCGTGGGCTGCAAAGGCCGTAGTTAAATGCCAATCTTTCACCCCGCTAGCCCTCCACCCAGTGCGCATTATCATTCACGTGTAATTTTTTACTTGTAATTATGAACACTTTGGGCCTATCGGATACTCAACCATTTGGTAATTTATCTACTGGTGAACCTAATCAGTCAGTGAAGCACCTGTTTACCCCGTGTTCTTTTTAACGCCTACGTGAAGCTTCGTTTAGCTGTTGTTTTTGCTATAGGTTCGTTGCCTTGACAGTTTTCTGCTTTGCAAACGGGCGTCCCTGCATGAATGCTACACATTGGAGGGGCTCGTTAAACTTGGTAAAAAGCATTTTGTCAAACAGAGCTCTACAAGATACGCGACTGCGGGAGATAAGGTTGCTCGTTGGAGAACTGATCGATAAACAGAAATTCCGCTGTCTTTGAATCATCCTGATATTAACATTGACTAACCGACGCGTGATAATCGATTTACGGAGAGTTCGCAAAAATCGCTATCCTGTAATGTATCAAGTCCTGTCACGTCCACTACCTAAAACTGTTGTCATTATGCTAATAAAACAAAGACATTGAGAAAAAATGCGTTATATGAGTGCCGTGGGGCGATTTCCGCCACCCCGGATTTAAACAGAGGGAGGTGACGCTAACGGCAGGTGTACGGCAACATTTTGAGAGAGTGAACGTAAAAATAACAACAAATGAGGAATCACGAGATCTCTATGTTTGCACATTATTCTCAATACGACTTACTATTCTTCTCTCTCTAGCCACGTTGGGTGCCTTCAGAAAATTTCTATTTCGAACACGCTCTATGTATATCGAACACTAAGATTATGTAAGAAAGACGTTATCCTAGACAACAAAAGCTCGAGTGTTCTAGCAACGAAGTACAGATGGTTCAAGATTTCAGCACCTTATATACTCAGCATACACATGAGCATGGAAACACATTCGCCATTTTTTTAGAACCTTCCTGTGCGTTTATAAATATCCCAGGTTAGTAGGCTGAATCTTTTTTAATGTGGGTGTCCGCTCGTGTCAAGGACACGAGATATGTTTCACGTGCTGTTCTTGTGAGAAGGCGTAGTATTTGGTTAGGGTAACACGGTTGAGCCTTGTCAAAGGCTGCTTAATTTTGAACACTCCGTGCTTACAACGAACTATTTCTTAGGCAGCCATTAGTACAACGTCGACTATGAATAATTGTACATTATCAACTGGGACAGGTTTTGTGGTTTGTCAATCGTAGTACCCGCCAACATTGCCTTTCAGAGGTTCTCATGTGGATTGAACAAAGCGTCCGCGTATCCCTAATGTAAGGCCAACATTTATGAAGGAATTACATACAGATGCGTTTATGCGCCCTATAGCCATCAATACACTACGTATACGTCTGCACGCACAAACATAAGTATAAAGTGTAACACCGATTGGACATCTTGCAAGACGTATGTACATGTATATACAGCTCATACTATCATAGCAGTGAATACGAAGTCTCGGTCGCTTTAGTAATCTAGTCCGCCCCATACATATATGCGTGTTTGTATAATTCTTTTATGGATCGACATCTATTTAGTGAAATAAAATATGGTAAATATCGAGCTGATAACACGTGGCTGTGTTGCTTCTGGCGTTTTCTAACGTTATGTATATATATATATATATATATTGTATATACAGGTAGTTCAATAAGTTCTTAGAATGCGCTTTTAGAATTCGAATTTTGGCGCGCTTCCACCGCTATTAGGAACTGCAACTTTTCGACTGCCAGCAGTCAAAATATTATGGTGATTGGCCGTTGCGATTTCGTTTGATCGCTTTTCCCGTGCAACGTATCGGCGTGATTTTGAAAAATGGAGAAAAAAAGAGTTTCGAGTGGTTATCAAGCATTTTATTTCAAAGGTTGGAATGCGACCCAAGGGAAAACTGAGTTAGACGAGGTGTGCGGTGACTCTGCGCCATGTTTTGCCACTGTTTCCAACTGGATTAATGAGTTAAAAATAGGTCGCAGGAGCACCGGGATGAACTACGTTTAAAACGCCCAAAAACGGCAACTGATTAGGAAAACGTGGAAAAGGTGCGGAAAATCGTTGCCGCAGATAAGCGAGTGAACATTAGGGAGATAGCGGAGGCCTTGGGGATCAGTTTGGGTAGTGTGCATTTCATCCTGCACGAAAACTTGAAGATGAAAGAGCTCAGAGAAAAATGGCTGCCGCATTTGCTCAACCAAGGCCAAAAAAACGCTCCTGTTTTCGCTTCACAACGAAATTTGGCCAAGATGTCGAACAATCCGTCGGATTTTTGGCGCAGATTCATGACCGTCGATGAAAGCTGGGTCCATCACTACACTCCCGAGACCCAAGAAGCATCTTGCCAATGGTGTGCACCTGATGAAGGACCTCCGAAGAGGGTGCGGACAACGGCATTGACCGGAAAGGTGATGGCTACAGTTTTTTAAGACCAACGTAGAATAATGCTGGTCGACTACCTTGAGAGCGGTAAAACGATCACAGGAGAATATTAGGCAAGACTGTTAGACTGCCTTTAGCAAGAACTCATCGTGAAACGGCCCGCTTTGCAGAAGAAGGTTGTCCTGTTTCAGCAGGACAATGCTCCTGCACACAAGTCCCGGCAAGCATCGGCAAAACTGGCCCAACTGAGGTTCGAACTTATTGAACAACCTTCCTATTCTCCAGACCTGGCCCCCTCTGATTATTTCCTCTTCGGACATTTGAAGAATAGTCTCGGTGGAAAGCGTTTTTCCAGCAATGAAGAGGTTAAGGCTGCTGTCAATGCCTATTTTCAGTCTAAAGACGCGGAATTCTACTTAAGAATAAGTATAAAAGCTCTGAAATATTGATGGGAAAAGTGTATTGAGCATCTCGGGGAGTATATCGAATAAGATAAATTTAAAAACATGATTTGGAAAATGCTTGGTATTCATTCTAAGAACTTATTGAACTACCTGTATATATATATATATATATATATATATATATGTATATATCATCATTAGTCATTCATCAGTCATTAGATGTTCAGAGGGGGAATGCCGCTTCGGTGAGAGGTACCCTGGCTAGGTGGACCAGCCCAAGCCTGGACCTAGTGCCTTGAGTTATGCCCCAGCGGGCTGTACACACGTTCTTACATTACAAATGTATATTTTGCTACACTTAAATAAATAATATATATATATATATATATATATATATATATATATATATATATATATATATATATATATACCATTAGTAGTTCGTAAAATCAGTATTCCAGGTAGCAGTTCGTAAAAGCAGAGTAGTCACCCTCCCCCTCTACGTCTGATGATAAGCCCCGAACAATTCGAATCGGCCGACGATCGGCGGCCCCCCGGCGATGCGATATATTTGCGCGCGCAAACCTGAACACAACTAAGTTCAGGCTCGCAATGATATCTGAGCCTTAAAAATCAATAGTCTTCTTCTTCTCAGGCGAATATGAACTTTTATTTTCTAGTAATGAGCACCTCCCAGACGAAGTACTACGACGGGAGCGGCTGCGTCTGCGGCTTTGCTGCTGCTGCTGCTGCTGCTGGGTTTGAAGAACAGCCACGAGCTCGGGCGGCGCCGACACGACTTCACTGGCCAGCGGGCTCTCGCAAGCACCTCAATATAGCCTCTCGTTTTTTTGCCCCACTCGTCTGCTCGTCGTCCCTACAATAAAGTGAAGTGGACAACGCAGTAACGTACACCATCACCACCAGCATCACTACCGCCGTCGGCACGAGAAACGAACGCAACAGCCCTCGAACGAGAAGAAACGGCACCAGCAACGGCAGCAGCAGCGGCAGCAGAAGACGACAAAGAAGAAGGCGAAGAAACTGAAGCAGCAGAAGATGATGATGATGACTAACTCAGGCCAAGCTTCGAGCTTTCGAGCCCTCTCATTAAGGCGCGCCGGATAACCGGCTGGCTGGCTCTAGATAGCAGCTGGCTTTTTATAACATTCATAATCATACATGTTACTACTACTACTACTACACAATGACTTCTGCCACCGCACTGCAGACTTGTGCGGATGGGCTTGTCATTGTCGTCTTCATCGATAGCATCATCAACTTCAACATCATCTTCATCCTCATCCTCATCCTCATAGTCATAGTCATCAGAGCGGCTGAGGTCGTCATCGTCGCCGTCGTCCGAGCCCCGCAGAAGGCAGCGCTAGGGAAAGCGACGTTCGGAAGTTGGCGCCATCATGTTTTTGTTGTAATCGATCAGATGTAAGCTGATCAAGTGTCCCATTCGGTCGACGACGCTAGTTCCCCAATTGGTTCGTATTCGTAGTCGTCTCTCTCTCTCTCTCTTTCTCCCGTTCGATGTCCCTCGTGGAGGACAAAGAACTAACGAAACGGACAGCGAGAGAGAGAGAGAGCAAACTCCAGCGGAACAGGAAAAAAGGGCGACAATACGCGAGAATGCTGAGATTTCGGATTGGGACGACTACCTCGATCAGAACAGATAGTTGTGTTAAGGAGCTTTTCACTATATATATATATATATATATATATATATATGTCAATATACTCATACTATAATAAGAACGAGTGCTTCTAGAGCACTTTACACTTGGTATGGCATGTGACAAAGCCTTACTACATTGCACAATGCCTTGGGAATCATATGTTAAAAATACAAGAATATAACAAGCCGCACTAACAACAACAACAGAAATTGCCAAACTTAGCAAAGAGCGTAGCTACAGGATAACATTAACAATACATAAGCAACTTGTACTCCTGGCTGACCATAAAGTATTGTTGCCCAGTTGAAGTTTGGTATCATTGAGTTCGTCAAAACCTGTTGATCGCATTCGACACAATCATAATGGCGGAAACACATAGTCTAGGTCCGGACTTGAAGTGACGGTCGCCAGCGGAAAAATTGCTTTGCGCTGGCAGAAGCGTGGGCGACATCATTTCCTTCTTCAACCAGCCGAGATGTACTGTGTGTATGCCATTGCCAAGAAATACAACGACGCACACAAGTCCAAGAAAGCTTCTGGGAATGCATTCAGGGATACTCACGACCCCGGCCGAGGCCGTGAGGACTCCCGAGATCGTAAAACGGGCTAAAAAGCTAAATTCTCGTAATGTCGGAACTTTTTGAGTGGCGTGTAGTTGAGCAACGCATTAAAATCATAGTTGAGAAAAATTCAATAAAAAATCATCTTACTCTTATACGTAACATTTTTGGCAAAAACATTTTTCTTGATCATACCCCAGAGTTTAAGACGAGATTATCCGGACACCCTGTATATATATATATATATATATATATATATATTTGTATACATGCCCCCACTTTAAATTGCCAACATGCGTTAAGACCACTTCTGCATCGTTCCTAGCACGGTTGCGGCATTACGTCGTTAAATGTCAATTAAAAGCTGCTAAAACAAAGAAGTCAGTCTCAATCGAAACTAGACCACACGTTCCTTCTCGAACGGAACTAAGGTTAGCCCGCGTGCTCGGCGTCCGTCGTCTTCGTGAAGTCCAGTTGGTTTCTGAACAAGTAGAACCGCCGTTGAACGTAAGGCCCAAGCAAAGGGATTACTGATGTCCTCGTGCCTATGTCTACGACTCGCGCTTCGTATACAACACAACCAGTGTGGCTCGAGGGCTCCTTCTACCAGTTCCCCGCAATTACAGGTGTGCGCCCCCAACGACTTCGGAGTCAATCGTACATAGCACACAGTCTTTTCTTATAGTATTTTAGTATACCTGCGACACCCTTCTGTAACAGTGGAAAACCAAAAGGTTCAAGCTCGCGTCGCAGCTACGACGTAGACACTCCCTCCACCAACAATTCGAACAAAACGATTCAAACAGACGGCAGCGCCAGTAGTGAGGCGAGGGAAGAATTTTAGAGGAGGGTAGGGAGCCGACCCTAAAGGGCAGTGATAGTGTTGGCTCCCGAGGTGGCCGGTGGCGGAGAAGGAGCCGTGTGAATGACATGTGATCTCGAAGGCTGCAGCAGCAGCAGCAAACCTGTTTGGCAAGTAGTTGCCCACAGAAAGCCGTCGTTGTTGAATTTTGCCTATTTGTTTAAAGCCATTCAGTCGTGCGCTGTGGAGTTCCCTTCCTTGTAGGCTAAAGATAACATATTCTGCTGCTTACGCACGAACGTTATAAATATGGCGTATATAGACTGGCATCTAGTGACGTGGGCCACTAAATTGCGTATACACACTCATGTAGCTTTGTGGCCTTTTACATCAATCTGCATTAGTTTTCTTAAGAAGCGTAAACCGTAATCGCACACACAAATGTTTTGACGAATAGGACTGGGCGGGAAACAGGGCATGTATAATGCTCAATACTTCTCAGGGTAGATGCGCTGACATGTTTTTTTGTTAAGTTATAAGGCTTACGTTTATAGGTTGTATGTGATATTTCTCCAGAAAAAAGCGCATAGCTTGTAAGAACGATTCTCAGCTCCTAAAGTGCATGTGAGTTCGATGAAAGAAGACAGAAGATATTTTCCTCTTCCGAAGACGTCAAGGACCACTTTAGCGCGAACGTTTTCCCTTTTCTTTGAAGGAAGGCAGCGCTACCCTCACCGGCGCTAGCCCCAGTAGCTGGAGACCATCTGCGTTAGCTACTATCTGAAAGATACCTACATAAGTTAAAACATTGTAGCAATGGCGCCTTTGTGTGAACCGTTTTATTAGTATTTGAGTATTGCTTTCAACGTAGACATGTGGACAGTCAGTTACTACACGGATGATGGCGTAGCAAGCACATGGCGGCCGAGAAACAACTGATCTCTGCTTGGACTTTGATCATTTCAAGTACTCTCCAACTCTTCACGGGCTTCGCTTTACATCGTCGTCAAAAGGTCTTGCGGATGAGACGTTCTTGCAGTTAGATGGAAAAGCAATATATCTCAAATGCCTTGTTTCGCTCATAGAATATTGTAAAGAGTCAATTTCCGACAGGATAAACTACCGTACTGCATTAACACGAATAAATAAAATACACGTGTCTATCAATGAATCGATGCCACGCTGCCTTGGAATATATTGTGACCCGTTTAATGATAATGGTCGCTTATGTCTGCAATACAGTGGAGTTTTGTGCCTTTACTGTCGTCCGCTTATGTGCGATGCCTGAACGCCAAGCTGGTAGGCAGACTAGAACTTGTTGGAGAGTGTAATGCATTACCGGTACCACCTCTAGCTACAAGCTACTAGCGTTTTTATAGCACTCTGAGCCTAAGCGTATATAAACATAAAGTGCTCGTTAACACCTTATACATTTCTGAAACTAAACGATGTTTTTTCCCCTATTCTTGAGAAGAGAGCCTGGTGCTCGACTTTCCGTCTAAATGTAGCTTAAATGCCCGCCCGCTTTGCAGCTGGAATAAGCGACGAGTTTTCCGATGGAAAACAAATTATTTTCGAAATAAGAATATATATATATATATATATATATATATATATGTGTAATGTCCTTGGTAGGGTGCATAATGACGCTGTTGGTGAGCTGAGAATTAAGGAAAAAAAAGAGAAGCTAACAGAATACCTCATTCGTTCCGCATATAGACGACAAATTAACATAGCGCAACAGGGCCATATATAGAAAAATAGGATTACACAAAATTGGCTTCACGATGATTCCAGTACTACTGTAGGCTTATCGGATTATTAGGAACTGCGGGGAACATCTGTACGCCTGGGTGGAATTAAATAATTAAGTCTGGTTGCTAAGCTGCGTAGGAGGAGGTCGATCGATTTTCAGGAAAGGCGAGGCATATAATACGGTGATGCAGACGCACGGCGTCCGATTGAATCAGCAGAGTGACCTCGGCCTACATTTAATTGTCGATCTTTCCTGGATAGGGGGTATTGCACCCCAGCTGCTGGGTTGACGACATCGGCTCTAGCTGCTTGTCGAAGAGGTTGTTCAGTGAACGATACCCACATTATCTGGAGAGCAACTGTTCGCTTCACCAGTCATTAACGGTATTGCGTTTGAAGCGGCCATGCATGTCTTTCTCTATCGGCCAGTGCAATAAATCTAACAAGCTTCTCTTCTAAACAACACGACTACTATACTTATACGCCTACTTGGATTTTCTCTGTTAGGCGTGTTATTGCCATTCTGGTTTCTAAATCACGCTGTAAAACGTTTTCGGCACGCCTTTGGGTATGTTAAGCCTGGGTGCCACCGCACCTTTCAACCGTTAGCTACCACTACACTGCCAACCACTGCACTGTAATTAAATATAGGTTACTTAAATTAGTTTACTTAATGAATTAAACGCATACTGTATCATATAATATGTGCAGCTGCAAATTATAAGCAAAATCATTCACTGGACGGTCTGTTGTACCCGTTGTACGATAATTTGCACAGTCTAATAATAAGCTATGCACCACACAGGTTTTGCCAGCTATGTTTTCTCAGCTACAATAGGTGCAGTTCGTGTCCGATCAGCACATCGACTAACCGATATTTTCGTGGTAAAGCACCGTTGACGCCATACAGGCCTGCTGGATGACACCTTATATTTTTCGCTCACCTGCGGACGACAAGGCAGAATAAAAAAGGCATATATTAGCGTTAGTATTTAAGTTATATACGAAGTAATTGAGGTTATTTTTTTTATTTTTATGATCTGTACAAATATTCAAACTCATGAGGGATAAAATGCTCCCCAGCAGAGTATGTCTAAAGCCTTGGAAAACGGTGTACCAAGACCTGGTAAATCACAAGGAGACCCCTTGGCATACCGCCGTTAAGTCCTGTCTATCCACGTCCATTATGAATGGTCGATTTGTAACAGAGCTTGAAGACAGAGAGGCGCTGTCGGAAAACCAGTACGCTTTCCAAATCTGACGCTCACACATTTGGCTATCCGCAAAGTTCTAAACATAACTCTATTTCGGAGAAATGCGCGGAGAGCAAATCGGTGGCATTGTCCGGTCATAATCCTAAAAATCGGGTTTAATCCGTTTTCGTGGGACGCCATAGACAAAGCACTTGTAAACAGAACCCCCCATGCTTACGACGTATCCTAACATTGTTCCTTAAAGGCCGATAATCTACCTACCGAAGGCGTGGACTATGCAGTCAAAGCCGAGGTCCCCCAAGAGGTACGTACTGGGACCACTCTTGTTGAATAGGGCCTACAGAAGAGTACTTTTTTAAAAAAAAATATGTTTTGTAAGGCTAATGCCCGTGTTCGGCTTTTTCGTGTCATTGCAATTTTTTTATCCACTCCGGCAATTACCTCTTCTAAATTGGAAACCATGCAAACCATTACTTGGATTCCCACATCCCCGGAAGTTTATTCCCTCGACTACGCAGACGATCGGGCACTGATCGTTACCGTCCCCGACGAAGATATGCTCGAAAAAAGAGTCAACGGAGCTCTAGCGGATGTCTGACAATACCTCTCTTTCTACACGCAAGGTCTGGAATTGGCTTCACAAAAAGCGGAAACACTTTTTCACGGCTTTAAGTGCCCTCCACAAAATTCAAACATTCGCCTAAATAAAAAGAATAGCCACGCCCATGTATGTAGTGTATGCAGCAAAAAGGCTGCCAAAGCCTCAGTAGAGCTGTATCCTCTTTTTTGAGCAGGCGGTGCCGTCTCTTGGTATCAGTAGCAGATATCATCATGCTATATGCCGCACCCTTATGGGAGCACACGATTACCATGGCTACAATACGCCGCCTCCTCAACAAGACCTAAAGGCCAAGGGCGCTTAGCATCACACGGACAAATCGCATGGCTTTCACAGCATCCATGCAAGTCCTCTCTAGACAGATTCCCTGGAACCAAGAAGTAAAAGAACTAGCAAATGAAGCCAGTCAGAGAAAGCAGTCCAGTACGGCCACCCTGGTTACCACACGAAAGCATGCGTTATGCAGCAAAAGCAGCGCTCGAAGAGACTGCTCTCGGCAAAAAAACTAGCTTCAAGATGCCCCTCAATCAGCCCCTGCACAAAGTGATTATCAATCAATGGAATAGGTACCCTAAATGAGTCGAACCAGCAATGAGAAACAATCTAGCCGAGCCAACCTGGATTCTAAAGGAAATTGATACTACCTGATCTCAAACGATGGCATAGCCTTAGACACGACTCGCTCATATGCCTACACCGGATTGGTCAAGCTGACTTTGCCTTGCGCTCTTTGTGCAACTCAGAAAAGGCTGATTACGTACGGCACTGCTACGGACGCTTAGACTTTTTCGATGCTGAGCGAGAGCTACTCTTTCGGTAGCTAAGACTAGGAAGTCCTCTGACATGCCAAACCTTTATCGAAGCGCTCCTCAAGTATCATGCATCCTAGTTTACGGTAAGAAACTTTGCAGAATTAGTCTTCGAGGCGAAAATAACCGCCGTACGAAATCGAGCAGCCTTAATGGTACGATATATTGGCCAATTGAACTAATATCGAGCAGATAGTACTGCGGCCGTC
Source organism: Dermanyssus gallinae (assembly GCA_003439945.1). Taxonomy (NCBI): domain Eukaryota; kingdom Metazoa; phylum Arthropoda; class Arachnida; order Mesostigmata; family Dermanyssidae; genus Dermanyssus; species Dermanyssus gallinae. Next base: position 102,568 of record QVRM01000682.1, on the reverse strand, counting down.
CACGACAAGGGAAAAAAAGACAACTGCATTTCAGTGGGTTTCTCCTTTAAATTCTAGGGAAATGTACAGGGCTTTGAGTTCGTTCATAGAAAATTCGATCAACAACAGGAATTAAACCGGCGACACCCGGGAAGATGGCAACCATGACTAGCGTGCTAGTCTCCTAGGGGCCATTTTAATTATTTCTCTCAGTAGTTATAATTCCTTTGCGAGGGTTTCTGCCTTGGCCGTCCATCGGTCTGCTAGGCTCTTTTGAATTTTTAAAGTTTTGTACCTTTTCCTCTAGGTTTCTGTTGTCCCTCTTTACCTGACTAGTTCTTGTTGCAGTTCTTCTCATTTTGACTCGTGTTTTATTGACAGTTTCCATACCACTTTGTCTAGGCGTGTGATGGCCGCTTTTTTATCAACTTGTGTTGTTTTGTGCTTTCAATTAAGCTCTTGAGAAGTCGTACCACTGCTTAATCGGCAAGTGCTTCCTCTTCGTATACAGTGAGCTCTGTGTTTTCATAAGTATTTCTTGTGACACATGTAAGGTGAGCCGCCCTCTCTCGAACTTGGGTCTTCCGGGAAGGTCGCGATGGCGGCAAATCTTTTTCTCTGTGTACTTGTCCTTGAAGATTAGATGTGCTCTCCGCAGCATACGCTGTGAAGCTGTTGACTTGCACGAAGCCTGACTTGAAAAATCAGTCATGATTTGTCGGCTCACATTGGAAAGCTAAACTGGGTTGTTTTCTGTTCAGACAGTGTTTCAGACAGTGTTGGTTCTGTGTGTGCTCGTGTCTTACAAGTTACAGGATGATAGAAGAAGCCTGTTGTTTTATGGATGCACACAACAGCGACGATTTTGGCAATGATTCCGATAGTCATGATGATTAGCCACAATATGATTGTCGTTATCATTATGAGGCAAATACTACTACAATATAGCCATAAAATGTTATTAAAAAAACTCTAGGTTCGGAGAACTTACCATACCATTTAGTCACTCTTGACTATGACGAAACGGAATCTAAACGAGCACTGATAGCGAACACACATTAACGGAGACATGGTACGCGGTTCGTGTTTGTTGTTTACTTCTGTGCTGTAAATGTTTTTAATAATTATTAAGCACCGGTTGTATTAATAGTGAATGTATTTTTGCAACGGCATGGGTGCCATGACATACTTACGGCAGGTATTATTCCTACAATTAACTTTAAGGTTTTCTCTTTCTCTCTCTCTCTCTCTCTCTTGAGATCCACCTTTCCTAATCTAGTAAGTCAATGTGGGCTACCTGCGGACGGCACATTTGCTGCTTGAGAGAGACGACGACGACGACAACGACCTCTCTCTTATTGCTCTTTGCTCTTAGCTTTTCCTCGTTTGTTTCACTGCATTACGACGATGCTGGTTGGCTGACACCCCCACCCCGCCGCCCTGATGAGGTCGTCCCACCATCCCCGATGGCGCATCACTAGCACTGCTGAGCGGATGTCCCCTAGCAATGAAGCTCAGAGAGCCACGGCACGATCCAAACTCTCAGGTAAGGAAGGACGCCTCTATCTGCGGCTGCTACTATGGCTACTACACTGCTCTCACTACTACACCCCCCCCTCATACCTCGTTTAACGTCGTCTTCAGCTGCGTCTCCAGGGGGACAGACATGGTACGCAACGCGAGTCTCGGAAAGTCTACTTTGCGCCTAAACGACTATGATGGTGCATTAGCAGTTAGAATGAGGTCGCGGCCTTGCCACGGACACGGGCTGCACCCGTAGGCAGGGAAAATATGACTATATATATATATATATATATATATATATATATATAGTTGTGTTGTGCTTAGCTATGGGGCGGAACGGTGGGTCGATTAGAAATGAGGACCATAGCGCACAATGCTTCTCATACCACCATATCAGACACCACAGCTTATAGCACGAACAAACAACGACCTACAGATGTGGCGCTGATGAGCTAGTGGGGTAGTGGCACACTTGACGACAGTTGGCGGCTGAAGTATGGTGGCAGTGACGACGGCAGTGGCACAAAAATGGCAACGAAGATCTAGACCTTTTTGATGGCGACAAGCGGGTGCAATTCGTGCAAGCCGAATTAGCCTTGTGTAACCTAGACCTACGTCTTCCCTCTGTCTAGGCTTCTTTCTCTTCGAACAAATCGAACCCGACCTGCCTGATGATTTACCCGATCCCGACCTGATGATTTAATCTAATTTAAATTCCTTAGCAGTCGTTATCGACATAATCCGCTTAGATGGTTGCGCCGTAAGGTAGATTTCGCACCGGGCTAACATAGCGATGATGAATAGCGGCGCGGTCTAGGAGAGAAGGAGGAGCAGGGCTAGTACGCTAGCCAGTGGTTGTCATTTCCCGAGGTGTCGCCGATTCAATCCCTGTTAACGAATTTTCGTTGAACGATGCTCATTGAACATAGATGAAAAACCATACCGCTAAGAGTCAGTCGCTGGTCATGCTGCAGCTACAAGAGCAATTGGCAAAATTCTAGATATCTCAACATGTTGAGAGCCGGTTCAGTGCATTGAAAATATGCCTCACGGCGAATCCAAGTTCATAGGGGATGGAGGATGGACTAGAATTGAAAGCAAGCACCGTAAAACTGATTTTGTATTCTAGCATGGTAATGTCGACTACTTTAGTTTCTATAAGGCATAGACGCTTACTAACTGGTATGATTGTTACTGCATTAATAATATTGTTTTTCAACGCGGAAAAAGAAGCTCATTGGTTTTCCGCATCGAATTCTGAAACAGGCACCCCCACAGAGATAACAGGTGTCATAGTTGAGTTCATATCGGGAGCACTTAATTCACGATGTGGGCGCGTGCGTACGCAAGGTTTAACTTTGAAAAAGGAGGAATTAAAATTAGCCCACTTTTCGGTTTTTTACTGAAGCGTCTGCAAACCGGGAGCAAGTGTATACGTGTTTGTCACGCGCTTGTATTTGCAGTTGTACGCTGCAAGATGACGCACGGTGCAAAATGTCTCGCGTTCTACAAATTTCACCCTCGTTATCTCTCGCATGTATCCGGGTCTTTGATGCATGCACAACGCTAACAATAACAATGATATAATCATAATCATGTGTGGCATAGTTCGTAAGCACTCGGTGGCCAATAGCCGGGTAGCAGTGAGGCCGTAAAGGCTATCGCCTCCCTCTCGCCGCCGCCGCCGAATATATACGTAAGTATAGATAGAATAGGTAGGTAGGCAAAGAGACATGCATACAGACAGCCAGGTGAGTTGACGGTTCGAAGGACGGAAGATGAACGAGCTGCATTGTCGGCGGTATCATCCATTTGCTCATTCATGTTTGATGGGAACAGTAAGCCAGCCGCATTCCTATTCGCCGTGCCAATACGGATGGCTGAATGCCGTGTACTATTGTCACTGAATAGCCTAAATAGCTTAGATTATCTTTCTCTTTCTATCTACCTTTATATATATATATATATATATATATATATATATATATGCGCATTTTAAGACGTTAGTAAATGCGTCTATTTTTATGTTTGACCTTGCTTGCCATCCGGGCAGAAATATAGTAAACCCAAAGGGCCTAGTGTAGGGCTTGTTAGACTTACAAACCTTAAATAAACACTTGCACAGCTGTAGTCGCTTCCAGTGCCATGTATGCAGCATAGTCCTCTCGGTTTGATAACTAAATCATTTCCTTTTAATGTGCCGGCGTTTCAAAGCGTTTACTCAAACACAAGTGCGTATACTTGTAATTGTGAAGTTTATCACGTTGTCACGAATAGAGCCCATATAAAATAATTTCCTTCTCTATCCATATATATATATATATATATATATATATATATATATATACGTGCGTTGTGAAGCAAAAACAGCTGTCAAGGACAGACTATCTGCGATCTGAAAGTCAAAACATAGCCCCTGGACGAAAGGATTACTAATCAATGAGACAGAGATCCTGAATAAATAAAACCAGCACTATAAAGCAATCTCTTCTTGCCATCCTGGACACTGGACGAAGTCAATACTTCCTTATCTAAAAAAATTGTACAGCCTTAAACATGGCTCGTTCATCTGCCCTTTCGCGCAACTGCCATCACGCGACAGCAGTGGCTACCTTAAGCAATATCTACACTGCATTGGCAAACCCGACTCCCCCCTTCTCCTTGTGTCCTATGTGCAACTCAGGAGCGGTTGACATCGTAAGGCACTCTTAGGGGCGTTGTGCCTGTTTCAGTACTGAGAAAGAGCTACTCTCTCTTGGAATCTAAGTCCAAGAAGCTCCCTGAATGCCAAGCCCTTATAAAAGCGCTGTTCAAGATCAATGAGTCGTGGGCTTTGGTCAGAAGATTCGCAGAACTGAGCTCGAAAGCGAAAATAACCACAGCACAACAACTTAATAGAAAGTTGATGTGACCAGGTGAAGTAATCTTGGGAAGACAGTATTCAGTACTGCGGCCACCCCCCGACAACGGGCAAATCAGCATGCATTTAAGAAGTTATTTTCTCTCTCAGAAAAAAAAAAAAAAAAAAAAAAAAAAAATATATATATATATATATATATACATATATATATATATATATATATATATATATATATACATATATATATATATATATTAGCGCATAAATAGTGCGCAAAATAAACGGCACCTCGATAGTCAGCATGCGCTTGAATATCCGCCTTTTCTATCCTAGTCTGTGACTGCGTCCCTCCCGTATAAAAACGATGACCTCATCCATATACGTATATGCGTGCGTTACGTTATGCTGCAACGATTCGCCCATGATGTAAACTCGAAAGAATCAAGATCCGAGTAACTTGGCACATGGTTTTTGTCAGCCCGGACAGCAGGTTGCCGAAGATAGGGTCCAATCGAAAGGCAGCAATCGAATGTTCTCAGAGTGGTCTCTCCTCCGGACCCTTCTGTTTGGGAATCTATAGATTATTTTTTGCGCACGTCATAGAGACATGCGCCGCGACTGAGTAAAAAGCCGCATGAGTTGGTCCCGGCAATCTGTTTCGTAATCTCATCATGTGGTCCGTCATACATGCTTGTCGGGAAGGCGTAGGCGTTGGCAAGCGCAGACCTCCGTATGTGGCGGGTAAGCAACGAATATAAAAGAGGAAAACTTTTAGTAACCTTATAAACCTCAAAGAAGCCATTTTGTGGCACCGTTTCTGTGCGAGAACGCAATGTGCAGTATAGCTTGCTGTCCTCGGTAAAGTACGCTATTATACTCGGTAGAAAACAAAGTCTACCCTAATGCAACCCACTTAGGCTAAACCGTTAATTTGAAATCGTCAAGATTTAGTACAATGTTTTTATCTAAGCTTGAAGAGGAACAAAGACCTACCGGTACTCGGTCCACAGCCGTAACAAAAATCATGCAAAACATATTTATGGACTTTAAATATTAAAGGACATATATGTATATGTATATATATATATATATATAGTAAAGCAAATCTCATCAAATGTAAGATATACGGGTGCTCTCCGGTGAATAATATTATTGCCATTTACTAGTATGATTTTTATAAAACCTAGAAACGAGAAAACTCTATGAGTCGTTTCCGTTTCGCGTCAGAAGTCTAGGTTGCTATAAATTAGAAATCCACCTTAGCTTGTATACTCTATGTATGTTAGTAATCTGTGGAGCCCGATGGCGTGGTGCATTCCGCCTGCGCCTCGCGACCGGAGAAGACACATAGGTGCGCAGGTTCGAACCCTACCGTTTCACATTTGTATTTCGGGGGGGGGGTCCGTCTATGAAGCATTGTGAAAGGCAGTCCCGTGGACGTTAAATCTTGGCTGAGGTTCAGCCCAAAAAGTATGTATGTTAGTAATCTAAATATTCGTTGAAGTCATGAAACGTTGCTCCGAAGTCACTGAAGCGCTTTACTGTAATCTACTATAAACATTCCGATCATGTAGGTTAGGGTTAGACCCCCAGGTTTTTAGTTGCTGTTTAGTTGTTGTTGAAGTAGTATTAACGAATGGTTCCAGCTCCTCGCCTCTTCCTGAGGCCATTTAGGTGAGAGGTTTTTAGTGGGTATTATGGCAACAACATCGGCATCGAGTCCCACACTACCCGCTTTGGGTGTGCGTAAAAGCATTTTTTCCTCTCATCCAAAAAAAAAGTTGTTTAGTTGCTTTACGAGTCCCATATTACTTAAAACAAGGGTGTGCATTACGCATTTTCGTTTATGGTCCTTTTTTTTTAAATGTAGTAGTTGAAGAAGCGAAGTACTTACTACTCTTCGATTCGAAAAATCAATTGTTGGTTACCTGCACACATACGTATATATATATATATATATATATATATATATATATATATATATATATATATATATATATATATATGATGATGAAGTTACGAAAACATTATGATCCAAACGCCAATGCGCCAATGGTGGCTAAATACGTTGGGGCGAGAATCTATCGATGCGATGCGATACGAGTTTGCGACACCTCCCCGCACCAGACAAGTATCATGCATCCACTATATCACAACAACAGCGCTGGCTGGCTGGCTTATTGCCCTTATTCGCCATCGCTGCAGCAGCTGCTGCTGCTGCTGATGACGGCAGTGCTGGGGGTGCCGCCCCAGCCGCCCTTGTCGGTACACATACATCGTCTTTGAGAGCCTTTGCGACACTGCTTGCAATGAGTGTCACTGCACCGTTCGGTTGCGGCGTTCGTCCGGCAGCCCTAACAAGCAAGCATCATCAAGCTATCAATGATAATGGCCACTGATGGCGCAGAAGCGACGACATTCGGGATATTTATTAGAGCCAACAAAGCCCCGTCTGTTCGCACATATGAGCCTTCTCTGCCGGAGACAGCAGCAGCGGCGGCGGCGGAGGGGGGTTGACGAGGCTGTGCTACGTGGATTTGTTATCGACATTTATATCGGCATTATATATATATATACTGGGGAGTATATATATATATATATATATATATATATATATATATATACTGGGGAGTATAGTCAGTAACTCCCACGCCATACCACAAATATTGTGATATGCAGGTTCAATACGTGCGCAACACCTATCTAACTAGAGCAACAAGAGAGAGAGAGATCTGAGTTTCAGATTGTTCACCTATTCACAGAAGATTAAATTATACACAAAAATATGCCTGAGAAGACGTGAATTATTCGGTTAGGGTCATTTTCGTGTGATGGAGCGCTTTGACTCAGCAGCACAACTAAGCTAACCTGCAATTTTGGCATTTTAAAAGGTGGAAACGAAAATGCATGCTTGTCTGGATGGAAAACAAGGTAGCTAATGTTTTCCCGTTTCGAACAATGTATTTCGTCATTATTTTTTAAGTGCAAGGTGGACTTCACGTATTTAACCTGTGGCAGCAACTTATTTGGCAAACCGAGTCATCTGTGCATCTGTTCAACTGTTTTGCGAGGATTCAGCTCGCAAGCTTCATGGAACGTACTCGACTATTATTAAGATACGTCGCTCAGGCTTACAACCGAAACGCTACTTTGTTTATCTTGTATTAACTGTCAAAAGTTTTTCGAAACTATTTGAACGGCGGCAAGTAGCGGTCAGAAGTTGCGACTGTCACCGATAGATCTTGCAAAACAGTCACGCCTTTCTACGCAGAAAATGTTTCTGTTTTTTTTTGGTTTTGCCCCGCCTGTCCAGCCTCGTTTTTCGCATTCTATATCCTGTTCCTCTCCCTTCTTCCTTACTGTCTTTCTCTAAATTCAGCTTTTATCTAACAGCTGAGTAGCGTTCGACGTCCGTACCACAGGCCTTAAGGCCCATTGCGAGCGTCGAGTCATGTTTTGTACTAAATATATGTTAAATAAAAATGTGTGTTATATTAAAAAAAGAAAGAAGATGAGTACTCAGCAATCATGCCCACAGACAACGTCCCACACAGTGACGATCATATTTAGCTTAAGACTTGTTATCTGCCAGTGTTCGCGGATTCGGGGAGGCTCATTTTGAATTGGCGATGAAGGCGTTTATGTATATGGCCGTTTCTGATCAAGCTGCTACAGCAAATGCAGCCCAAAGGGGACCAGGTGTTTGCGTGCCCAGCGTGGCCTACGTCATCGCGCCTCTCCCTCGTTGAACCTGGCAGAGCAATCAGATGTTGTTCATCCCTCGAGACGGAGAGCGGGCAGGGGGCACAAAGAAAAAGGGCACAAAGAAACAGTGAGGTGACAGGAGAACAGTGAACACAAAAACGAAACGTAAAGCGGACAGAGACGCCAAAATCGCCATACCCCCATCGCCATACGAGGACGACGATAAACAGATAGAACGCAAGGGGCACAGTCGCGATCTCAACTCTCAACGACACGCCTACCATTATTCCTTTGAGCCCAAACCAGCCGACTGGCTGGCAGGATGGAGGGAAGGTGAATGGACGCCCATCTCTCTGGGCGTCACATATTAAACTCCCACACGTCGACCGATCGACAATTGTCGCCATGGTAACGACGACATCCGGAGCCGTCACATCATCGAGTTCGACGCATTTTTGTTGCAAGCTTGTGAGCTGCTCACCACAACATTGGCGTCGCTGGAGAGCAACATTGGCATCGCATGATGGGCGCAATAAACGTTAGATGCCCGTTTCGCGTTCGTGCCGCCGTCGCTGCTGCTGCCGCGTTTTACGCTGCCACCGAAGCTCGCCATATAGGCAGGGATAGAGGCGCGTGGTTAGCAGTGCCTAAAACAGCCTCGCCGACTGGGGCCGAATAGAAGCACCAATAAAATTACACAGGGCACAGAGCAGGTGCCGGATTCACTCACCCGCTGTTGTGGTGGTTTAAAGCCACCACCCGACGAATCGGTGATTCCTCAGTTCTTCGTGCTTCATTGTAGCTGACATGGTGGTGACTTTGCCTGCCTATGCAACCGCCAAAAAGGTAATCTATGTAAAGGTAATCCTATTACGATGTTTTGTATGGTCGAACTTGTAGGTTCAGCCGAATCGGTTGCCTGCTCAACAGCTCGGCTTTTGCAGCGGCCCGGAAGCGCAGCTATTGGAACACGAACAGTTCAATCAATAGTTAACTTATTCTATTTATTCATGAAACATTTTACAACGGCTAAAATATTTGCCTGTTTGTGTCTCGGCGGCTGTCTAATTTTGCGCGTGATTCGAGACGGCTATGTGGGTCACATAATGTGTTAGATGCGTAGCGGTTGTTGACCTAGCATGTAGAACGGGCGAATTGAATACACACACACACACACATAATTTGGCTCAGCATCCAAAGCAAAGGCAAAAGGGAGAGGCGTGCCCTGTGCGAGCTCTCACTTGACCTACTCTAAAGGTACATGAAAGTCAGTAATCTGCGTGAGCTAGACGAGGACGAATTAGATTCAATTCAATTCAAAGAGGACAAACTAGATACGACACTGGCCAGATAATATTAACCCACGGCCAGCACATAAGCTCAACCTCGTCAAACATAAGTTCAACTTCGTCATACCGTAATGCATAGTTTACAATTCAAAATAACCCTCTCCTTGCCCTCCCGTCAAAAGCGTTGGTGTAGTGGCGTCTAGATGTATTCGGACGCCGTGTCTGAGGCGCCCTTGCGGGCCAATCTCGTATAGCGAGCGCCCAGTACAAAGTCAAAAGTATTGTCAGACTTATGTCGCATTTAACGGAGTACATATTGATACTTGGACTTATGTTAGTGACAACGTTCCTGCCGGAGCCATAGCTGAACGTAGTAGAATGTTTCCAGTTGCCTGTTATCGCTATAGCTGTAACGTGCGCTCTTCTTCTCGTATATAACCAACATTATGTAGCCTTGTTTTTTTGTTTTGTTTCATTATGACCGATTATTGAACACTCATTAACCTTGTCTAAATGGAAACCAACAGTACCAATTGAAAAAAGACCGGCTCAGGCCTTCTGCCCCCCGCCCGTCCCTCAATCCCCGAATGCAGGGCGGCTCGATTCAACTTTGTTTTTAACTTAACGGTTATTTTTAGGCCTAGCTCTCGGGTCTATTACTCAGCCCTATCACTTGGCCACACGACAGCATAGGTATACGGAGTGCAATGCGATCACATAGGAGTGCACGCCTTCACACTTGCAAATACACACATACAACCACGACTATTTTGTGCCATTGAGAAAATATTGCATCTGCTACGCCAATTTGTGCCACCTTCTTCAGGGACAATCCTCAATCTAGATGTGAGAGCGTGACAGTTTGACTGAGCGTTTAACTAAGAGCGTTCGCAACTTTGACTTGTTTGGGACGCCGACGGTTTGTAACGTTTATTCATCAGCGAATATTTTTAATCCCATATCTCAAATGATTCACGCGAAAAAGCAATTTAACCTAAAACGTTGCACTAAAACCGGCAAGAAAATGAAAAAAATACAAACTGTATTTAGACATTCAAATTATTAGTTAATGTTGCCTCTAACAGAAGAAAGAGGATTTTCAATCAAACTGACTTAACTACGACTGCTGGAGGAAACGTTCCAAGCGTGGCGGAATCGAGCAAGTAAACCAGAGCCGCCATTCTATCGGTAGTGGTTGTAGTAAATGATGTAGTAGACACCAGCAGCGGTAAACCTCGTAGTAGGCTTGCAGGTAAGGGTATAGGCTCGGAACCCTCGGAGCGTCTCAGTACGCATGTAGTTAGTTGGTGTTTCTCTGTCTGGTATGGGCGCAATCCGAGGACGACCCTGCATATGTTTCTCCTTGAGCCTTATACTCATTTTCCTCCTGTTCCGCAAACGTGTTCGTCGAATCGTTCCGCCGCGTGACGGAGTTCTTTCAGCCAACGAATGCTGGACATTGGTTGCCGCGGGAATGTAATGGGGGCTTTCCTACCGTCCACCGACGGCCCACGTCCAGTCGCTATCACCACCGCTATACCCCAGCACCCGCAGCATGGCCGGATTAGAATTATATTTATAGTAGAGGTTTAGTCTTGACGACCTTTTCATGTCATCTCCCGCAGAGGTGCATGCATCGACTTTGTGTTCTGCGGCGGCCGGCTTGCTTCAAAAGTGGCTAGGGCAGCATGAAAGTTTTATGAGGCCGTATACCCACAGTACGCCTACAAACGTGGGCCTGCGTGGGGCTGTACGTAGTAGTTAAGAGGCGTTTGAATACTTAATGGTCTCCAACTGCGACAGCCTCCATTGCGTCGGTCCGCAGAGCGAGCATACGCAAGCGCTATGCAAATGGAATCACTTCGTGCCACCTCGTACTCAAGAAACGAATGTGCGCAGGTATTGCCAAACTGGGACACGCGGATCGTTCTTGGCGGCGAAAGCACGAGACGAATTCAGATTGACGTTAATCCCTCGGAACAGTCTGGGACGCTCGGCTGGTTTGCGCTGACTCAAAAACGATCTTATATCGGAAAGCACCTATCGTCACACCAGGACCTGACGAAAATCGATTGCTTTCACAGTCGTATGTGAAGGGAGGTGTCACCTCCCTTTCGGCTTAATAAGCAAGTGCTTTGTATTAATGCTCCGTGACGTTAAAAAAAATACACATGTCTTTATATACATTTGTGGCTGCAGAAATGCGCATACACTGTCGTACGTATAGTGTTTTTCAGCCTCTATTCTGTGGCCCCAGTGAACAGCAGTGAAATATAGATTTTCAATGGATACAGGAGCCTTCGTACATGAGCATCCTTAGTATATATATATATATATATATATACGCTGTGTAGTCACTGAAATGTCTATGTACGGTGTTTGGAGGGCAGTCGTGATTCCAAGACCCTGCATGGAAGAATTTGTTTGACTAGTTTATTATCCAAAATCCGAAAATATGAAACATGTTCTTTTTCATCTTCTCGCGCGTCGCATATTGGCATTACGCATGATCAAGATGCTGATTTTAGGGATAAAAAGCTAGTTCTTCAATAAATCGTCTTGTGACACTATGCGTTCTTTCTCTGGTCCGTTTGAATGATAAAGGAAATTATTTTTAAACATCCTTTCGTGGACACAAAGCGTTGCACACAGATAGACAATGCTTCTCAAGCTATTCATTTGTGAAGCAGTATCAAGTGAATATAAATCATTCTGATTTATTCCAAATGTTGCGAACGTTCAACTAGGTATTTCCTTTACAACTACTCATCTAACAGAGATGAGAAAAACAAAGTTACGCCCCATGTTTAAGCTTGCTCGAACAATCTGTTCCATTTCTGAATTATAATCAAGATCTAGATATGAATTTACCTAAAGCTCTTATTACAAATATCTTAGCAATGTTTACGGTTAACAAACCGGCGGCACAAACCCACAACTTAACACGTGTGATGATAAGTATAATCTTTGCGTCTCTAAAGAGAAATGTGTGACTGCGGTAATATGAAACGGGGCATATTTAGTTGAGACAGCCACGTTAGCGATCGTACACAACCCCTACTCCTTTTATTTGTTTTCTATATCTATTGCTAATCCTATGTCTTTGGCGACTTCCGGCGAAGCCACAACAACTTCCCGACACACAACCCTATAGATTGAGCTGCTTACCCTGTTTAGCATTCACGTTTCTTTTGCCGCACAGATAAATAATTCGGGAATTAATGAAGTGGGAATGCGTTGGTCTTCCCTACGCTTGATGCCCAATATGTCTGGAACTGTTTCTACTGAAGTGATAAAGTGTCGTACTTCGGACCTGCTTCATGGTACGCAAAGTGTACGATGCAATACATTTGATCAAAGCCTCCCATGTGTCCCTTCTTGTACTCTCGCCGCATCCGCACCCCGCCCACCCGTATGCTGGAAGCCGAACTCCATTTGCTTTTCCTGCTCTTCATCACTGCCGTTACTCGGTTCGCCAACGTACCGGATTCGAGCCAATGCATGTATTTATTGCTAGCAATGAATAGACAAGTTCTTCTAACTGCAATGTTAGTTGCATTTCATCAACTGCACATCGCACCACGATGCCACTATGAAATACGCATTTTTGTATATATGTATGTGTAAGCATCGTATATATATATATATATATATATATATATATGCAGCGTATGCATACGTTGAATGTGGCTCTCGTCTGGCCTTACAATTCATCCGTAAAGATTGGCAAGATAATCTCCTACCATCTGCTGCTGCAGCAGGACCTGCCGCAGCAGCGGCAGCAGCATCTACCAGCTTCCGGCTAGTGCTAGCTACAACCGCTCTATCACGGTTTACCGTCCGAGATTTCATCAGTTTTCCGTCCGCCACCGGCTTGAAGAGGGCGGACTGTCGAGTCATCGTTGCACCGTGTAGCAGCAGCGGCAGTGATCAGCAAGAGGAACTTGGCAGAGAGCAGGCCTCGATGTCAGGTAGAAGCATAGGAGGTGAAAGGATACAGAAAGACCGAGAGGGAGCAGAAGTGCGAGAGTGAAAGCGAAACGCGGGAATAAATAGTGTCAGAAAAAGCAAGAAATAGGTCCGAAGAGAGTGAAAGTAAAGAAAAGAAAGAAATATAGGGAGAGAGATTTCGGTGGATTGGACCACCAAAACTGATGGCCAGAGAAGAGGTAGATCCCGATACATAGGGATAGGACATGTCAAGAACTGGCTGCCTTCTTGCCAGATAGATATATGGATCGGGCAGGTGGAGGTGGTGAAGGGAGTGGTGGGGGCGCGTGAGGGGTTTATAGGTGAATAGGCGACACTAGCGGCAGCAGCAGCGGCTCGTCGTGTCGACCCGTAAGCCCCGGCGCTAAGAACCTATTATTCGCCACCGCCTCAGCCTTCGTCCCGGCCATCGTGTATTGGCCCTGCTGTACATAGGTAGCGGGCACACACAGCCAGCCGGATCTCACAGCCAGTCTTCAGCGGTTTAGGTGGGGCACAGGCTGCCGACATGGCCGAGGGCAGTGAGTGCAGGGCAGCATCGTGCATACATAGTGCATACATATCTGCGGATGTGTACGTATATGTGCGTGTGCCTTTCCCCATATTCACACACACACACACACACCTACAGACACACACCTACTTACACACACCTACACTTACACCTACACTTACACCTACACACGATATACACGTGCATACGCTTATATATGTATGCATAGGTATTGCTGTGCGCGTAGGTAGGTAGTTCTTTCGGCAGCAGGCACTGGCTCTAAATCCACTTAGCCGGAGGATTCAGAGCAGAGAAGCCTCTGCCTACCTGTCTGCCTGTCTACAGTAGCGTAGCGTGTCGTCGTAGCATTCCCGGCTGTCGGCGGCAACTGTTCCCCGCTGCCGCAACCGCTTGGACGTTCTTCGGACGACGTCACCGCCGCCGCCGCCGCCGTTGCCGCAGTGTTCAATCAACGTCGGTGATTGAAAACCAGCTAGTAGAGCTCGAGTGGAGGTGGGTGACGGGTCGGAGGCGTAGCCGGCCAGATAGTTAGCTGGCTACATAGTAGTAGTAGTAGTAGTAGTAGCAGCAGAAGTAATAGGTCGAGCCTGGTGACGTGGTGGCATGTGTCTGCGCCTCGCGACCGGAGGAGACACATAGGTGCGCGGGTTCGAGCCCCACCGTTGCCCCACATTTGTATTTATGGGGCTAGTCCGTCTATTAGGCAATGTGAAAAACAGTTCCGTGGATGTTAAATCTTGGCTGAGGGTCAGCCCGAAAACTTTACTTAGTAATTGTAGTAATAGTAGTAGTAGTAAGTATCTCTCCGGTACAGCGGACGAACGCGGAAACAACGAAGGCACCCTAACGAAAAAACGTTGGGCAAGACGACGAAGCGTCTTCGTCTTCGCGTGTATGCTTTAACGTCAATTGGCCGCCTCCCCCCGTTTCGTTGTAGTGTGGCTGGCTGATCGATGCTGATTGAGCATGGTTGAGCACTGACTTCTCACTCATTCATTCACCGCGACAGGTGGCGGCTCAATTACCTCACATGCCCACACAGTTGCGGCCAGCTGTAATGAGCCACACCCAGCTGCAACAGCTCTCGATTGCAGTCCAGGGTCTCGCTGTGTACTTCTCGCTGCTGTACGTATGCCCTGTCGTTCCTGGCGACTCGTTGCGTCGCCAGCTCCACGTGATCATCACAGAGCTGTCAACAACAGTGTTTGCATTGGGGTGGAGCGGGGGGCGGCGAGCGCGGAGTAGTGGCGCAGGCAACAACGATAGCATCGATGACCATGATGTGATGATGGTGATGATGATGATGATGACATGGTAATGTATGGCTGCTAGATGCTATAGAAGCCATATAGCATCTAGCAGTGTGATCGTGTTGGCCACCGTTAAAGACCACCTCCTCTAACATCACCTCCAGCGTCAGCTACTAACAGCCTGGAATCGACCTGGCTAGCGGTTTTGATTTTTATCGGCCTCATTACAACAACAGGCTGATATTGAATACCCGTGGCGTGTAATACCAGTACTACCACTAGTCGTCGAAAAAGAGTTGTAGTGGTAACTTTTGTTGTTGCTGTTGTTATTGATGTTACAGTGGTAGCTTTTGCCGTCGTTGTTGTTACTACGTTGTTTACTACGAGAGGCTCAACAAGACAGTAGTTGATAGACGCTCTAACGATGACGTGTATACACGACGAACCGAAAGCAGAGAAAGTACACTGTACAGAAAATACAAGTTATGGCGCTCCCTCTTTTTTGACAATAAAAAAGATAACGGTTTGGTAATATGGCCCACAAACAGCATTTGCGTTAGACAATCATGTTGCGGTACGTTTTGTTCAATGATGTCGTATCGAATAACCGCTTTCTCGTCTCTAGGCTGTCGTGGAGGCGTAAAGAAGGCGAACTCGGAAAGATTTCTTAGAAGACCACCGATTGCATACTGCGCTGGTATTCTGCACTTTTTTGGTACAGAGTGTAAACAATCAATTCTCGGATGGACATCCAAGCGGACCGCTTGGTCAGCCGGTCCTAATCAACCTAGTGCAATTTCACTGAACCGACCGAACCTGCCTAGCCACAATCTGGACACTTGCAGGATGGACCAGAGACTAGCGTGCAAGGTGAACATCTTAGAAAGATGTAATATTTATAGTAAGTATTACTATTATTACACAACTGTGAGGTCTGCGCGTGTACTGTCCATATATATATATATATATATATATATATATATATATACATATATATATACGGTTACTTATAACTTCGCTATGTTAGCACTTTGGAGTGGACAATTTATTATATGGCCCCAGGCTGTCCAGTATATGTATATATAGTACATATATATTATCGGATATACACAAATGCGTACTTGAGACAAGCAGTGCCGTGTGTTCTTTCCGATCGCCGAACCGCCGCTGGATAGCGAGTGAAGCGACCAACTTTTGGACTTCTGACAACAGCTGCTCTGCCGGAAACAACAAGCTGCCATCGAAAGCCAGACGACGAAGGGGACAAAGAAAGAGAGAGGGAGAGCGCAAAAGGGAGGGAGAGAACAAACGTACGAGAGAAGGGCTGAAGATGAGAGGGAGAGAGATGAGAGAGAGCAAACAAGGAAGACAACGGGATACCCCTGTAGAAATGGTGGAAAACATAGACCAGCGGACGAGCAGAGAGAGACACACACACACAGACTGTCGGAGGGGAGCCCGGGGGGTTCGAGGGAGAGGCCGAGAGTTCGCGCAGCTGTATCTGATAGCCTGTCCGGCTCAAAGTCTACGATGGCGAGTCTAACTATGCGGCTACAGCCCAGCCCAACCCTGCTCTGCTGCTGCTGATACTACTATTACGGCGAGGCGACTTGCACCACCACTACATCTACTACTGCAATGACTACCCCCACAACTACTACTGCAATGACCACCCCCACAACGACTGCCACCATCACCGCCACCACCACCACCACCATCAGCACTACTGCTGTTGCTGTTCGAGCGCGAAGACGATGCTGGAGTCCATCAGGCTCAATCTCTTCGCCGCGCTCGCGCCCCCCGTCTCGCTGACCGCTCCTACCCCCCCCCTCCCCTCCCCCCCTTTTGGTCTCGGACTGTCTCTTCCTGTGTTGGTTGTACCTCTCGTTTTTCCACTTGGCGGAGATTTCGTGTCAGTAGGCAGACAGCCAGTCAGCCAGCCTCCAGCTAGCCAGATCAACTGTTCCAAGTTGGGAGCTGGGGGGCGACCGGTTCTGGATGGGCAACGCGCGCAGCATTCAGGTCGTGGTTCTGTGTGGTGGGTCGACCGTCAATTGTTGTTGTTGTTGTTGTTGTTGTTGTCGTCGTCGTCGTTGTTCATGCACGCCACCCCCGGCAGGGCACGGGAGGCCAGTTGTCTATATATATATGTATATATATATATATATATATATATATATATATATATATATATATATGGGTAGAGAGAGAGACGGAGAGAGGAATAAGAAGGGCGAAGGAGCGGGAGAAAGGAAGCACACGCACGACAGCCACATAGATGTTAATCTCAGATGCAGTAGAGTAGACCAGCAACAGAAGCGACCCCAGCGGAACCAACAGCTGGTCGAGGTTTCGCTTGAATAGAACGAGACTTCTTTGCTTTGAGACCTCACTACAAAGCTACCTCAGCACAGCGCCGTAGCCGTCCCAGCGGCCCCGTAGCCCAAGAAGGCAGGTCTTGTTGGTTGTTCTCTCATTCACGGCCGGCTGCCAGTGGGTGGTCGAATGGGTGGAATTTTCGCGTGTATGTGACGGCCGCATCACGGCGGCCGACACAGATGTCATTTCCTACGCCCGCCGAGACGCGGACGTCATAGAGTCTGTAACGTAGATCTGTAACGACTCGGCGCCGGCCTGAATCTACACGCCGCTGCTCAACGTGCAGACACAAAGATGCTACGCGAACGGACTTATCTAAACACTTACTCGTCTATACATAAATGCATTCATACGTATATATGTGTATATGAATATATATATATACATATATATATATATATATATATATATATATATCCTTCAGCTTGTTGACGTTCCTCTCGTACACTGTCTCTTTTTGCAAGAACTCATAAACCTAGCATGCCGAATAAATCATACATTCAGTACCCATCTAGAAGAAAGTGAGCTGAACTGCTTCACATCTCACGGCTGCTATGAGCGAAAACACACAGGCGTGCCTGTTTCTGCGTGTATATATATATCCAGCACCCATATGTACATTTAGGTGTAAAGTCTCTCGATGGCTTGGTGAAAGGCCCCTTCTGAATTCGACTTTGACACGCACGTCACACTCCCCTAAAAGTTTAGAGCCAAGTGGAAAACATGATCCTGCGGTGCTCAGATTTTAAGTAAGGGAAACGAAGGTAGTCTGCAGGTTGGACTAGAACACAACTTTTTTCGTCTGAAACTGCTATTTAAAAGTCATGTTGTGAGCGTGAAAATCGCCCGAGCATACAATATACATAAGTTACAACGTTCTGTTCAAGCGCAAGTAAGCTAAACACGCGTCGTCTGCACTGTGTCGAGACATAATGCTTGCTACTGTCGGCTGGTAGATGGCGCGCCTAAGAGTCTCGTAGAGTATCAGCCCAAGAGTAGGCACACTGTAGATACAAAACTTCATCAACTCATCTGATGATAAGTGTATTAGGACTAAAAATAAAGAGTGCACTGGCGAAAAGTTTTACCAATATTTATGACAGCCAAAATCACAAGGTCAAAGGCGCCTTTAAGAAACGCCAACGTATAGGTATCTGTTAAAGGGATCCTCCTCTATTAAAGGGCTAGACTTAGCCACAACCATAAGTACATTAAAGCAAGTTTTTGAACTACGTAGCGGCGCTATAATAATAATAATAATAATCATAATAATTTGTTTTATTAACACCCAAACTGGGTAAATGTGTTTCTGTTACATCAAAATGTTTTGAGACACCAACAATCTAGCGTTTCGCTAGTTCTGCTATAAACCTAAACGCCGGGCATACCGCGACGTGGTATCGATCACATTTTGTGGTATCGATCACACACGGGAACCCAAAATTAGTAAGATGGACATAGGTATTTATGGAACAGCAGCAATGAGGAGCACTGAATGGCGGGGTAGTGGGGTAAAAGATCGACATCTAACTACGGCCTTTGCAGCTCACGGATTTCATCACGTTCTGTGCAACGTGGAGGGTTTTTATGAACCACAGGATAAATGTCAATAACTATACACACGAATGATTTTGTACGTGACTCTTTTTATCCTTCAACTGCAAAGTCATGGCGGTGTGTTCCCCGGAAGCCATGGGAAGGGGGCGCCCTTGTGGTTTGGTCTTATTTTTTTTTGTATAGTACGGCTTTGAATACTTTTAATAAGATTTTTCAGTACGAAAGTGTTTCCGTCATTTTTCGTGGAGGTCATTTAGGTTAAAAGCTGAATTACAAAGCGATAGAGATGCATATGACATAAGGACAGTGTGCTCTGGGGTGTTCTCTGGTCCGTTGCTGCAGTAGATGCACTTGGGGCTGAAAACCTTCCCGATACTGAGCAGGTAGGACTGGAAGTGGTCATGCACCTACAAGAATCAGAGTCGAGTAGCGGGTGAGTTCAGCCCCAAACGGGTCAACCAGCGTTTAATGTTCGAGATTAGAGTGCGGAGACTGGCGCTTGGAGCACCCTCTTGTAAGCCGTCCATTTTTTTTCTGCCAAAAAACGATTGTGCGCCGATGCTCCTCGTCCTTATTGCGCTCGGGGTTGCCCCATAGGCGGCGCTCGGTTGCTGTTAGGTCCCAGGGGACTGCCCTAGCGAGAACGAGAGCCGCCGCTGCGCTAACCGACCGGTACGCGGCAATTACCCTCAGAATTCCGACCCTCCAGGTCCGACGCAGACGGTTCCTGTTGACGGCGTAGTTTAGGATGTCGATGGGCCTGGCCAAAGCCTCGTACAGGACAAGTGACTCTGCCGCGGACATAATTATAAGACGTCCGGATTGTCCAGGCCCTTAAGTTGTTGACTGTCTCAATTTCATTCTCTGTCGCTCGCCGCACGTTTTCGGCACCGCGGACACTCTTGCTTAGGTTTACTCCGAGGAACCTGAACTTGTAGACGACTGTGATCACCTGGGGTTCTAGACGGAGGTAAATGGCGGATCAGTTCCTCCGTCTCACTAGAAGTATGGCCTCGCTCTTAGCGGGGGCGAGAGCGAGGCTCGCCACCTGCATCGGCAAATGCTTCATTCGCGCGGCTCTGTAACAAGTTCGGAGTCTGGGCCTGGACGATGAAGACGAGGTCGTCGGCGTAGGCTAGGAAGTTATTCCCCGGGCTGAAGGTTCCTTACTCGCAGCACCTGTCGTATGCTATATACCATTGCAGGGGACAAGTGTAGAGCCCTGCGACATTCTTGCAGTCATGTTAAACAATATCGTCCTGTCCTGTAAGTAGTTTGATACGATTCGGAGTAGGTAATCGTTTTTTTCTGTGTAGACTCTCCAAGATGACTTTCCACGGAAAGCTGCTAAAAGCGTTTCGGTCGTTATGTAGGGTGATTTCCGGAGAGTCCTCTTCACGCGCAGAATGCCAGACGCGGGTAAGAAATCGTTGCCCCTTAAGCAAATCTGCTTTAATTGTCCGAGCGCAGCAGTCCACTAGTGTTTTGGTGTACCGCGACGTTTTGGGTTTACGCTAAGGCATAGAGATTTCTTGCAGGTTGTCTCTAGAAGCCTCTAAGAGCGACTTACAGTGCTTTCATCAAGAAGTATGACGATAAAAGGGCGGATAACAACCCGGAATTTCACTAAACGGGAACTATGTTACTATAGGCATGGATGAACGGAGGAAGTTATAATCGGCTATATATATATATATACATTTATTATTTTTCAGTATGTTCTGAGCAGCATTGTTGGCTAGTGTGAGGCGGTAATCAGCGCTGGTGTATGAGTAGTGCTTCAAAACGCATTCCCTGCATGTATGCCCACAAGGTAGCCTACACGCAGGCTACCTGAAATTGGCATTCCGTTTTTTTCTCGATGAATGCTAGTTTGGTTTTATTGCGTTTTATTATTTTTATACTATTTTCTAGATAGTGGGCTACTCCGGCTCACACAGCCACTCCATACTTCTGCCGACCTCAACTGACTGACTCCGGCTAACTCCTCAAAGCACTGAGTCAGATTCGTGGTATTGTTATGAGCCAAGGTGGCCGACCCCATTGGGTTGACGTCGCTTGCCCTGATCTGTAAAAGGTATTCCCAGCACGTACGCTACCCTTTAAAGGCTCTGTTGCTTTCAGTGGGCGTTTGCCGCTTTTTATGCACTGGCCAAGCTGAGCTGCCGTACGATATGGACCTCGGCAGCAACAACGAGCAGCAATAGCAGGTTGACACAATAACTGTCAATTGTCTTTAAATAAAACATTTTTTAAGGAGGTTGCTTTTAATTCTAGACTCTCCTCCGTCCCCGACGGGCTTGGCACTTAACCCTAGTTATATCTTCAATGTACCGAGGGCCGGACATGTTAAGGTATCTAATTGTCTTAGTTTATTGTTTCAATAGGTAGCGCACTTCGTGTTCTGCTCTAGGTTTACCCTAGAGCAGACCCCCAGAACGTAGGGCTCTAAATTTGGCTACCCACACAGAGATTGTTTGGCAGCCTTGTGTTTATCTTTGTTCTTCGTCTGCGGTTAAAATTGCTTGTTTCGTTTTTTTTGGGGCGTTCTGCAGACAGTCCGTCAGCGCTTTGGCGCCTGTGTTTCGTCGGCCAGGGCGGCCCGTAGCCCGCGAGAGTTCGGGCTTTATCATCGCCACTCTATGTCACTTCTACGAGAAACGATTTATAGCCGGTCTTCTGCTTGTAGCAGCACCACACTCCCTGTGTGTAGCTAGCGCCTCGGAGAGTTTATAGGCAGAGCAGAGTAGAGCCGGGTGCGGTGCGGTGCATTCGGGACGACTACATTCTTCAGGGCACGTTCGGCTGTATTCAGCTGGCAACAATGCGCGTATAGATAAGGCCAGACAGATGCTTGATTGTCACGCACTCGAGCTGCCATCGCGTCCACTGACTACGCCGCCTGCGAGTAGGAACTAAATAAGACTTCTTGCAGAGCAACACCGGACACTATATAAATGCTGTATACTTCAATACGCACGCCTGCGTTCTTAAAAACGCTGCTGCTGCTGCTGCTGTCCATTGTTATTCGTTATTTGTAATTTCAAACGCCCGCCGCAACAATCCACTGCCATGATATGCCATCCTCATGGTAACATATTTATGTATAATTAAGAACTTAAATAGCATAAGTGCGGCAGTAGAAGCTGTGTGTCCACGTAACCGTGGCATAAGCACATTTTTAACCAAAGTCAAATACGATACCACAACTTAGATCTAATAATGACTTTTTAATAATCGTAGCTTCTTTAGTAGCTATATAAGTTTCAATTACTAGAAAACCCCGTAGCACCCTTTTGTTAACAACATTAATGTAAGTACAATGAACGCTACGTCATGCACCTTACACGATGCACGAAAAATAACAACGATCGGGAGAACTACATGCTTTTTAAAAGAGGAAAAGCCCGGTTGTTATTATTTTTACTGTTGTTGCTGCTGCTACTCTTGTTGTTGTTGTTGTTGTTGTTGTTGTTTTTACTGTTGATATTATATATGACAGCAAAAGTAACTTGTGTTGTTATGATCGTTGTTGTTCGCATTGCTGTCGTTGATCTTTTTGTAGTTATTGTTAATAGTAATAGCGATCGTTGGCTTATCGCGCAGTCTACAATGAATACTGTACTCAATAATTGACTCAACCAAAGGCAACGCTTTCTCCCCCCCCCCCTGCCTCGTCTCTCTCATATTATATATCCGTACATCTCTCTCTCTCTCTCCCGGTGGTTCGATCTATTCTTACGCCGCTCCGAATTGTTCTGCCACAAAAAAAAATTGTCATCACTATTTAATTCTTACGAAATATATTCTGTTGTTGTTGTTTTTGCTGTTGTTGTTGTTGCCGTTATTATCTCAAGTATTACATCATAATTCGAACACCATGGTATGCAATTAGAGATACGTGTATGATCAGACTCTGTGACTAGAACAACAATGCGAACGAGCCGCTACTGATGATGGAACTCATCATACAGACCAGTAGTATAATAATCTAGTAGATAACACATAAATTAGTGGTTACCACAACGTGTAGTTGTGTATGTAGATTAGTCGGACGCCTACACAGCAATTGATTAAAGGCTGACTTTGGGAAACGTTTGGTAGGCTTCACTCTGGTGCTACGTAATTGTTATATCTGCTGCTCCTGGACGAGGAGATACGCATATCTAACACTGTAAAGTTCCATTAAAAAGAGTTTATTTCTTTCTGAAATAGTAAAATAACATTATTAATTATTAATGGTTCTTTCTAAAAAAAAAACAAAAATCGTCAGTTTTTTTATCGTATTTAGATAACGACGCGATGCGTGCGACGGAAAGGCTAGGTGTTTCAATGGAAGTTAAGGTTCAAGTTTTGCAACCACGACCGGGGGTCGTACTGTCACTACGCAAGCCTCATGTGACAGCAGGTACCAGCCTTCATAGCATTTCAGCCTATGGCACGGCAGAGTTTGTGCCACGTGGGGGGTGCTGTTGGCGCTGTAGATCAACAATTGAACGTTTTTGTCCTTGGCATCGTTTTCGTTGCCATTTCGCCATTTGTTCGTGTGTCTGTTGATCTTATTTTTGATGTCGATGCGGTGAGCAGGTCCAGTGACATGTGTGTGTGTGCAATCAAGGCAAGATCGTATATGCCTCATCTCACGCTATACACGACCGCCCGGTCAATCCGGCGATCCAGCTTTCGTCAAATGCTCATATCGTCCTGCCCATATGGCTATGTGGCGACTGCCCAACTGCACTGAAAGTAGTTGTAGCACTGGACAAAGCTGTTGAGTCGACACTGGGGCGAAGGGGGCTTCACCGCACCGCGCAACCGTTCAAGGCCGGATCGTTACCACGTAATCAATTGGACTCGAAACCTGCCGGCGGTTTCCATGTATTATTGTTAACATAGGTCGGTGATGATAGCACTGATGGCAAGAGACGATGACAACGACCACAACGGCGAAAGCCATCGATGTTGTCACGACGACACCTATCGAAGACACAGGGTAATAATGTGTCAAAGAGGGACATTCGAATGACGGACAAAGGGGGATATATACATACAAAGAGATAAATATATATATATATATATATAAATATATATATATATATATAAATATATATATATATATATATATATATATATATATATTGCAACAACAATTTAATCTTGGCGGCGATTCCGATCGGCGATTGCATCGCAGACGGGGTATGGTTTTAGTGCTTCGATGGGGGGCAGCGGATGTCGTTATTCCGATTGGCATCCCACTATTATTATCAATATCATTATCACTATTATTGTTGTTGTTGTAGTTGTTGTCCAGCTCGATATTAGCAATAGGCGATAGAGCACGCGATTCGCGTGCCTCAGCCTAGACGTATACGTGTAGGCTGACGCGTGCGGCCCCGTCGACAACCCCACGCACGCATATAGTAATGATCCATCCAGTCATACACTTACGTGCATTGCTGAGCGCGAGTGCGAGTGATCGGGCAGGCCCACCGGCGGCTCCCATCGACCGCTCGCGTTGACCA
This sequence comes from Dermanyssus gallinae, assembly GCA_003439945.1. Taxonomy (NCBI): domain Eukaryota; kingdom Metazoa; phylum Arthropoda; class Arachnida; order Mesostigmata; family Dermanyssidae; genus Dermanyssus; species Dermanyssus gallinae. The sequence goes on along the minus strand of QVRM01000682.1, from coordinate 77,999 downwards.
ACGCTGACCAACCAAACCGAGCGCTAACCACTTACACAATCGGCGCATGTGTCGCGTGGACGTGAACGCGGTTATCTCTCGGTATAGCCAATACGCCGCGCAGTCGTAGGACGAATAGGGTTTGTTGTAGTAGCAGTAATAGTAATGATAGTAGTAGTAGTAGTAATAGTAGTCGTTAGTAGCAGTAATCGTCATTGTACGAATACAACGCGCTTAACAACGCAATGATGAAAACTGCGACTACGATCATTGGCAAACTTTCAAAGTGATTGGGTCTTCGTATGGCCCGTAAGCCGAAACACGCCTGCCACGCTACTGGGAGAGCGATCTGACCCCCGGCTGACGACGACACACGTGCATAGTGGGTTGGGCAGGTGCACGATGCGGCCGTCTCGTATCGCGGGCAATGCTGACCTGCGATACGTGCGGGGAGGCCCGATCCGTAGCACGCTACTACTACTACTACTAACAACTATTGCTACACTAAAGTTTTCGAGCTGACCCTCAGCCAAGATTTAACGTCCACGGAACTGTTATTCACATTGCTTTATAGACGGACTACTCCCATAAATACAAATGTGCAACGGTGGGGGCTCGAACCCGCGCACCTATGTGTCTCCTCCGGCCGCGAGGCGCAGAAGAATGCACCACGCCACCGGGCTCGACTACTACTACTAAATAAAGTTTTGGGGCTGACCCTCAGCCAAGATTTAACGTCAACGGAACTGTTATTCACATTGCTTTATAGACCGACCCCCATAAATACAAATGTGCAACGGTGGGGGCTCGAACCCGCGCACCTATGTGTCTCCTCCGGTTGCGAGGCGCAGACTTAATCCACCACGCCTCCGGGCTCGACTATACTACTATTACTACTACTGCTACAAGTACTACTACTACAGCTACTACGACTCAGGTGGAAGAACTGGCGGCGGTGGTAATGATCGTGATGGTGCTGCCGCCCACTATGGGTCACAATGGCCGACAATACACTGATTAGTTATAGTGTCACGCCTCAATATCGATAACATTAATCGCGGTGATAATAGTCGTTCGGTCGTCGTCGCTTCCTTCCTTCCTTGCGTCCGTCCGTCCAACCTTCCTTATTCCTTATCTTAAATCCAAGCAAAGGGGGGATTTCCTTTCTCTCTCGTTCATTTTCTGTCTGTCTGTCTGCCTATCTGCGTATCTCCCCGCGTTTTCCCGGTCCCCGTACTTTGCTACTACGTGCAAAAAGTACGGGGTCACAAATAATGAAGACAGCCTCGTGGCCACGAGATCGTCAATGAACGCTAAGGGCGCTCGTTGTTAAAGGGGGGGGGGGGCGTAGGTGCGAGGCAATGAAACAACGAACGACGGGCGATCTGTAGTGGGGATCACCCTCAAGTGGTGTAACAATACATACGTCGCGCAACAAGACCAGCACAACCCCCCTTCCCCCCCGCGTAAGAGCCGAGTAACTGACTTAAATACTGCAACAGCAGCTGCTGCCGGCGTCGCCGCCGCCGCGTCCTTCTCCAGCGCAGATGATGAAATGCGCGCGCCCCCGTAGAAACGTGCAGAGACTGAAGACAAATGAAGGTGAAGATGAATTCTCAGACGAAGAAAAAACAGCAGATAGATAGCCGTACGAGCTCGAGCGGCAGCGGGTCAAAATGCGGCGCCTTGTCGTCCTGCGGTAACCGTTTATCTCCGTGTACGCGTCCAGGCACACGCCGCACCACACTAAACGGTCCCTAACAACACATACTTGCCGCAAAATAGAGAGAAGAGGCTTTTGCTGGCTGGCTGGCGGGACGGAGCTCCTATCCCGTATCGAACAAAAGGAACATAAGAACTTCAGCGCACAAACGCTTTGTAAGTATTGTTGCTGTGCTTAGAGTTTCCCCCATCAATTGACGATCCAATTCGACAAGAGCAAAACCACAAACGCGGCCATAGTAGTTTTGGTTCACACCCTGCTCTAGCTGATTCCCAGACTTTTGATTATGGACAAGACCATATATATATATATATATATATATATATATATATATATATATATTAAGTGCATATATAAGTGAATATACCATTCAGCTAGCCAATAATCCTAAGTTTAGAAGCATATACATACACATCAGCTAGTCATTGCCTACAATCTACATGTCAACACTATTGTTCGTTGTCACACTTACCCAGCCCGGGTATTACTACTTTTCGTGGTTGCAACGTAAACTCGAGGTGCATGCACTTATATACGTTTGTTCCATTTTTAGAGTTGAATATTCCTTTCCGGTCTAGGAGCTTTACCTGGAAAAACTGGCTGAGGGAGTGTAGATTTTTTTAAATAGCTGCGCTAGATATGTTCTTTTGATAATATTGCAAAAGCTTCTTCTCCCCAAGATTTTCATTTCAAACAAAGTATTTTCACTGATGTACGCTAGTCAGACGGGTGGATTAGGTAGAGTTGTTTATATCAAATAAAATAATTTACAAATCCAACATTCTAAGAATACTAGAGCTGGGGCGGTTTCAGGATTTGTCAATTGTCTGAATATCGAGGTCACATTGCAGCTATGGTTCGTTCATACGTCCGTTGTCCATCGACTGGGAAAATGTTATATGGAATTCATGGGACAGATACAGATTTGACATTTTTATCGGGCAGCTAAAGCTAAACATGACGAAAGTGAAAAAAAAAACATAAAGACACAGTATATTAAAAACATGTAATTGAGAGAGGCGGTATAAAATAAAGAGAATTTATGTCGGAACAAAAGGGGACTAAATTACACAAGTTATAAATGTGCTGATGATACACCAAAAATAGCAGATTTGGGGGCAGCAAAAGCAAATATAGGTGGATCGATTTGCATGCGTTCCGTGCACGTGTGAAGCTTTTTGCACGCACACGCACGATAAACAGCTCTATTCAATAGGGAATCGTGTGACGTTTTCGCAGGGCGTCGCTGCTAAAAATAGCTCAACAATTTCTGTAGCAGTGTCGCAGCTACACGTAGATATTCTTTTTTTGTTCCGCTCGCCTAATGCGGAAACTACATGGCGTACTTACTACCGAGAACAGATAAAAATTACAGCTACTTACCAACTACGATACAAGTATGATACCTTTCTTGTCGAAGAAGCGGCGGCGGCGCCACCAAGATTCGTCGCTTCGCGGCAGGTATGTCAGGCACAATGTTGACGGCCTCCTCTCCAACAGTGGCACACATTCAGAAACGTGTCCATATCTAGTTAGACGTATGGTATGTGGCTAGTGCTTCTGCCCTGGTTCGGTTATCGGCACCCGGTAATCGGCAGCAGGCGCGAATCGCTCGAGCTAAAAATGCGCTGCGGTGGCCATACAAGACCTGTGAGGGGGCGGACAGGCAGAATCTGTTGTTCTGATCCTAAAGAATACCCTCCCGTAACATCACTAGCTGGTGCAGCTTTCTATTTCTCTGGCTCAGGACTGCTTCACCTGACCTAGCTTGGGTCGGCGAGGCCTTTCGGCAAACAAGAAGCGGTGGGCTTCCTTGACCTGGCCGTGTGCTGTACTGTGCTTTACGAGCCTATACTAGTGCAAAGCGGCCGCAAGCAACTGAATAAGTAGGAGCGTTCTCTTCGAATCATATAAATCTACAATTTGCTCACTTATATATATTCTGATTACAAACATACAGATGTGCCGTCACATACCGTCACTTGTCGAGCCCAGTGACGTGGTACAATTGCGTGCGCCTCACGACGGAGGGACACACATAAATGCAGGGGTTCGATTCTCACCGTTTCACATTTATATTTATGGAGACTTGACTCTATCGTGGAGTGGCGTCAGAACGCACATTGAAGAAGATTTTCTGTAAGTTGGTATTCGACGGATTGAGCGGGTGGCTGAAGAGGCACTTCCACCGGAGCAATTCGGTTTAGGAGAGGCCGAGGCACCCGTGATGCAATCCATGTTCTCCAGTCGGAAATCGAGCGAGCTGTGGCGCAACCCAAAGGTCATCTGTATGCAGTCTTTATTGACTGCGTCAAGGCCTTTGACAAAGCCCCTCGCCAACTGCTGGTTGAAGCATTCCAACGAGCAGGAGTGGGTGGCTCTCTCCTGAGTGTAATAGCAAGTTTCTTTGAGGAGGACACCTTGTTGGTAGACGGTGAGCAGGGTGTATTAGAGATTAAGCAAAATGTGGGAACTCCGCAAGGAGACCCGCTAAGCTGCGTCTCGTTTACACTTCTCCTTGCTGACCTCGTCGGTTACGTCCGACAGGAGTACCAAAAAGCCGTAGTGGTAATGTATGCAGATGATATCGTGGTCGCTCATCGCGATTTAGGTGCCATCAAGCGCATTACCTCTATGGTAGAGACGTTCCTTGTCTCGAAGGGACTTGAGATAAACACCAGGAAGACCAAAGCCATGAAATTCAGGCGTGGAGGTCGATTGGCTGCCAGAGACGTTATACGTTGCTGCGGCCAACCATTGGAGTTTGTTAACTCTTTCCAGTATCTTGGCCTTCGGGTTCATTATACGGGAACGACGTTCACAGCGCATGTAAACGAAACAGTACGAAAGGCACTTGTCTCTCTTTACGGGGAAGTAGGCAATGTCCGAAGACTGTCCGTTCTCTCAGCAGTGAGGCTCTTCATGCTTAAGATTGTTCCGGGGCTGATGTACGGTCTTGACAGGGTGTGGAACCACCTCACGCTGGCGAATTTTAACCAGCTTGAAAGGTGTTTTTCATTATATATGAAGCGCGTGCTCTGCTTGCCTATCCGAGCGAGGAGCCGCTTTGTGTATCTCATGTCAGGCTGCCCACCGGCTGCTGAAACAATCCGACTAAGGCTGAAGATGCCGCGTACAGTACCTTACGAATGTTTTATTTCGGAGTGGGAAGCTAAAGTCGAACAGGCCAGACGGGAGGTCGGTGGTTTGGACGTTTTCAATGCCTTGCACCTTTGGTCTGGTCCTGCATGTGACAATCGCCACGTATACACCAGGTACATAGTGCATGGTTATCACTACCTGGTATGTTCAAACGCAACCTTTCACGAGGAGTACGAGTTGTGCACCTGCCGGTTCTGCCTGCAGAGGTGTGCCAAGTACCATGCAGTGGAATGCACAGCGCTGGACCGAAAATCGCTGCACTACTTCTCTCGTCGGAAGCGTGAAGAAGATAGAGCTTCATGAGGAAACATTTTTGAAATGTATATTATACTCAATTTGAGTGAAATAAACATAATTGTAATTGTAATTGTATTTATATTTATGGAGTCCATCTTAGGAAGCAATGCAAGTGCAAATTGGCCGTTGGACGTTACATGTTGGCTGAGGGTCAGTCCGAAAAACAGATGTACCGCCATAGTCTATCCCTGCTACCCTACTGAATGCTGACTGTTTGTGGATTATTGGGCATTAGAGAGACGCATGGCGGCGCCTTTATTTCTAGAGCAAAAACTTGTGGGTGAAATGTGATAAACTAAAAACAGGAAAACCTATTATTTTCTTTCGCTCAGCAAGTCGGGTGCTGCAAGAGTGCAAGGGTTGACTCAGCGTCGTTTTAACGGAGCTCGGTTCATTCCCGCGGCGGAAAGAAGTCGATGGACGCACTCGTCGGAGAGAAGACGGCGAATAGCTTGCACCTTGTTCGAAAAAAGGCCGCATTAGAATAGCAATCGCTTTCGGCTCTCAGTGAGTAGGGCGAAAGAGACTCACTCGAAGTGAGTTGAAGTTCTGTGAGGGGTCAAAAAAGTCTATGCGTGCGTTGCTAAATGAAAGGTATGCTGCTGACGCGACAGAGTTCGACTTGAGTAGACTAAGAGGTTAAGAGCCGCGTTCTGTATTATACCCGCTAAGGACATTGCACACAAAAAATTCGAAAAGCTAGATTTGGGTTGGCAAAAACAATCAATAGACATAAAACGCACGTGGTTTAGAAACTGGACTTTGTTGGATTAGAAAGAGAGAGAAAGATATCAACTGGATATAGAATTAAATAGAGATGTTTGCTGTAAACTCATAGGATGTGCAGGTAGAAATTCAATATGGCGAAGGAGAGCTTGAAAATAGAAAGTGCGTTCTTAGTACCTCTGGACGTGCGACCTCTAAGTCCGAGCTGGATTGCGGCAATTATCTATCTTAAATTGGCAAAAGAAGAAATAAAGCCTCAGCTAAAGTCCAGCCAATGAAGCTTATGTCACTAAGTGGCATGTGAAAAGACATGTATCATAGAATTATGTTGTGGTCACAGAGATAGACAGGCCGGGCGATGGGTGGCCCGAGTGGTGTTCTCAAACGTCCTGACTGAGGATAATTTCGATATAATTTTTCAATATAATTTTCAATATAAATGTTATTAATGGAGTCGTTGTTCGAAATTGAAAGACAAATATGAGCCTAGGAGAGGACAAGGCAGGGTAAATGTGAAGATCCCATAAAACGACCTACTAAACTGCATCTGAATTATGCATATGGTCGCCAATTTTTTTTCCAGTATGTGCGGAGCAAGTTCCAAACAACTGTCGTGGCTATCTATGCTGATAACATTTCGGCTGTTCCACCAAACCCTCACTGTAATTGAGAGAAGCACCACTATAGCCAAATAATTTATTGACTACGTATAACGACTGCACACAAAAACGCACGCACAAATTACCTTAATTGTGCAAACGTGTTCCAACGTTTGGCCCGAGAATCCAAAATGCAGGTACGATCTTTGCTAAGGCCGAACGTTGAGAAAGCGATCTGTTTACTTGATTTTGCAATAAAACGGCAAAAAGTGTCGATGTTCATGCACTTACTCTCTGAAAGTGCAACTCAAATAGTACATGCTACGAAAAGCAGTATATATATACATGCAAGGTTAAAATAGCAATAATATTAACATGCCCAAAATCGAATCTGCCAACACGACACACAACGATACGAGGACTCACTTCCTTCCATTGTGTCCAATAAAGTTACCACTTGAATCGACGTCGGAGCGTTACCGCAATAAAGCAATACACGCTGACATAGAAAAATAGTCAAATCGTAAGTTGATCCTAAGTCAATCAATCATATGTATTTCACTTAAATAGAGTATGTACATGATGGTTCATGGTACATAACTTTTTGTTGTCCTGCCGTTCCACCGAGAGAATAAGTGCAAAGACCTTCGTTGCAGTGCCGGACAATCAACAGCGTGGTACTTAGCGCATTGCTGCGAGCAGAACCGACAAATACACTGAGTACTATAGTTTTAATGAAACTCCCTACAGGAGCAGACGTGGCAATGGAACTCGTGTACGATGTACCTGGTATAGACATGCCTGTCGTCGCAGGCCACCCCGGCCCACAACCAAGGAGTCTTAAAAACGTCGAGTGTTAAGTTGACATTGTGGATCTTGGTAGATGCTGTGTTGAGGACGTGCGCAATGTGTCAACCGCAATAATTTTCGCGATCATGTTAGCATTTATGTGGGTTATGTTAAATGCGGTTTGTGGGTACCCCCACAAGCCTGGTACCTATCCCAAAGGCGGGGCGGGAACCATGCTCGGCCTCAGCCGACAGGCCCATCTGTTTCCTTAGCACTGCTGCCAAGGCCATAGAGTCGATAATCGCAGGCAAACTCAACCAGGCACTCAAGGCAAGGCAAGTTTTGCTCCCAGAAGACAAATATGGGTTTTGTAAATGGAGGTCAACGCTCCAGGCCGTCATCAACACATCCGCCAGGGCTGAAAAAATAACAAAAAAGCTCCAGAGGTCATGGTCTTTGCCTTCTGATAGTACCAGGCGTAAAGAATGCGTCTAGCAGCAAAACCGAGGAGCGATCATATATGCGGTGGAAAAAAGACGTAGCAGCTTACCTTCGGCGTCTAATAGCATTGCACTTGGCTAAGCGAAGTGTGAGTTACTAGGGCAGGGAGTACGCGATGTCTGCAGGTGTATCACCGTACTAGGACTAATGCTGTGAAACCTAGCATACAACAGGCTAGATTTGAGCAGCCCTTACGGAGTAGAGTTCGTCGTCGGTGCGGACGACCTCGCAATCTTAGTTACCCTCGGGGACGCGGAGCTACTAGAGGACCGAGCAAACGGCGCCTTGGTGGGGTCAATAGGCGGATGAAGTCTCCTATTTTCACGATTATTAGTAACAATTATTAGTTAGTTGGAGAAAGTCTATTGCTTGTGTCGCTATATAGGAACGTTATGTAATGTCAACACAACATATATACATGCAAGGTTAAAATAGCAATAATATTAACATGCTTTAATGCCTAAAAATATCAATGTCACGTCAATTTGTAAAATGTTGACACAATCGATGGACAGACTGCAATGGATGACATGTACTCACTATTCTAACAGGAGTACTGTCCCAAGGTACAGTTCCGCTGTAAACGTATATCTGCAGGTCTCCAGGCAAAAGCGATGGCCTCAAACGTGGGCGTCCTTCAGAACTGGTATTAATATATATATATATATATATATATATATATATATATATATATATATGCAGAAGTAGTTGTAGTAGGGTTGCTCGCAGTGACAGTCGTATTTCCGCCCTTAACAAAGGTTCGACATCAACTACCAACAGTTACGTGGTACGTACGTCGCTTAGCTGTTATAAGCAATATCCGCATGACGATTCTGCAATACGACGACGACAATGACGACGCCGCCGGACTACCCATATTATTATTGTTGTGGCCTGCAGTTTGTTTGACAAGTCGAGCAAGTAGGACAGCGTGCCACGGGCCGAGACCCACGATCGTTCATGATACGAAGAAGACCTGCTTCTCTTGCCGGGGGTAGGAGTATGTACGGAATGGTAGGTATCTATCAATAATCCTCATCGTCCTTGTCGGATCATCTACGGCAAACTACGCTGCTGCCGCCGACGCCGCTGCCGCCAAACAGCAAGCTGCCGGCGTACGAAAGGCTCTAACATTGAGACTCGGTGCCCACTGACTTTATCGAAATCCTTTTTGTTCTTCCACGACCGTCATCGTCGTCGTCGTTGTCGTCGTCGTTTGGTTGCGATGTCTCTGTGATCAAGAGCCGAGTCAGCAAACTCTTTCAAGCGTTGCTCGGACATCTCATAGTTTCCCGGAGTAGGAGAAGGAGAAGGACGCCGACGACGAAGACGGCGCTGAGAAAGAGGCTCGGTACAGATTCGGTCGGTCGGACCGTTTGTGAGAAAACGGAGCGCGCTTGACCAAGCACCCGTCGAGACGGCAATACATTCATGACCTAGTGAGAAAAGTCTGAAGGCCGCCACGAGCATTAAACGGAGTAGTCGACTGTAGACGCTGTTTCATCATAACAAGCATCTGCGATAGCCGCTTTCGTAGGCTGCCGCAGCTCATCTGCGGGTGACTAAAACTAGCTGGAAATAGGTTGATGTTTATTTAATAGACTTTGCTGCTTCGTCAACTATACGAGCGCCGTTCTAGTCAACAACAAGAACGCTAGGAGTGTCTAAGAGACCAGACAGCAACCAGAAGCAAACTACCTGAACTGAAGAGAGTCGAGCAAACTTGAAATAGAAATTGTGATAGTTATACTGTTGCCTTAAATGCACTTCGTTGCTGGTGGGTGTGTGCTATTTAGGCGCTAGCTTTTTCTCTACCTGTCAGGGTACGCCACAGATTCATATTTGTCACTAATCGTGTGTCAATATAGTTTAATTTCCACTGGTTTCTAAAAACCAGGCAAATATACTTTCTTGCAATCAGACTGTTAAGTTACATTAAAAAAATATCAATGTCACGTAAAATCGACAACAGGTTAGGTGAAAGCGAACTTGACGTTTATTCCCAAAAAAATGGAGTGACCTATTCTACAAATAGAAAATAACCAATAGAGGTCGGAATATAATAAGAGTAAGCAGACCATATGAATGGACGTCAGTGAATCAGTGGGATATAGTTAGCGTTTTAAATAGCTCATTGTACACCCGAATGAGTATCACAGCGCTTTAAATGTGAAGCTTAGTATGTTCCCCTTGTACATACTTCTTTATTTGACTATGATAGTTAAAATTTGCCAATCTGTGTTCTAAAATTTTAAGCTTCCCTCTAGCCATCAATGTAAGCTAAAAACAATTAAATAGCTGAGTAAATGCAAAAATCGTTCCAGCAATACCGGCAGAAATCTGAACGGGCAACAGGCTATCGTATTGTATTACATACTGTGGCAGCCGCTTTTTTTTTTCATTTGCTTCTCCGCTACGAACGAAACAAAATGTAGTAAAAACAGATTTTCTCCGAATCATCAAAATCGTCCTGCTGCAGGGGCTAGACCATTGGAAAGGTAATCGGAGATGTGCGTGTGATCAAATGGCGATTTGCCTATGACTGCTTCATTTGTAGCGTGCTCGCCGGCCTGATATCGACACCGGACGCCGTCTAAATGCAACAGCGTGATGCAGGGAGCTTCAACTTGTGACCGTATATTCGGATTCGTTGCGCTCCCTCAAAAGCAGGCCTCTATGGCCCGTCTAAAGCCATATGTAAACACTATGATAGCCTTACGCAAAGCGGATCTCTCATAGATAAACAAAGGGTTAGGACATATTATTTTGGTAAACGAACGACCTTTCTGACACAGACCAGCTTGACAGCGCTCCCGATGCTTGCCCTGTATGCCACGTACCGACAGCATTCCCGACATAACCCCCCAAAAGTCACCAAACCACTATATAGATGCGCCAGTGCACGTTCCGCCGCTCGTGCGTGGAGTCATGAAACCGCCAGTGAGAAATACCCTAGTAGTAGCGCTTGATTGCAGTCAACTACGCAAATGAACTCAGCAAGTAAACTCAGAACTAACATCGGTAGATACGTGTGACATTCGCATCAAACCAAACTAGGTCTCCGGCAACATCCCAATGCAACTTTCTTTTCAAATATGTTAACAACAAGAGATTCAAAATTGCGTACCAAACAAGAGTTGTAGACTGGAAAACTTGGGCAATGTCTTGGCTGAAATTACACCCTGCGGCAATTAATTGCAAAACCGTGATTTTGAACGCAAGTGCACAATTCGTATGAGTATACTCCCAAGTGTACATACATTAAAGCTAGTTGTAGTACAACAAGCTTTGAAATTGCTGTCGCTCGGAGTGGAAAGTCCCAGCTAAGCACCTCGTTATACAGTACTGAAACCACTGAAGGCGACACTGACGAACTAGACATAACATAAATATAATCGTTTTGAGCAGAATTTATTGCAATTTACCGCCATATTGCTCGACGTCCTGTTATTGTCGCTTTTCGCTGTTATGAGTAGAGCAGCAGCAGCGTATGTTGTTCTTGCGACCAGTACGACACCGCTTGTTTGCCCCGTCGCAGCTGACCTCATTCTTGCCTGTCGTGTTTGGACAGGTGCGCCGATAGCCTTACCTACATGCAACCTCAGCCTCAGAACCCGAGGGGCATGCAACCTCAGCCTCAGAACCCGAGGGGCATGCAACCTTAGCCTCAGAACCCGAGTGGCGGCGACAGCAGCAGCTCTGCCCACACGCATATTTACGTACGTACTGGCTCAGAAAGCAGCAACGAATAACTAGCTATATGTAGTCGCATTGATTGCAGAGGTGGCATCGAACGAGGCGCACGATGCCTGATTACCGATTGATCGAGAGACCAGACCTCCTTTCGTTGGTTTTCCACCACCACCACCATACCGCTAAGGCGGCTGTGGATAGACGACAGCACAAACTGCAGTCGTGCATATGAAGATTGTTCGCTACACCAAAGCCAGATGGAAAATGGCCTATATGAAAAATAGCAGTACGGACGCAAGGCGCATCACCATTCTTGTCGAAGCGGCTCGATCGGGCCGCAATAGGATTCCGCAGCTGCATTTTGTTGACACAAGTTTTCCGAGAGGAAATCGTTCACTTCAGACGCCTTCGATCATGCGACATTCGAATAGCTATACGTGTTGCCTAGATAAGATGCTGCCTCCCGTTCAGCCATCCGTTATTTAGGATCAAGTTTGTCAGTACCTTTTGGCAAAGCTCGCTACGAGGAGCACACTTTAACCTAAGCATGCTGCATGGGCAGCCATGGTACCACTCAAATCATATTTTCAAACTAATCCACTTGATTTTATGCAATGAGCTCTTAAGTTGTACGATGCTAACTAGAAACAGCAAATTGGTACAACTAAAGTATGCAGTAGATCTAGCAAACGTTAGAAACTTGCTGGTGGCTTAATTTAAGTGTTGAGAGCCAATGAAGTCAATTTGTTTGGCTCGATCGAAGTGAAAATAGAACCAATTAGTATTCATTAAGTGATCCAGTAAAACGTGTGTACGTTTTTGACACCGACTGCGGCATTTCCTTTTCAATATCCCGTAACAGCACGTTTCTACATATGAACTTGCTTTTTTGCATGCGTTTAGACAAATGCCTAAAGAAAAAGCTAGTTACTTCTTACTCTTACTGACATGTTCTTAGTTCTGCATTATCGATCGCGTAAAAACTTACGCCCCAGTTAGGTTAGCAGATTGTTGTCGTCCCTTTCTGTTTTAGAGTTTGTTCGACTATCCTGGTTTGATTGACCATTGTATTGTATCAGGCCACGCCCGATCACATTGGTTCGAGTCCACAGTCTCCAAAGAAATCGGGCAGTCGGCAGAATACGCATGACCGATGCGAAGGGTTACTATAAGCTGAGCAGCAAGAAGGCAACCATAAACCTATCAAACACCACAGCGCCGTAAACGACCTCGAAATTATTAAACCAGACGGCATGGCCCTGACTCTTTGTGCTATGGGGAAACCGCAGATCTGGAACTTGTCGACCCGGAGCAGTTATGCGGCGATCTCCTACACTATCGGCGTCGCCGCACTTAAAGCGGAGATAGAGACAAAACTCTCGTCATTACGAAGCTTTGAGAAACGAGCCCGGCTTGTATCCGCTCCTCGTTGAGACAGCAGGCGGCGTGCGGGGATGAAAAGCCACGGCGCAAAAAAAATTCGCAAGATCATCGAAGAGTAGAATAGGAACAAACAATCCACAGCGTTTCTAAGACAGCGCATCGCCTCAGAAGTTCTCGGCGCGACAATGCGAGCACGAATGCTGACGTACTCGCGGGAGGAAGGCGCTCTGGAGGAACGTATGTACGTACATATAAAGAGTTCAATCTGCATGTTTACCGGCTGGCAACCATTCCGAAACAAATTATCAATTAAACACATTCTTTAAACAAAGCATATGAGTTTGTTGTGCCATTCCAAAGGTAGCGCTTCAATATCCTCGTCGTGATCGTGATCACCGGTCGAAGTGAGGGACAAGGCCACTTCCGGCAGTAAATCGCTCACGCGGGGAGGGGGGGGGGGTTGAGGTTGGCGGGCGAAGGCTCGTTTTTGCGGTTGACCGCGCCGACCATACGCAGGCGATCAATAAATCAATCTCTCAACCATGTAATCAAGTCCACACGCATACATGCTCGAGTTTCCGATAGTGTGCCCAACTAGCAACAAGTGGCAGAGTAACTATGGATTATATATATATATATATATATATATCATCGTATGCATATGTATATATATATATATATATCGGGCAAGCGACAATGTTCTAGGCTCTGTCGGGCGATAAAGGGGTAGAAACAAAGCGCCTCCGGTTTCCGCACGTCGAACCAAAGAGACGGGAAATACACATCTCTTCTTCGTTGTGGCGGTGATATTGCTCTCTCTCTCTCTCTGTATCGCCTTACCCGTTCGATTACCCAGTGAATGATGAGCATACACTGAACAGATTGGCTTAAGGGCGTACGCACGAACGTGGAACGACGTGATTCGAAACGAGCTTAAAGTATTTCTATATGATGATGTTCTATCTTTTGTACCCAGTGTATCTATGCATTTATTTATATATACGGTAGCTATATAATACTGGCGTCAGTTCACAAAGATATAATATCCCATCCTCAAATGTTTTACTTACTTAAGGTAGTATGCTTCAATCGAATGCACCTATATTAAATTATACGTTTTCATTTCTTTGAATCACTTTTTGCATATCTCAAACTACCCTCCTTTAAGACTTGTTCAAAAATTCGGAGTAAGTATAACTATTGGGTGCCAAATCTGGTGAATACAAAATGTTACGGCAGGCCAGATGTAGAGTTTCTTTGCGAATTCTATCGTGATGTAATATATACAAAACAAGCTAAAATTGACTCTGAATGTCACGTAATTTGCGCAGGATTTTACACTATCACAGCGAAACTACCTCGCATAAATTCACGGTCAGTTCCATTATAGTTTACGGGAAACGGTAAGGAGCACCTTGACATTGAACCTGCCCAATTTGGGTTCTATCTCTTCTATCAGGCTCTCCCTTCATAGCTGTACACTATTCCACAGCCGTATCCGATTTTAATATAGTAGCTGTTTTCCACTGATTCCTTCCCCCTCCCCTTCTTTATTTACCCTTCGAAGGCGGTACCTGTTGAAGGACCCGGTCAAGACAAAATCGGCTGCAATGTAGCTGACGTATAGCAGTGTGTAGTTGGTTCGAAGGCCCACAGCATGTATTCGAGCATGTATGTAAGCCGGGGGGCAAGCATCATTCTCGCGATGCCGACGGCGAAGTCAACGCACGTCGACAAATGAAACCAGGCAGTGGACACGCACCGAAATCGAAGCTGGCCCCCGGGCTTTAGCAACCGCTTCACCCGTGGGAGAGACACAAGAAAAACGTGGGCATGGGAAAATGGTAGGCAAAAAAATTATATATATATTTATATATCTATATGTATATATATATATATATATATATATATATATATATATATATATAAAGACAGAAACAGAGGACGCGCGAGAAGCAGAAGGCACACAAAAAAGCCGAGTACCTTTCGTAACCGCTGTGTCCCTCGCACAGCTTGTTCGACCAGCCAGACCATGTAGGCTAGAGTCAGCGAGGGAGAGGGGCGGCTGAGAAGAGCCCTATAACAGATGTCGTCTGTGCAGCTCAGCTACGTATAAAGGGCTGATTCCAGCCGGTGTTTGGCCAGTGCCATAGCTTTCGCCAGCCGGCGGTCTATCGGAGGGGACGCGTGGCCACCCCCCACCTATTAACGCCACTGCAATTTCTACTTCCGCCGTAACAAGAATCGGCAAGGCGCGCAAATGTCAAATTACTGTGGTGGTCACATCACTATCATCAACAACAACAGAATTCCATTTGACCTGTTCCTCTCTCTCTCTGGTTTGACAGGCTGTTACTGGAAGACCATGTATGCTTGTGTGCAAAATACTATCGATATATATATATATATATATATACATATATATACATACATCTATATACATATATATATATATATACATATATATATATATATATATATATATATATATATATATATATACATATATATATACATATATATATATATATATATATATATATATATATATATATGTGAGTGAGTGTCATTCACAGGGATAGCACGAACCCTCATTTACAGCTCCCCGATCTCAGGTAATCTGACATTACGTGTCGTCATCCGATCGAACGCTTTTTTGCTTTGCGTCATCCGATTGATCTGCTTAAGACGACCAAGTCCGCGGTAACCTTACCTGAAATATAAGCAAATACACCTAATTTAGAAGGCATTTGGTTCGTGCTAGGAGTAGTTTGTCATTAGCAATAATATTTATGTTTTTCATTAATAATTACTCAAATGTAAGTATGCAAACATCGAGCAATCGTTTGTAAGTTGCTGGGCTTGCGACAAGACTACGAAAGGATATACTGGGCAAGTTTTTTTTTTAATGAGCGGCAATAGTTATCGCTGTTTGCTTTGTGGGGAATGTGTGGGATCCCAACAGGTCACTTTTGTTGGAATCAGGTTTAATTAGATAAAGCTATAAAAAATGCAAGAAATTTCGCGGTTAAGTGAATC
Source organism: Dermanyssus gallinae (assembly GCA_003439945.1). Classification (NCBI taxonomy): domain Eukaryota; kingdom Metazoa; phylum Arthropoda; class Arachnida; order Mesostigmata; family Dermanyssidae; genus Dermanyssus; species Dermanyssus gallinae. The sequence continues at coordinate 62,108 of QVRM01000682.1, read as the reverse complement.
CGCCCGTAGTTACTCTCTACCTAAGCCCTATGAACGTCGTCATGAGCCCGAGAAGATCTCAGACCATATGAACGCCATATGGTTATTGGGGTAATTTTCGAATTAAATATATATACATCGCAAGTCCTCTTCATGGAGTGGCATTGTGAATCTTCTCTATGAAGTGTAAATTCCTATTGTAAGAGAGGACTTATCGAACGTTTCGTAGTGATGCTTATATGAATACAGCTGTTTAAAGATGCACGAATCCTCTCATACGGACGTTCGAAAACGGTTTGTGACGAAATGTGTGTGTGTCACTCGAGATGCCAAAAACGCACTTTATTTGCGACGAGCTTTACGCCCTTAGCGACCACAAGGCTATGGACGATAATTTAGCAATAAAAACAAATATGTTTTTAATTACAATTATGTTTATTTCACTCAAATTGAGTATAATATTGAAATAAAAATAATTGAAAACAAATTTTGGAATGCAACGACCCATCCGGCTCATCACAACACAACGAGCAACGTCACGATTTCGTCACGAATCCGCAGACTCAACGGTTAACAGATTGCTTTACTAGAAAATAATGCACAGTTTTAAGCTGTGCTCTGTTTTGTCTTAATCTTGCTTACTTCGTTCGCTCTCTAGGTTTGATTGGGATGCGATGTCCTACCGCTTGTCTTCAGCCCGCCGAACAGAACATTGATGCGTGTTCCCACGTTTTTGTACTTGTTTGGCGTTACACTTTCGGCATACGCCAACCGCTTACACAGCCGACGACCTTGCAACGTTGTGAAGTTTGACCAGGGATAGACAGGCGCCTGTCTTAGAATACACTAGTGCAACATTTTTACAAATAGCGCTTCAACAGGAAGCAGGAAGCAACAGAAGAACATTCGAGTTTGCTCCCTTTCTGCAGGAAGAGTTCGACAACATCGATGATGATGGACATGGTGGTTTCGTACGATGCCAGAGTTATCGCGTGGCGAGCAGTAAAGTTGAAATAATAACGCCAACGCACGGGTAGACCCACGCAAACAGGAGTCGTGCAAATGTGTGCTACGCACACTAAAGGCCTACTTATGTTTTGTGCTTCGACGTTGCAGAATAACACTGACTCTACGAGCATCGTGCGAGAGCATCATGTGTAACTTACACGCGCTGCCTTTACTAATCTTTAGATAGGCATACACCGTAACTAATTATAAGACTTAGTTGTTAATTAGAGCAACTTAAAATCCTGATAGTGGTGCTTGTTTCTGCAAGCAAAAAAAATTTACAGCATTTTCATTGCATCGACATTATCACACTGCTAAGGTGTGAGCTGTATAACAGTCTGGTTCACCTGGTAGCTAGGTATGCATGGGCCACATAGTAACCGTAGTAACAAAAGACGTGGATTAACGCCAGATTATTTGCTAAACAATAAACTGTTGGTAATCGTTGCCGAATAATCATGTACGTTAAGTTATCTTAATCTGATTTTGCCTTACGCGCAGTCCTGTCAATCTCAAGTAACGAGTCTGCTTTTTCTTGCAGAATGAGCGTTTAACAGGTTACACGTTTTATATTTATATATATCATCTTACAAATATATATGTATATGCATACGCAATCCGTTACAACATAAAAGATAGACAAGAGCGAAGGTAATAGAGAAAATAATGAAATTCAGGGTAAAAAGTGATATACAGGCAAATTGAAATTATTTTATTACACCTTACAAAATCACCATATATATATAGTCAAGATCGGGCTAAAATCGGCAAGCAACCATCAAAAATAGTATAATGGTGTGTAGAAATGAAAACAACAAAACGATAACCAGAAAGAACCGCCTATTTCAATTAATACTTTTAATTTCAAACGTGGTTTAATCACGGAACTGCATTTTACAACAAACACCTAAGTTATCGGTCAATAAAAATTGTTAAAAAAAGTATTAGTTAAACAACGAACTAGAAAATCACTCTCGACAAAGTCCAAGGAGTGCATTGTTTAAGCACTTTACACAAACGGCAATCACAGTGGTAATTACTGTGTGAGCGTTCAACAAGGACTTCCAAACAGCAGTTGGTGCGTTTGTTAGAACGCCGAACGCTATATGAGGCAACGCACTTGCAAACGAACGTATACACAAACGAAGTAGAATATCTATATGTATACAATAGAACCTGCTGCAAAGGCAGGTCACATTTCGGCGACGAAAAACATGCCGCCACGCGGCACTGATTGCCATGGGCCATTTTGCCGCTGACTCTGTGTGCAATTACGCCTCTCGACGCCACGAGGGCTGACCGAGAGGTCGCCGGCACTGCCAACGCTCGGTGGCGCACATGAGACGCATGCGCACTCGAGAGAACAACGTGGTGCAGAACAAAAACTACCTCGTCAGGCTCGTTTCAAGTACTTCTCCTTCGTCTTTTTGTCCATCTCTTATCTCTCTTTTTCTTTCACACGTCTCTTACTCCGTCTTACCTCCCCTACTCCCTTTCGCTACATTTATCTCTTTTTCTCTTGGCCTAGAAGAAAAAGGCCATCGTCAGCTATCGGTAGAAGTGCACGTCTGACGGACGGCGGCAAAAGGCCAACAAGAACGTGGACTTTGATAAAGCCGCCGACTTTTGCGCCGGCTATTCGCGGCTATCGTCAGTGTGGGGCTGTGAGGCTATCATGCTGTCTGCTAGGAGCACTGAGCAGTCACGGCACCACCCGGTCAGTTGTGGCGCTCAGCGTAGCCTACTAGGGGGGCTGCGTACGTGGTGTATGTAGCCCTAGTAGGTTAAAGCTGCACACCCTCGCCGAAACCAATTAAAAGGCTTCCCGTTTTTCTTAATCTTAGATCCTCTTTCTCTCTTATTCCTCTCTCTCTCTCTCGCTCTTATTCCTCTCTCTCTCTCGCTCTTATTCCTCTCTCTCTCTCTCTCTCTTTCGATTCATCTCTCTTTCTTTGCGCTGCTGCTGCTATCGGCCGCTACAACGCAAACTCCACACGTTCCACACGTATCCTGCTAAAAGCCGACATCGACTACAGTCGTTGCCTCGTTGAAACAGCCTCAGCCTCGGCCTACTGCACAGCTACTATTGAACAACTACTACTACTACTACGACTACGACTACTACGACTACAGGAAGAACGACAATGCTATGGGTCACCACTATATGGACGACTCAAACTCCACCTGGCCGCTGTTAGACTGGCCGCCCATCCGTCTGTTTGTACGTGTGTTTGCCTGTCTGTCTGTTTATCTGTTTGTCTGCTGTCCTGCTTCAGTCGTTAGAACGATCTGACAATCGAAACGAGGTCTGGCCGCCGGGTTGCCTGCTCGCCACCATTCTATCGGTCTTAAGAAAACTAGAAGCTGGATGGAAGCCGTATAGTAAGTAGTAGTAGTAGTAGTTGTAGTACGTCAGGGCGCGAGAGTAGGGTGGGTCAAGATCGAGCCCAATCGGCGGGCGTGCCAAAAGGAAATAGCAGAAATAAACGATAACCAGAGAGGGCCCGTCTATATAATGTAGTATGTGTGCGTGTGTGTGTGTGTATACTCGTATATAAGGAGAAGATGAGAGAGAGAGAGACAACGACGAAGGTGGAGCCCGACATTAGAGGAAAAGGTATATATATATATATATATATATATAAGGAGAGCGAGGGAGAGACGATAAAAATCTAAGAGGTTGATTGGTCTTGATGCGCCATCTGAAGTGCCGGCCCGCCAGAAAGCAGGGTCGCCCGAGATCGTAACAGGAAGATATCGCCGGGAAACAATGAAGAGAAACGGAAATAATCTTTGCCGGTAGGACGAACTACGAGATGTCGAGAAGAAACAAAGGGGGGAGATGGAGGTAAAAGGAAATCTAGGTAGATCGAGAGAGAAAAGGAAATGGCGAGAAGAAGGCAGAAAAGAGCTTCCACGGCAGACTCCAGCATGCAGAGACGTCTGGCAGCAGGGGGCCCTGTTTTTTTCGGTCGCACCAGCGGAAAAGCCAGCGTGCTTTCTACGTGCCGTGCGTTCCCGTGCACGGGTGCAAGAATGTGCCCGTTGATATGTGCGTTCGTGACGCAGCTGCTGCTGTTGCCGCACGTGTGAGGATCGGTATGTGAGCATGTGTGCTTAATGCCCTCCTATAGCGGCTTTGCTAATTGAAGCGTCTGCAATTGGACTAAATGTAATTAACACATAAGTGACATAAAAATCACGGTCTCGACCGAGGCGTGGTCCAAATTTTAAATATAGCGTATAATTGATGTTCGTCTCACTGAGCTTTTCTTTCGTTTGGATTCAGACCCATTTCGAAAATTAGTAATTAAGTCGAGAGTCTATATACATATATATATATATATATATATAGCGCCATGTGCTAACTAATAATTAAAAAGTAAATGATTAGGTTTACGCCCATTGGATAGCCACCACCGACAGCACGGCAGCGACCGGCAGCCTGCAGGCAAATCAGACGCAAAGAGCGAAAAGAGGCATTGTTTCGCTTGACTTCGAAGACGCGATGAAGGCCGGTGAAGGAATTTAAAACCTGACAAGACCAACACCATTTACCAATGCTTAATCACTTAACGCTCGCTAATTGGCCTCGATTTAGCTGAACGATGGCTGGATACTGCAAGCAAGCCACTAAGCTGCGCAGTACCTGTGCCGAAGTGGGAAAAACCTAAAAGTAGGTGGAAACAGTTAATTAGAGCAACGAAGGCAAGCCAGTTTTTAGAAGTAAAGTTTGCCCGCCAGCCCGAGGGTTGTGCAGTAAGTCGATATAACACATCTGCGTTATGCTGCAATTGTCCCAGTCCGATGACTGTTATTGTAATTAGATTATTCTTACCGGTGTGGCGGTGGTGGCGGTTGTTATTGCCGCTGTGGAAGCAAACCGGCTTATTAGTCAAGTCATATAATTTTGTCTTTGAGCTACATGGCGTTTTACTTAGACTGCGTCAAAGCTTTTGACAGGGCTCCGCGCAATCTTGTGATCGACAGTTTTAGGTAGATTGCCATAGGTGGAGCTCTTCTGCGAGGGATTCCCAGTGTCTTCGATGACGTGCACGGGTTCGACATATATATATATATATATATATATACATATATACATATAGGTGCACGGGTTCGATCTTTGAACGTTTGTATTTATAAAGTGCGTCCTACGAAGCAATGCGAAAGCAAAACCGTGAAGGTTAAATGTTGTTTGAGAGTCAACCCGAAAATGTTTGGTACGGCAGTGCGCTTATTTATGCAGAAGTCTCTAGCAAAGTTGGCGTATAGTGTAGGCAGAGTGTGGCAACACCTATCCTAAGCAAAATCTAATTTGCTTGAGAGGTACATTACACTATACATAAACCGAGTACTATGCCTTTTAGTAGGAGCGAGGCCGCTTCATGCATGTATTTTAACATTAACACAAAGCATCTTGTATATGATCTATTTAAGTGAAATAAGAATGATTCATTTCTTAGGACCGGGGACTAACTCTTGAACTGGGTTTAATGGCTTTAATTTAGGTAACGTGAATGCCGAAGTAGACTGCGGTCGACCCTAACCAACATGACACGCCCAGAAAAAAACTGGGAAATTCAAACGTCTTCAAAAAAAAGTAGCGTTCTATCAATTTATGAATGCACTGACAATGATGACAGGCGTCTGTGCGTTGAGATTCTAGCAAGGACTGACGTTATGAGTTGTTTGTCTTACATCTAATATGACCTATTTCCTCTTAAGGACATTAGTTCATGGTAAACGTACGTTCTTCATTATTTATATTCCTATTGTGCTTAGTAACAATACTACTAAGCCCGCTATAATTTATGGGCGTATAATGAGCGTAGATAGATAACGCCAAACAAAGTAGGCGTTGATCAACCCGTAACAAATACTCCACCACCGATATTAGTTAGCTTCGTTCCGTGCAATCACCAGCGCGTTGCTCAACCGTCAATCGTTACCCCCTGGGAGAAATAGAATAAATACCCAACCGGCTCACGTAACCTAGGCTTGAAGCATGATATACCACGCCCATCGAGCTAGTCGAGAGGTCTTTTAGAGGCCCGAAACAAGTGCAGTGAGTGAAACGTGTACTACCGACGTTAGATTTACTAACCCCGCTCGCAGTTGTTACCGGCACATCGACCTGTGGGACTAGAGCAAGGGGCTGTCGTCACCGTTACATCGACGACGGGTCCTGCGAGTGCAGTGGGTGTACAGTGAGTCGCTATTGGAACGATCAGATGTCACACATAGTCCTAATTACGATCGCGGAAATGGCCCGTGGCTAATGAGCAGGGAAATTTGCGTTGTCGGCGCGAATCCCTGTTCGGGGCTTTTATCCCGTCACAACGGCAGGAAGTGGCCTTGCATGGCCAACATCTAACGGAATGAGTTGGAATCTGAGCCTGTCGACGAGCGGTTGCAGCTAAAGTGCATTTGCACATGCCGAATCCCTTAAATCCAATAAACGATAAACGATATGACCCTCAAAAATACGGCGGAAATTCCGAAGCGAAGTTTGACGAAACAATTGTTGCGCATTCGCACCACAGTGCAACAAACGGTCTTCTTTCTGCAAATGACAATCCGTGCAAACAGCGCAAACTTGCCGCCAGTCTAAAGCTGCTTGAAATACTGTACCGAATTAGTGATTTTACGTAATTATTATTGAATGAACACTATTTATGCAGTCTTGCTTACGACTAGAGACTCTAACGCATACATTTAGATTTGTAGTAACAGATTTTTGAACAAATTAAGACAAAGAGAAAAACAATCTTCTCCCACGAGTATAATTTTTGCGTTAAGGTAACCCACAGACAGAAAATGTATTTGGTGAGATAGGAAGAGGCATGTGTATGATAATAATGATCGTCATGAAAACGATTGTCAGCTCCAACTGCAAACTCAGAATAAAAGTATTAGCGCCCCACTCCCTTCAAAAACTGAAGTTTGTTGTCTTGATGCGTGAAGTCCTTGCGATCATGTGCCGCAAGCTCATGTATTGTTAGCAATGTCCGAGCTCTACTAAGCGTCAACCACGTTAAGCAGACAGAGGAAAGAAATGATTGCCAGGGTATTCACATTAAAGTTTACACGAAGTTTGCTAATTTTAAGAAATATGTACATAGTCACAGAAGGCATTTGATGGCTTACCTTCGTTCGCTTTGTTCGCTTCGATGTACACTTTTCTTAGAATTAGAAAATTATCGTAAATACCCTGGAAGTTATTTCTTGAATGTACCGGCTGAACGTGGTTCATATATATATATATATATATATATATATATATATATATATATATATATATATATATATAATCCGTATAATCTTGAGAAAAGGATGTTCCCGACAACAATCTATTGATTTTTCTTTACGAGCCCGAACCCCGAATCTAGATTCTAGGTGCAGTTCGCAAGTAAAATTTCGGCCTATCTAAACAAGTAACAAGACTGCCTTTTCTATAGTCTCTATAGTCGTCTACATTTAGGTTGTAGGTGCTAGTAAAGAAGAACTCTGATACCATTGCAAATGTACCACTGCTTCAGATTTACGTCAGTATAACAAGCTATTTAATGAAATAACAAATCATATAACATGATTTAACTGCTTCTATGATTGTCCTAATTAGATCCATCTAACGTTCGTGTTCTAACATGGAGCTCCTTTTGGTATGTAAAAAACTCTCGACAACAATTCACGTCCGTTCTGTTTATACTCTCATCTTTTGTCGACATTAAAATTAAATTTTTTGAAGGTGTTGGATACGCATGATGCACTTGCGTCGCTGGAAGCTAACAGAAACTAAGGCTGGTTTTACAAAACCACTAAACCCGAATTCTTTCTCAACGCCGTCAGGCACATTGATAGCCAAATGAAGTAGGATAAAATGTACAACGCGATTAGAGAAATCAAAAGTATGGTATATGGAAATATTCTATACTAATACTAAAACAGTGGTGTGATTAGCTGTGCTCCACTCTCTAACCTAGGTGGAGCAGCATTCACTATACATCGATCGCCTATGAAAGAAATACTTTTCTCTATGCCCGCAGATCAGTCAAAGAGTCCCCACCGTTAGATCCGCCCCGGCGTTACCGTTGTTCAATCTGGAAACAGCGCTGGCATTCTGTTATGCAGACATTCAATCAGGTGGGGTAACCTCTTTAAAAACAGACATAGAAAAATATCTACTTGACAGACAAACATCATGTTTTTTTAAAGATGATTTGAAAATACTCACACACTAACGTTTACGAGGTGTGTTCAAAAACGTTTGAATTTTCGCTTACGTATATTCGAATTTCGATTTTTTGTGGCGTTATGTTGGTACTCATGTCTCTCACTTATGCCGACAAGCTCGGCCATTTTGAATGTTCACTTAATTGTTGACAGCTGCTTTGCTTGCACGTGTTTTGGATCGTCTTCGATTTTTACCTATTCAAAAAAATTGATCAAATAACCTGTATCAAATTTCGTGTGAAAAACGAAATTAAGTGCGCGGATGCATTCCGAATGTTGACTGTGGCATACGGAGAAGCTACCTTGGACCGAAGCAACGTTTATCGGTGGTACAAAATGTTCTCAGAAGGCCGAGAAGATGTGAACGACGAAGAGCGTGCCGGACGCCCGAGCACTTCAACAACAGACGAAAAAATTAATGAAGTGGAGAAAATGGTATTGGCCAATCGTCGAATCACCGTTAGAGAAGTTACTGAGGACCTAAACATATCGATTGGCTCGTGCCATTCGATTTTTATCAATGATTTGGGCATGAGACGGGTCGCCGCGAAATTCGTACCAAAATTGCTCAATTGCGACCAAAAACAGCATCGCATGAACATTGCTAATGAGATGTTGGACTCTGTCCGCGACGACCCAAATTTGCTCCAGAGGGTCATAACTGGTGACGAATCGTGGGTTTATGGTTATGACGTGGAAACCAAAACTCAATCATCTCAATGGAAGCTGCCGCACGAACCAAGACCGAAAAAAGCGCGCCAAGTTCGGTCGAATGTGAAAGTTTTGCTGACAGTTTTCTTCGATTGCAGGGGCGTGGTGCATCATGAGTTCTTACCACAGGGTAGAACGGTCAATAAGGAATATTACCTGCAAGTTATGCGCAATTTGCGCGAAGCAATCCGCCAGAAACGCCCGGATTTGTGGAAGAACAAAAATTGGCTTTTGCACCACGATAACGCCCCTGCTCACACATCGTTGCTTGTGCGCGAGTTTTTGGCCAAAAACAACACACTAATGATGCCGCAGCCACCGTATTCCCCAGATCTGGCCCCCTGTGACTTTTTCTTGTTCCCTAAACTGAAGAGGCCCATGAAAGGACGACGTTACGCTACGCTTGACGAGATAAAGACGGCATCGAAGGAGAAGCTGAACAAGATTAAAAAAATGTTTTTTTGAAGTGCTTCGAAGATTGGAAAAACCGTTGGCACAAGTGTATAATATCTCATGGGGATTACTTTGAAGGGGACAAAATAGATATTCATGAATAAATGAATAATTTTTGAAAAAACACAAAAGTCGCGATACTTTTTGAACACACCTCGTAAAACATACGAGGTTGATATAAGTTGATGTTGATTTTTGCTTCTGTTGAAAGCAAAGAAAGTCCATTAGTGTCCATGTCTTAGGCATATAATAAGATGATAATCTGAGAACTTGTTATGAAAAAGATATCTGTGTTTGCGGATCTTGAGAACATCCAGTTCAAATGGTGTACACACCAGCCATTGCGTAAAGGCTCGAAAATGCCGCCATGTAGTAGTCGTTGACAACCCTGCGCGTGGATAACGAGCCAATTATTAACCGTACGTCTTAGATGACTCAAACAACCGTTAAAATACCGGTAAAATAAGCCCATTAGACGTTTTTTTTATTTAACCTACCTAAGAAAGTCCATCAATCGAAAACTTAAAAAAAATCAGAAACATACGTTGCAACAAAAAGCTCCCCGTCGTACGTATATTAGCCATCGTTGCGTATTACGCTCTTGTGGAATGCAAAAACAGTACAAATGCTATGTCGATAATGTTTCGTATACGCATCTCATTACTTTATATCAGAGGCGCTTAGAACGGCAGCATAAGCGGGCATGTTAAGATATCTATGGTTTTATCAACCGTTTCTATGGCAGCACGGTCGCTGATTCGCCAGTGTATAATCTAATCTCAATGAGCATTGCTCAAAGTAAGTTTGATCAAAAAGAGAGATCGAACTGACGACAACCCAGGTAGGGGTCATCTAAAGTAGAGTTTTCGGGCTGACCCTTAGCCAAGATTTAACGACCACGGGACTGCTTTTCGCATGGCTTCATAGACGGACCCCCATAAATATATAAAGCAAGTCACGATTCTTCAAGCGCATTTTGACATTTCAAACCGCAGGAGCGTTGCTCATAGATTATCACGGCGTACCGCCTTTCTACCTGCTAGTGTCGTGGCAAGCCACGGCCTATCACAGCTTACTGAAGACTTCATCCTTTCGCGTTATATGCGTCTATTGACTAGCTACGTTTAGGTACGTGAGAAGAGAATCATGAATGATTTGTGATACCAACCGGCAAATTTGACACGATTTGGGGTACATAGATACCTCAGCAAGTGACGTTGACACGTCGTTAACCCACACAGCAAGGTATGCGTTAACAACGCGCTAGGAAAGCGCGGCTCCTCGCAGGGCTATTCTAACACAGGCAGCGTAACTGTCAGAACAGCAAGACAGCAAACAGGCATTTTATAACACTATCGCATTTAGCTTACCACTGTTCGATCAGACGTTCAGCCTTGTGCGTGCAAACGCAGTATATATGCTTCATGTTTACAACATATATACATATGTATATATATATATACGTATATCATGGATCGGAATGTGCCGATATGCAAGTTGAGGCACTGTTAGAGGTTTACACCACGTTACAATGGCGCGCAAATGAAATACAAGGTGTGGTTCAGCTTCAAACATCACCATTTGCGGAAAAGGGCGAATTTATCTCGCAGTTTGGTATGATTGATGTTGTAGTAGTTGTTGTTGTGATTGTAGTAGTAGTAGTAGCAGCAACAGATAAACCTCAGTAGTTAGTACTGTGCAGTGTCTGTGCCATGGTTGAAGTACGACAACACTAGGGAACCTTGGACCCAGGCCTTAGGAAGACATTATTTAGATTGAAACGGAAAAGCGTTTGCTGTATATGGTTAGACGGCCTGTGCTGTTAGCAGGACATTGTGGTGCATTACCGGGAGGACAGGAAACGCGTTGTTCCCTGTGGGCGTGCAGACGAAGCAGCCAGCTTTAGTAGAGAGAGACAGTTTCTAACTCCCGGCCAGCTATCCGGCGGCCAGCTATTCCTAGCTTTAGCCCAGACTGGAGAAAAAGATAGACGGAAAGAGTGCGTCCTTCCTTTCAGTTGGAAGATTTACTAGCACTCCATGAGCCATGCTGGCCCTTCGTCCCTCACTCCACCCCTTAGCCATCTAGCTTTTCTCATCGGTGGGGCTTCGTTTCGTCTCCGGAGTGTTTCGTCACAGATCCGCAGATCTGTCTGTGTGGATTTTTTCCCCATACCTCTCCTTCTAGGCGTGCTGCTCCTCTTCTTGGCCGACACACGTACGTTGCTTCCATTGTAGCTCTTGTTGTGAGTTGTTTGGTTTGCTTGCCCATCCTGCGTTTGCTTGTCGTTGTTACACCACCGTCTAGTCTACATTATAGATCCCCCCCTCCGCCGCCCAGGACGGTGATAACGCCCACGGCGAACGTCTCTTAAATGTCTCTAGGAGAGCTTCAGGGATACGCGAAAATAGTCGAACGCTTCTGGTGACTAAATGACAGCGACAGCGGCTCGAGCCCGGTGTATATTATTGGTTGCCGATGTGACCTTGGAGAAAGAACTTGGTGGCATCGGAATCGCTGGCTCTTGGAAACTGTGTGTGAGAGAGATCGAGAGAGAGAGAGAGAGAGAGAGAGAGAAAGAAAGAGAGGCAATACCTGTCGGTCTTTACCTTGAGCAGCCAGCAAACCATCAGCAAGCATGGGATTATCGCTGCCAAAAGGTCGCTTTGAAGGCGATGCGATCGTTTGATGAGACAGGGGCTGTCCGGCGTCTGAAACACTGGGAAGCTAAGCGAAAACGAAGAGCGCACCGTTGTAAAGGCGTCACCGTAGAGAGCCTACAGAGATGCGGACAAGGGTTGGTCAGAAAACGACCGAAAGTAGGTGCGTGTAGGTGAAGGTTGGGTGGAAGCATTATGGCAGTCACGCGGACCGTCAATCCTGCTGAAGGCTCACCCACGTAAGATTCAGACAGGAACACATTGCCGCATCGTTGAAAGAGGGACCATCCCCCTATATGGGGTTGTTCAGTCTGAATGAAATAATGATGCCCATGTATATCATTGCTGATCACCAATCTAAATGAGGATCTCTCGCGATTCATGCCACTGGAGGTGCCGCATTAGAACGTCCGATATGCTTATTGCTCTGACCTCCACAGCAACACGTCAGTGTTTTGTTCTAACTCAGATTACGTGTGGCAAAATGGATTCATCGAAATGAGTTCTCTCTCTCTCTGCATGTGCAAATGTGTGTGTTAACAGCTAACATATTAGTTTGCTTACGTCTAATTCCTACAGGTGTACATCTCACTCACGTTTATTGGTAATATTAATATTACTTTTATTATTAGATGCTGGAGTAGACTAACACCTCAACGCTTAATCTACAATAGCGTGCTAATTTTGAAACGAGACTCAATCTTGTTGGCTAACTCATTCTCCTCAACCAAGTGGCGAACAAAAAAACATTGAATGTACTTTAAAATAATTTATTTCACTCTAGGCCAAACGTTGCCTCTAAATCATATGGGGGTAACTACTCGCTAAACAACAACAATAACAATGACAGCAACAACAAAACCAACAGCAACACGTATTTTGTGTCTTACAAAACATCTATACATGCACATATATTACACATATATGGACCTGTCATACTCTTGACGTATTGGGTTCGGACAGGTTCTGTTTAGTAGTCGGGTTTACTTGTTTGATCTGTAGTCATATCGTTGCATGCACACCACACATCTCGCACCAATCGTGTCAACCGTGCCGGCTCTAACCTTACCGTCAAGTCTGTCAATGACGCCTCACGGGCGTGCTAAGCCGCTAAGCTATTGCAGTGCGCTATAAATGTATATATATACATATATACATGTATATATATATATATATATATATATACACATACATATATATATAAGTATTTTGATAAGATAGCATTAACGCGAGAGAGAATTACGAGAGCAGCAGAAGGAAGGGCAACACGTTTCGTTCAATGCTAGACACAGGCAGCGTCGATTAATTAGCGGCTACAACATAGTCGATCTGCTTTACTTTCCTCTTTCTGCGCGGATGTCTTGGGCCAGTATACGACGGGCGGCATTGGACAAGCATTGGACGAGATCATCCAAAGTTCGACACCTCAGCCCCCCCCCCCTCTCTCTCTTTCTCTTTCGAATTCCCTCTCTCTCTCTCTCTGTGTGTCTCGCAGTTTGGGGATTCAGCCACCAATTCGGCGTACATTATTTGCACAGAGCACAAACGCTACAACTGGCACGAGTGGCGCTAACACTGGAAGCGACTGGCTGGTTGGTTGGTCGGCAGACAAAAGTTTTGTGTACTGCCGTCGCACGTACGTGACCCTAGCTGCTTTGTTAGCGCGACTCGACGATCAATTATGATCAACAATCAATTAGGTGTCTGGCAATCGTTCGTCACACATACTTGGCGGATTCGCGAAAGCTCTCTACTTAGCGATAACCACAACTAGAAGCAATGATATGTATTTAGAGATACACGTATAGAAATACCAGATCAAATTGATAGTAATCATAACCATGTGATATTTGTTTAATTAATACTAGTCCCAACAACAACAACAACAACAACAACGATAGTTGAGCATACATGTATTTGTATACAAGCAACGAGCAACAAAGATACTGCCAGTAGGGATACTTAATTTTGGTAACTAGCCTATATTCGTCAATTTGTCAGGTTTAATTATAGTTATAGTCATGTGAATACACGTTCGCGCGGCGACAATTGTTCACTTCAAAGTGCTAACAGATTACTAATCAAATATTTGCTCAAAGTACTGCAAAAAAACAAGTATACGTATTAAAGTAGTTAAAAATTACCACCCACCGTCAAATGATTGCCGACTCTATTTGATGACTGTTTAGAGAGCTAACAAGAGCAAAGATCACGCTTATCTAAATCTAGGGCCAAACTTTTTTAACGGCCAGCCAGTCGCTATCCGTATTAGTACCAATCGTAAGTGATAGCGATTGTGCTCTATGCGAATATTGTACGCTGACTTAGCGGCATCCGAATTGAAGGGAACTCGGATGCTGTCCAGTTTTTTGACTCAAGACATATATAATTTTCGTTTATATAAACACATATATATTATCTATTTCAGGGCACCTTGCGAGAGGTGCCCTGAGATAGAAAAAATAAAAAGGCTGCCCGCGGATCACAGGCTTCACCCGACTCCCTGATACTGAGAAACGCAGCTTTGCGTCTGTTGCGGAGAGCGGGGGCCAGACGATCAGGCGACTCCTCCGTCCGCAGCGAGACTGTGCCCGGCGCCATATAAGGGCGCCGAAAAGACCGAAAGTGCACTCCTGTCGCAAACGGAGGTCTGTCAAAATGGAGATGTCTAGCGCTCGGAGTCTCCTGACGGCGGACAACCGGATCTGGCGCGCCTCATGGCAGTACTTCGCGTTATTAACCCCGACGCGTCGAGGCTCCTGGAGAAGTTCACATGACGCTTTACAGCGCCTCTTGCTGCTCGCGGTGGAAAGCCTCTAAAAGGAGCTGTCATAATGGCCAGCCACGACTGCCCTGCCCTTGCGTTGCCCCTGGGAAGGCGAGGGCTATTCCGTCACAGGATGTTCAAGCACAGACGCCTGAACGATGAGACGAAGTGTCAACAGACTTTACGGGAAGATGCATCCATCGCTGACATCTGAGCCGGGATTAGAGAAGTCCGCTTTCGCCTTCCTCTTGAACGAAACCTACTCAAGGCAATGGAGTCGCAGGTGTCGCGGGGTCGCTGACTGAGGTCGTAGGTGGGACATCGTACTATATTCCTTCGTGCCAGTGACGTTACGTTCCGACAAGGAAATACTAAGAAACTTCGCTAGCTCGGATGGCCCGCGCAAACCTGAGCCATCCCCTAGGAGGATAGTGGGGGGGGGGGGGGAGTTACGGTAAGAGTGATCGGGCAAATTTAGTTTGCAGAGGATCTGAATTTTGATTTGACGTAGCACCGTAACGGCGCTGGTAGGGTCGTTGGCGAAATGGCCAAGATCTAGTGAACTTACCCTGGTGCAACTAGCGCATAAGGGATTTATAAACGGCGTCAAAAATGGGTCAAAAACGTAATACAATTAATTTGCCAATGGGTCACTCCAAAAAAACGCCGAAACGGAGCTTACTTTTTGCCAGATCGATGGAGGAGATGTATATCTGTATCCGAGAAAGACAGTTTTGATCAAATACAAATAGTTAGGACTCAAGTGGTTGAGCTATGTGTACCTCATTACAAAACCACGTGCACAAAACGTGATAAACATAAGACGTAGCCATACGCTGTAGATCTGTCATATACGCCTTTATATTGTCTGTCTCGTACCACAGACACTCAAATATACGATCAGCTGCGGTAGTTAGGTCAAATGTAACTATTGCCTCAAATGTTATTTAACTCCGTTGTCAACGTTTTTATCATTTAGACGTTTGTCACTGGCAACGCAGAGGAGCGACAAGAAAGAAACATGTTTGTTACGTTGACGATCAAGATGCTGATAACGGTGATGATTATCACTCACGTGTGAAAGGTGATTTGTTCGTTGACGCTCTGACAACCACATTTTAGACACTTGCAATGGGCTAGGATGCCAGTGGCACGTTAGCGTCCAAATGCACCCATCGTAGTCGCATTCTCAACACTGGACTTGCATGGATGGACAGGATTCTTCAGCCGAGAAATGTAGCAGCAGCGTAATGATAACGACGTCCAACAAGGCCGAGACCTAAACTGCGATAGTCGGCCTGTTGATCGTGACTGCCATGAGAACGTTCCTCTTCAAGCGGTGCGTTAGCCGCTTAGCAACCCACCGCCGCTAAAGACCGGGATTCCACCTTCGCGCTTTTTTAACCCTTTTTTGTTGCCTACCCTCTAAGAGCGAACAGTGACGACGAGAATGCGGCGACGAGAGACGGTGTTGCGGTTTTTCCCAGGAGCGGATGCGTCAGGAAACATGCGTTCCACCATCCATGATGGCCGCTGGTTATAGCCAGGCCGTCCATGATTTGCACATACCCCCCTTGCCACGTGCACGTGCCAAAACCACTGTTACCACTACACTACTTCTACAGCGACAACAGCAACAGCCACGACAACGGTGACTACTAGCGCAACTACGAGCACCTACGCCCGAGCAAGACACGTTGCGCAGTCTCGTCGTCCTGCTCCGTCCTGTCCTAGAATATTGGTTAGGCAAAAACGTGCCCAAGCACATTTTTCCCCTTTGCCTCCTCCGCCCACTCGCAGCTAATGACGAGACCGCCGACGAAGAACAGTAGCCGCCATGACGCCAGAAAAAGGTTGGGCCAGGTCCTCACCACCGACGCCTTCAGCACGGCCGACTGGCATTGGCCAAGCTTTTCGTCGACACGTCAGGCTCTCTCAGCATCGCGGCGAATCTGACAGCATGGAGAACGAGAAAGCGGTTCTCCAAGATACAACGGTGAAGACCGTGAAAACTGTAACGAGAGGGTAAGCTAAAGAGAGGGAGAGAGAGCCCGGGGGGGGAGGAGATGGGAAAAACGACAGAATACAGTGGAAACGCTTACTTACGACCTGTAAGACTAGATTTCGAGTGAGGTACGGCAGCGAGGGCCTCGCGCCGTCAACGGCAGCAGGAGTAGCAGATATCGAGAAGAAGAGGCTATTGGGCTCTGTGGAACCTGCTCGTCCTGGGTCGGCTACGAATCGACCAAAAACTATCTACTGGCCAGAGAAGGAGAGAGAGGAGCGTTTTTGCGCTAGCGTCCTCTGCGGCGGGTCACTAGCAGCGTTCCGACTCCGTCATTCTAGCATGTGGTTCAGACATTGTCGATGTTGCTGCTGTGCCGGACATAATCGCTGTACCATACCGGCCACACAAGATAGATCGCCCCGAGGTAATAATGAGTTGGCCGCCTGTTCTATGTTTGGAGTCCAGTGTCTTTAGGTAAGGTTGAGTCGAACTGCCGCTTAAGTCTTATCAGTTATCTAGTAGACAACATTCCGAGTATAGAACACACACACAGGCGAAATGTGCAATTGGAGGTCACAGGACATAATCTGAACATTTGGCGTTGAAATCCCAACTAGAACACTACTACTACTACTACTAAAACGACGCGTAGGAAATAACAGAGTGGAGATGCAGATAATTTAGCAAGGCTTGCTTCTGACGTGAAAGGGCAATCTTTTTGGTAGTACGGAGAACAAATTATCAGAGTGAATAATAGCGATCTATCACTTCTACCATCCATTTTATCTATCACGCAGGCTATCATTTGCACGCACTGCCGTTTAAGACGATAGGACCTTCACCTCAGACAACAGCCCGATACAGTTTCTACGCAGCCGGCGATTAGCACAGGGGACAAAAGAATTGTGTTCTTCTTAGGCCAAAAACTTCCAATCGACACACACCTCAGTGATGCCGCTGCTGTGCTGAACGGTCCTTGCTGAGAAGCGTGCGGACAATGCCGAACGCTTCTCAGGAGGGACTGTTCCAAATGCCAACGTGTGCCTGTGTGGACATACGTTCATCAACAAACGATTAGTTTGCCTTGGTTGGCTGGGTTATAAGACTAACAATCACCTTTACAAGACCACACAAACTACCGCTCTACCATCGCCACCACACCGTTTTATAACCTCGTAGCAATCGTGACATCAACAGCGACTGTAATTACTGAGTGGAACCGCCCGGTCTCTGTTCTCTGCGGCAACTCTCTTCGTTGCGATGACACGGCGCACTTGATTTATTACTACGTACTGATTGTCTAAATTTTGCTAGGCTAGCAGGCCACGCCAGACAACCTACATTGCTACTGAGTGGATTGGCATAACCTTAAGGGCGATAGGAAAAAGATAGGGGCATCACGGCGTAACGTCATCTATTTTACGAGCACATACGGAGCTTGAGTCGTACGTCAACCAAATTCAAGTTCAGAGGTTAGCGCGTACGCCTAAATGCCCACTATGTTCACACAAATGGTATTGCCCGCATAGAGTCCCACTTAATTCGGAATAAAAGGGGTGAACCCTACTCATTTGTCCGGGAGCACTGTGACGACGGCGGCGGTGGCAACAACAATAACAATAACTACAATAACAGCACGAATCGTATCGGCTACATACAGAACAGCAAAAACAACAATTACTATTACAAACAGAATTAGCGTTTTCCCGGGGTACATTTAAAGTGTCTGTCGCTGCGGTAGTTCACTGTTTCCTGCACTTTTGCCGAGCATACGACGAGCTTGAGTCGGCTGGGAATCGTGGGAATGCGCACATCGGCTCTTTTCGCTCGAGCCCGGCGTTTCCGGCAAACTTTTCTCATGAGTTACGTACGGTCGTGTGCAAATGGTAAGCGCGTGTCGAAAGGTATCCACGCCACGACTGCGAAGCAGCAAGGCGTGGTCCAATGTCAACGTTTATGCTGCTCGACCGGCTGGTATGCAGACACTGCCCCTGTATAACCTGCTAAGCGTAATTAGTACCTAGATCCGCATTGTTTTCAGTATATTTTTGGGTCCGTTTGTAGATTTTTCGCGATGTCTCGCCGTTTGTCTCGGTGCCACCTTCAAGGAACCTGGACACTGGCAAACATCTGTGGGCCGAAGGGGAATAGGGAGATCTGAAAATGTGACCTTTTTTGGTCTCAGAGAAAATGAGAGGTTTTTATGGCGTGGCCTACTACGAGCTCTACTGAAACAAAAGCTTGAGGGCAAATGGGGTAGTGCGTAGCGTATAACTTCTTATGGGGCTGGTAGTCGAGGAGGTTCCTGACTGAATAGCCTGCTTCCCTAGTATGTGCGCGCGCACGTTCTGCTGTTCAACGAATACGCTTCGAACTGACATGCACGTTTAGGCACATGAGACCGCCTAAAGGGTCAATTGGGACCGCCGTGGTTAACTACGTACGACTTACTGCCCGCAGCTGCGTCCCCTAATATGTTTTAGCCAAAATCTAGTCGCTTTAAGTATAAAGTTTTTACACCGGGCTGAATCCTCTCAGAGGAATGTTAAGTGGAAGAATTCTACTATATATTCACACACCCTTTAGCAGGGGGGCTTTATTGAGATCAAGAAGAAGGTTATCGCAAGTCGGCCTTCAGGCGGCGGGTTGTACATGGTTAAGCTTACGGACTAAGCGCCATGCAAACATTTTGTTAACAATCGCTTTTCTGGCAATCATTTTAGCCTGGAGATTAATTCTCGAGCGAGTGTTTGTAATATTCATGTTAAAAAATCTCCCTGCTTGCTCGGGCCGTTTACATATGCGAGTAAACGTGCGTATGTCAATTCGATCTAACATTTCAACAATAGTGTCGCATTTAACATCGTTTTCGCTAATGTTACAACGATATGCAACACGTTTAACTAAACTTTTTATGAACACCGGCCAGTATCTTTTCATCACGAGAATAACCTAGATTCCACACAGGTGAGGCATATACCAAAATCGGGAGAACATACTGTTTATGTAGTCTTACATACAGAGAATGTTGTTTGGTCACAAAAGATCGCAGAATCCAGTTCATTATCCTCGTTGCCGACGTTGCTACTTCTAGAATGTGAGGAGCATAGTTTAAATTGGATGCCGTTAACACACCTAGGTCTTTTATAGATCTTTTTGTAGTTAACTCCTTAGTACCCAATGTATATATATGAGCAGGATTGTTGTGGCCAAAGTGAAGGACAGCACACTTACCCACCGACAGTTTAAGATCAAGTCCTTTGCACCATTCTGTAAATTTGTCCAGTGTTCCTTGGAAAGAAACAATATGATTTACATTATCTACAGGTGTATACATTTTTACATCGTCAGCATATATCTTTACCTGCACATGTTGAGGTATTATGTGTTTCATAGAGTCAGTATATAATATGTACATTAATCGCCCAAGTATGGTACCCTGGGGTCAACCAGATGTGACTTCTGCCGTTGATGATAGGCAATTATTAACCCTAACTCTAAAAAGTCTATCCGACAGAAAAGCCCTAATCCAATTAACTATACGACTACCAACTCCGTATTGCGGCAGAAGTTTAAGCAGCTTTGAGTGCGTGGTGCTTTCGAAGGCAGATATAAAATCGAAGTACACACAGTCAAATGCTCTTCCATCATTTAAAAGCAGACACCAGTCATTTTAGGTCTCGAGCAGTTGCAAGAGCGTCGAGTGAGCGGGACGATACGCAAATTGTTCCCTCGAAATAAGGCCTTGTGCATTTGCGTTTCGATAGATCTTTTCGGCGATGGCCTTCTCAAATAGTTTGCATGGGACGGAGGTGAGTGATACTGGCTTTTTATTATTCGGATCACTTTTTTGTCCGCGTTTGTGTACCGGGCATACAATAGCACACCGAAAGAGACTAGGTACAGTTTCTTTCTCCAGGGATCGGCGGAAAATCATAGAAAGTGGAACGCATACGTCGTAGCCACACTTTTTATAGTTAAAAGCTGGAATACCGTCAGGGGTTGCGCTCCGCCTGTTGGCAAGATTGCGGAGATGCTTTAGGATGTTTTCAGGAGATGCGTCGACGTCGTTCACAACGCTCATATTTTCGGGCGTTGGCGTTGATATAGGTGGAGCGACGTGTGCGTTTCGCGTCTGCAGTTCTTCATATGTGGGATAGGTAGCTGCAAAGACATTTCTAAGAATTTCTGCTTTCTCCTGGTCGTCAGTAACGATTGTACCGTCGGGTCTTCTAATCGAGGCAAGACTGTCCTTGATCCTCATACGCTTCTGCACGTATTTGTGCACAGCATTGGGAGCAGTCGACTGCGCGACGCTGCTCTCTTCCATAATTCGTTTTCTATGCAGCATTCTCTTCAGTTTCTTCTGTAGCGCTGGACCGTTTTTCTGCGTGGCATTATTCGGTTGGCGGCTGACCCGTTGAATGCCAGAGTTTAGCTTTTCATCGGTATCTGAGGCCCTCTGAGGCACAAATAACTCAAGCAGGAAGAACATGTAACTCACAAACTTATTGTACATGTCGTCCACGTTAGGGCAGGCTGAGAAAAACATAGTCCAGAATGTCGCAGTTAGATTAGTAATCATCCCTTCGTAGTCACCTTTGTCATAGTATGCCTTTTAGCCACCTTTAGCAGACTCAATTGGGCTTTCGCCAGTGGACCAATGTAACGCCAGAGCAATACTTAAACCTAATTAGCATTCAAGGACAAATAAATACTTCTACCCGAATAGGATTTGATTCTACGTATGACAGCGTCCCAGCTCTCTATAGCCAAAAAATTACATGTAAGAATCACGGAGCATGTATACGCGAAGAAGCAAAAGAAGTATCTCGAGCAGTCAACAGCCTACTGTTTTGTATTTGCTGTCCTGGATACATTGGGCACCATTCGCGCGAGGACTGATAAGCCCCTAAGGGTTATCGCGAAACTAATAAAGGAAATCACACGTAATCGACGCAAAACACAGTGATGATTTATAACATATGGCGCTTTTTTGGCTGTCCTCAAGAGGAATTCCCCATTTTGGCTGTCCTCAGGAGGAATCCTCAGCTGCCACTGTCGGGGCCACGGGCCCAGCCAATGTATAGTGAAACTTTCATAATTGTTTTCATTTAGAGCTG
Organism: Dermanyssus gallinae; assembly: GCA_003439945.1. Lineage (NCBI taxonomy): Eukaryota > Metazoa > Arthropoda > Arachnida > Mesostigmata > Dermanyssidae > Dermanyssus > Dermanyssus gallinae. The sequence goes on along the minus strand of QVRM01000682.1, from coordinate 40,166 downwards.
TTTGCGATTTAATTACTAACTGTCCTACCCTGCGTATGTGCCGCATTTGAGCGCGTGCTATGATCTTACATATTGCATTCATAAATGGAGAGCTTTTATATTTCCAAGTTTTATCATACGCTCTACTCGTGTACGCGAGCTCATTACGGAACAGTGATCCACATGGATACATACGTAGGGAAGTTCACAGAGACGTGATTTGGTTAAAAACGATGTCCAGGGTCTGGCGCAGCTACTATGATGCCGAAACGAACGAGTTTGGCTAAGAGCCGCCAGAACAGCCAGTTTTCGGAGTCAGCCAAAATTAGAGATTTGACTATTTTGAATTTTACATGCGCATCACAAAAGAAGTGTCCTATTTCTATGGCCTAGTGCTGGACTCATCACGCACTCAGCGCGTTAACAAACGAAGCTACTTGGGTAAAAATCTGAGTAGATGAAGAGCAGATGAGAACGGTGGATCGGAATGAATTGGAGTCTCAAATGTCTGCAGGCCCGGCTGGAAGCTTTTTGCACCGACAGAGTGAAATCTTGTGCATGTTCGCCAACCAAACTATACGAATGGCCGCTAACAGTTGCACCATCCGATGTTGGTTTGAGGCATTTTCAGCTGTGGGTTAGTGATATAAATAAGTAGAATCAAATAAATGATTAGACCCTCACCGCTAACGTTTTCTCAACCTACCGGAAGCAATGATCCGGTAAGCCATGTACCTGTTATTATTGCTACATACATCTCTGCCTGTACTTTGAATATAGCTTTCATTGCACCTGTCTTTACAATGGAAAGCAAACCATCGAAATATAAACGTATCGTAAATATGCCAATTGAGTTCGAATATATATATATACGTATGCGTATATGGACACCTCTTAAAATATGTATGGGCATATACAGCTATGCAAGTGCACGTATGTGTAGAGTATCTTCAGTAGACATGAAAAATACGGAAGCAGGAACATGCTCAGATACGAGCGGGCAGGCAGATGCCACCCAGTAGACATCTGCCTATTGGGTGGCATGCGACTAACGCACGAAACTTAGTGCCCCCCCCCCCCCGTTAGCGTTCGACCCTCGCGCGCCGTGTCGTCCGTAACCGACTCTGTGCGGGGAGCGGGAAAGGTCGAAGCGGTTTGGCAAAGGGAGCGGCTTGAAGAAGAAGAGAAAGTCGCAGGTGAGTGGCAGGCTTCGATAGGGTGGTGTGAGGAGTGAAGGTAAGTGGAATACGTACGGGAAGGTGAGTGGGATACGTACGGGAAGGTGAGTGGGATACGTACGGGAAGGTGAGTGGGATACGTACGGGAAGGTAAGTGGGAAGGTGAGCTACGGGATACGAAGCAGGCGTAGTGGTGTAGCAGCACCATCAGCACATCAGCAACAGCAACGGCATCAGCAGTTGCCGCACGAGAACCTTTCGTTCTTTCGTCTGACGGTAGGTTGGTCGGACTTTGGACTGTCTGTTCGTCGGTCTGTCCGTACGTTTGTCCGTACGTACGTTTTCCCGTCTGCATGTCCGTCTGTAAGTCCGAGCTGTAAATACTGCCGCAGCCGCCGAGACCGCGTGAGCAGAACGACGCTGAGGCGTACTCTTCAAGCGGCCGTGGCTGCTTCTACGGCAGCACTCGGGCGGACATCCCACCGCCACCACCGCCGATGCCCCCACACCCCACCCCCCCCCCCCCACCTCCGACCCCCTCAGAACTGCCTTTACCTCAGATCAGCTCCCTCAATGACGGCCCACAAGCACACAGACCAACAGACAGTCAGACAGACAGACAGCTCTTGAACGTTATGCGCTCGGCTGGTGGTGATGGTCGTGGTAGTGGGGTAGTGGTGGTGGTAGTAGCATTAGTGGTGGCGGTAGTCGCAGACGAGGAGGCCACGAGGAGGAGGAGGAGGAGGAGGACGAGGAGGAGTTGACTGAAGTCGCTGAAGTCAGCTGCTGAAGGCAGTAAAGCTGAAATTATACACCTGTGGCCGCTTACTTGCTCCTTCACCCGCTCGCTAAGTTTTAGAAGTACGACCACCATCACCAGCAGCAGTAGGCGCAGCAGCAGCAAGAGAAACGGCGACAGCAGTTGAGCTAACCGCTAGAGCGGATGGACAGACACGTAGAAAGGTGGAAATGCAGCTACTACAACGATCTATCTACTCTTAGCATTCTCTTACTACTACTACTTCTTCTTCTTTTTCTACTTCTACTTCTACTTCACTACTAGTATTACTTCTACTATTACTACGTCTACTTCTGCTACTGTTTCTACTTCACTGTCCTTGTTTGAGGCCAGGCCGGCACAGCGGCAGCAACTGCACGAACGACCCAGGTCTAGCAACATCACAGGTACTCCAACTGGATCACTTCAACCATGCCTCCTTCCTGCCCTGCCTGTGCCTCACGTGCACGTTTTGTCCAGTTCTTCGACGCCGTAGATCTCAAGGCGGCTCTCAGAACAACAACAACGACGGCGGCGGCGACGACGACGACGACGACAACGACGACCCTGTTAACGTCATCTCCATCGTTTTGCCACACGAACTCTGCTGCAACGCTGCAAACTACCGTCCATCTCCGGCTACCGTCTTGAGATGCGTGCCGAGTTCTTTATGAATCAGGCTTATTCATCCTATCTCTCCCTCTCGCGTGCGCGCTTTTGCTCTCTCTCTCTCTCCACTCTTACCCTCTGCCGTTCGCCTGTCTTTGGGCCCCCTTGATCCCTCATTTTGTTCAGCCGGTCTCTCTTTTCGTCGCGCTCTGTGTGGCTCAAACGTAATGCTTAGACGCCACCACCGCCGCCGATCGCCTGGTCTGACACGAAAGCCCTAGAGTCGTGTCCGAGTCTGGAAGCCACAATAATAAACGACACGCATAGTTTGTGCTCTCTGTGTAGAGTAGGTGCTTCTCCCCGAAGAGCTTCCGTAGTAGTAGTAAAATCGGCAAAATGTAGAACACACAGAAGGTGTCTTCTACATTTTGCCCATTTTCATTTTTTGCTCGTCTGTCTCGATCCGCCGCCATCTCTCAACATCATACTCCACTCAAAACAATCCTCCAGCTGCCAACGATGAACAACGGCCAGTTTTGACTGTGGCGTGATAGCACCCTGATGTGGTCGTTATCATCATCATCATCATTGAGATTATTGCCGACCGGTCAGCTTAAGTAGACGGTCATTTCGTTAGGTTCACCTAGAGAGCTCACCTCCTACCAAGCACGCTAAGCATGTATGTCGACCACAGCCATACAGATTGGACCACAGCCACGATTGGCTAACAGCCAATAGTGGCAAACGGAAAGCGACATTTGAATGCGGCTCCTTGCGACATGTTCGAATAACGTATACAGGTGCTTGGATTGCTGATAAACTTCGCACACAAAACAGGCATCGCGTCGTTGGAAGACGACGCGCCTTCTCATTGCCCAACAATCCCTCGCGGCTTCTAAGCAGCAAAAATAGGAACTCAATAGTAGCAACAAATGAAAAACAAAATTATGATTATAACTATATATGTTTAATTGCACCACGGTGTTCAGGAAGTGTTGCAGTGGCGTTGTTTAAAAACTGCTGGCAAGCTTTGTTTGTCGTGTATGCTGCGGCAGGTCGGAGCAAGTTGGGGTGATCCCTAAATGTGGGTAGGCATACATGTTTGCATGGATAATAATCACACTGGATATACGTTTCCTGCGCTGCAAGTGCACATGTTTTCAGAAGTGTGTAAGCTTCAGCGTTGTCAATAGAGTCGTGTATATATATATATATATTTTTTTTTTATATATATAAATCTATGTTTAGGCAAGTCCCTTGATATAATCCACGGACGACGCAGCAAATTGGCAAACCGACCTAAGCAGTAGCAGCAGCAGCAGTCACAACATCAACAGCCTATTTTATCATCAGGTCGCCAGACAACGTCGACACAACAAGGTCGACCCCCCCCCCCCCCCGGATACTCCACCCCATCCTCCAGCGGCATTCAGGCCGGGGGCGCGGGCGATCTCACAGTTGTCGTCGTTGACGCCCGCGGCGCCGCGACTGGTGTCATCGTGTGCTGTCCTCGTGTCCCGCCGCAAACGGGACGCCGAGCTACCTATCCGAGCTACCTAACGGGACAGCCGGTACAGTATCTACAGAATATTCATGACCGGAACCGACTTTGGCATGAAGGTGGTTCGGCGGGCTTGTGGTGGCGGCGGCGGACTTGATATACTACTCATCAGGGCCGGGCCAGGCAGGCAGACGTCGTTACATGAATAACAGAGCGACGATGGCTGTTGAGGCTACACTGAGGCAGCGCGCGGCCCAGCGAGCGGTCGGTCGGTCGGTTGGTCGGTTGGTCGCTCGGTCGGTCGGTCGGTGGGAACGAATGGGAACGCACCAGTTTATCCTAGCTCGGCCCAGCTCGGCCCGGCTGGGTGCGGCGCGACTCGGCGCTGCGTAGCGTTGTCTGATTAATTCATTCATACGTGAGTGAATGAGTGACACGTACTCAGTGTGATGAACATTGCCACCTTGTCGTCGGCACCAACAACAGCAGCACCCCAACCATCACCACAACCACCACCACCAGCCCCCCATCACCGCAGCCACCGCAACAGAGGGCCCGCCGACAGCACAAGAACAAAGATAATAGCAGAAAGGAGAGCAATAAAGGGGCAAGAGCAAAGACACACCTGATTAGATTTCTCGGGCCAGCCTTGGCTGACTGACTCATTAGCGTCGCGTCGCGTCCCTCCCCCCCCCCTCTACCTGCCCAAAAAGAGGAATAGCACAGTCCCTCCCGCATGAAAAAAGATGGCTACGTCTATTTAGAAATTATATACATAGATCATATAGAATCACGATTATAGAGAATCACGATCATATAGAATCACTATCATATAGAATCACGATCATAGAGAATCACGATCATAGAGAATCACGATCATATAGATTCACAATCATATGCAATCACGATCATATAGATTCACGACCATATAGAATCGCGATCATAGAGAATCACGATCATATAGAATCGCGATCATAGAGAATCACGATCATATAGAATCGCGATCATAGAGAATCACGATCATAGAGAATCACGATCATATATACTTGCTGGATCTGTCGGCGGCGGCGGCGGATGGCTGGCGCGTGCCCGCGCCTCAGCAATCCAACAATATAGACGTGCTTTTGATGCAGAAAATGACAATGTAAAATTAAATTAGAATGGATCGACTTCAGGCCGGTCCTTGATTATGGCCGAGCATCGGGGTCGTGCTTGCGTTGCCACTGGCCGACTGTCGATCAAAAGGTTTCGGGTCTCTTGGATTTGCCGGACAACTTTCATCAACGTACGCTGCCGGGCGTTGCCCTTGTAATCGTGGTATTTGTCGTCGCCGTCGTCAGTCAATGTCGTCGTCATGAACAACGACGACGGATGCAGGGCCAGAAAAGCAATTGAGAACTGAGAGAAGCGGGTCTGCCGCTCTGATTTGAGTCGGAGCAGACCTGAACAGGTCAGGCATGATCGAGATGAAAACCACTTCATAACTACATGTTGTCGGTTCGATCCCTGTTGTTAATCAAATGTTCGTCGATTAATGCTCATTGAGAATCGGTGGATCAATAATAAGCCCGATGGAGCATCGATGTATAAACAATCGATAATATATATATATATATACAGAGAAAATGTTTTATGCATGTCTATCAACATCGGTGTTCCGTGCAAAGTCCGAGAAATAGTTAGCAAAAAACAGCTACAGATATTGTTTTTGTATAAGGTTTCGAATAAAATACCAAAGGCCGGTGTTTGTACTACTGCCATCTTTAGGGGTAATTCCGCAAGCAACCACGCCCGTTGGAAGGGTTACAAAGCGCTATAATTCGATCAACGTCTAAAGGTACAGACAAACCCAACAAACTTCATTGTGCCCTTTAATTAGTCGGTAACGCTTCTTGCTAACAAAAATGCGCGACCTTGAGGACGCTGCATCGTAGAGTGCAATATTTGTATAAGTTTAAACAATAACACTTTCACAAAAGTTGAAATGGGACGCTATACAACAACAAATGCCGGTATGATAGTGTTAAAGGAACGGAGGTTACTTCAATAATTAAATGAAATAAGCTAGCCTTGCAAAGGTTCTTTTTGCTGTTGGCGGAAAATATAAACGCATTCTATATATATATATAGACGATTGATGCATTTAGACAATATCGTGCCACAGGCAACTTAACCCATTACGAGGGTCTAAATGTGGTGCCAAAGCGTTAAAAAAAATCTGTGTGTATGTATGATACGCATAGTGTCTAATTCGTCTGATTCAACGCCTTCAACGTGGCCCCGAAAACCAGCTGCATATTCTGAGGTAAGCAGCGTTGAAAAGCCGGTACGCTCTTACGTATCAGCTACTGGCGGCACGCGTTAGCAATGCCTGTTTCCAGACGTAGCATTCAAGGTCGTTGTTAGTTTAGGCGACTCGAGCAAAAGTGGCGTCATTAGTACAAAGCGCCAGTCCTGCCAGCCAGCCTGCCAGCCTGTGTGAACAGCCTCCAGTGTCTAAATATTGTATGAAGCAGCCCATATTAAGACAGCAGCGAACGCTGTGCAGTACGTATGCCGTGTACCTGTATGTAATTTGTCGAGATGAGAGCCTCGATGGGCGACAAAGAAACCGACGATGACGACGACGACGACCAGAAGACGAATAGTAAGTAGTATGACGATGAGGCTGCGCGGTGGCGGACGCTAGGCGCTCTAACTCATCCGGTTTCAGGCTTCAGCGGCTACGCCTTAATTTGCTTTCGGGGCTCTGGCGACGGTCGGTGGTGTCGGCGGCGACTCTCCAAACAAGTTCTCGGCGAACAAGTTGTTGTCGTCGTCGTCGTCGTCGTCGTCGTTGTTGTTGTTGTTGTTGTTGTTGTTGTTGTTGTTGTTGTTGTTGTTGTTGTTGTTGTTGTTGTTGTTGTTGTTGTTGTTGTTGTTGTTGTTGTTGTTGTTGTTGTTATTGTTGTTTGCTGGGGTTCGCACAAGTTGTTTCCGTTCCTCACCTGGCGTCTCGCCCTAATCAGTCCACCGGAGCAGGGATCAGTTCTGACGCGACCGACGGTCCGATCTCGGCTCAATCGATCGATCGGAGAATCGCAGTGGGACAATACTTTGACAATGGAGGACGAAGAAGATGATGATGATGGTGATGGAGATGATGGTGATGATGATGATGATGATGAGGTTGACGACGATGACGGAACGGCCCGGCGAATGCAAGCGATAATGCTGCGTTCAGCTCAACAGCGCCTGTACTTGCTGGTGAATAAATCGCAAAAAAAAAAATCATAACTGACGCGGAACAATGGCAGAACGAAACGGGGAGCGCGAACGCAAACGCGGATCTCCTAGGCAGATCGCCGGCAATCTCTCTGCGAGAAGAGACTTAAAACGAGACGAAGCGCATTGCGGCTTGCTTTCTATTCGTCAAACGCTCGAGACGTGACGGACTTTATTGTCGTCATCGTCTTTCTCCTGTTGCGCGACGATTCATTCCGTCGTCGTTTCCTTGGCCGTCGGTTGTTCCTTACCTATGCCCATTGTGTCTCCTATAATCTCTACATCACTCTCTGCGGCATCCACCTGTGTTTCTTTTCCAAAGGCTTTTTTCTGTCGCTCTTGTTGTTACTGTTGCCATCTTCATCGGCATGCTGGTGTGAATGCTGGCGCCACTGAATGCGCCTGCGAATGATGGACTGGTCCAATTCACACATACACACACACGCCATCATCTTCACCATCATCAACATAAGATCGGTGATATTAAGCCTCGAGTGAAGGCGGATTGACGTCTGTTCATCGATTATGGTCGGTCAAGGCAAGCAATGTGCGTTAGACAACGTGCGATAGAGCGCGAACGAGAGAAAATTAAAGCAAAAACGTGTGATTGTCACAAACCGAATTAGAGAAGATCTCTCTTCACAACAAGGGCCCCCTCAGAAAAACCTATAAGGCATAATGCAAGTAAGCGCGATTTTCAGTTCACGATAGAAAAGTCCTGTAACGGTGGCCCTATATTGTGACTAACATACATATATATATATCTATACCACTATACGTTCTCGGGCTCGTGGCGGCCTGCAACTTGGCAATCGAGCGAAATAAGCTGTAGCAGCAGCAGCAGCTTGGGTGAAGGCAAACCCAAACCAAGGTGAGCAGCTTTGCAAGTGGATTTTAAGTACAAAATTGTAATGACTGCAACAACGTTGAACTTGATGAAGGCGACAACCAATGCCCAATTGTTCGAGACGGAGACAGAGAATAGAAAGAAAACTGGCGAACAAAGTCGAACAATGGACGTTAAATGCACAAAAAGGAAACGCCCTTTCTCGAATCAGCCGCGGCTTTTTTGAATCGCCCTTCGACGGCCCTGGTTTTTCGTTTGCCCTATATTTCCCTCTCTCTCTCTCCCTCACTATATATATATATCCCTTTGCCTGTTTTTCTGTATTCTCTCTCTCTCTCTCTGTGTCTCTTCACATTCGGCCCCTTTTCATCTCTACAGGAGGCTTTCCTCGTGGGTCTCCGACAAAATGTAGCTAGAGAGAGCTATTCGAATGCGTGCGTTGACGACGTCCGAAATCGATTTTTCGACTACTACATAGACAGACAATGTACAGCATCGTCATCAGCGCCACGAAACGCTATCAGGACAGCCCAGTAGACAGGAAGGCCAACAAGACATCGCTGTCACCACCTACCTAGCACTGGCTGAGTCGTGGCGAAATTGAACGTCGCAGCTCTCAGTTGTTCTCGAATTCTAATCCAAATCGTTAGTTGGCGTTCCATGGGCAGGCGGGATAAAAACTTTGATTTTGATTTTTTAGTCACTTTGAGATGCAGAATGGTATTTTTAGCAGCAGCGTAGTGTTAGGGGGCGATCCAAATACTTATTATGTTATTCCCCAACCATCGCGATTCTGCACCAGGTAGGTCGCGATTCAGACCCAGCTGGTAGTTGCCGAAAATAAATACATACCTGTGTGAACATACACATAGGTGTGTTAGGTCTTCTAAAATGAATATACATTTATAAGTATATATAAGGTTTTCCAATTCTGTCAGACGCCTAACTTTTAGTAAGAAGACTCCATCCTTCTAGATGTCCTCGTTAAATGCAATCATGTGATTCGCAAGTTGGCTCAAAAAGTTGGAAATTTTCTTTTCTCAGAGGTTTACGAAGTGAGCGGAAAGGACTAAAATCTGAGGGTCCAGACTATAAAGTGGATGGGATATCATCATCGCATTAAGGCAGGTCACCAAAGATGTTATCATGGTGGCTGGCAGGCGTTGTCATGGTGTCAAACGGCTCTTTCACGATGGCACAGCTTGAGACCTCTTTTCGAGGATGGCAAGTAAACAGCGTAAACGTTTGCTGCCAATGCGTCCACAATTGTTTCCTCGTAAAGTAAAAAAGCATAATTTCATGCTCGCTTCCATCGTTCAAGTAAGCCTTAGTAGAAACCATTGTTCTTTTACTCAAAGGAAACACAGCGCCGTCGCATTGACATACGTTCAGTGCGAACTGACTTGCCAAGGCACACAACCTTTGTTGACAACACTCGTCCGCCTTCACCGGGATTCGTTGAATTAAGTAGAGCTCACTAACCGAAAGAACTTTCCGGCATACTCAATGTATATTATAGTAAAGTTTTGCCTTAGCACTATTTTTAACGTGCCGAAACCTTGAAAATGTTTAGCTTTCTTTATAGTATTGCAGGCAAACAGTGTATAGAAGATTAAGAAGCCGCTATATGTGCCCTTCCTATATTGTAATAATGTTGAGATCTTCCTCTGCCATTCTAATGTAAGAAACCTCGCAAACCTCAATTAACCCGCAAACCGCCACCGCAGGCGAGAAAAGGCTTCATATATTTTCCTATACTTTCTAACACTAAGTATCGGTGTTGACCAAAGAGAGAGAGAGAGAGATATAGTTATTTAACGGCCGCTCAACTTTATCGATGCCGAAGCCCTCCATCGGTGATTTCCGCGAAACAACTAATGTGAGATGCCGGCAGCGGAAGTCGCGGCTAATAATTGAGATTTATCTGGTGACCAGAAATTTGTGGGGCACGTTGGCACACGTGTTGCGCGTATTAGCTTATGCAACAAAAAGCTAGACCTATGACATTAGGCATTCTTCCAGAACCTTTAAGACAGTTGCGACGTCATAGGCCAATTGACCAATAAGATGGCCTATCATTCATTATAAATACACAAGGCTGACACTCTTCGTCGTCAGACCGTGTCCTACAGGGTGGTCTGTTTGGTCGGTCTGTCAGCCATTTTGATTAGACTACGAGATGCCTGAATTGTAAAATTACAGCGTAATATCTACAAGACGCAAAGTAATACGTGCTGAGTACAATCGGCATTGTACGCGGTATAACGCAGTCATCTAGCAGCGTCAAACTGGCTAACTAAAACCACGACTAAATAAAAAAGCTCAGCAGGACTCGATGAAATGAAGGACACATACGCACATACTCGGGCTGACTCAGCCAACATTTAACGTCGGGGGTTTGCTTTCGCATTGCTTCGTCGCGAGACGGACGACCCTATAAATACAAATGTGCAACGGTGGGAAATAAACCCTATGTCCACCTCCCGTGTGTCTGCTCCGATCGCGATGTGCACGCAATGCACTACGCCGCCACCGGGTTCGATGGGCGTGCCAGATGCATACGAGTACTTGTATACGCCGCTTCTATGGCGGGAATGAAACATGGGCAATCGCGTCGCCTTCTCAGACACGATACTGTTCCTCAAAACTCTACTACACGTTATGTGTTTCTACTGCAGGATGGCCCGAAGCAACAGAAGGAAAAGAAAAATGGAAACAACCCAAGCTGGCCCATTCAGCATTATTAAAAAGTTAGTGCCGTTCGTCCACCTTTCATCGGACTGATTCTTTCTTGCCTTGGGGAAGATCTTTGCCGATACCACACGACTTCGATTGCTGGTTTGTTATCACTAACTAGTCTGACGAGGTGTTTTTTTGTTTCTGTTCTGCGACTACTATACGACAAGTACTGCAGGCAAAGCGCACAGAGGTGGTTAAAAGGAAACTCGGAGAAAATCAATTAATCTCCTCCCTCGAATGAAATTATTAACGCAGCGAGTCCATTCTCCTCGTTCCGCTGTGCTTGCTTACGATTCGCTTTTATTCCGTCCCGCTGTTGTCTTGCTGGCCTTCTTCATTCGCTATCGATTGTTGAGGCCGTTGTCGCTTCTGCAGACCTTCGTGGTCCGTCCGCATGATTATATTTCAAGCGTCACTTTTTCTTCAATCCTTTTTCGTAACTCCTCTGTATGGTCTCTTACGCAGTGTATCTACCTCGTTCTGCACCACCAACCCCCCCCTTTTTCTCCTGCGATTTCTCTTCGTTTTCCTTTCGATCTCGTGCCCTTATGTACACTGCTACGATACCTTGTACCATTACCTTAGTGCTGCTCCTGTTATCTTGGCACTGTTCCCTTCTTCGCTTTGTATTTCGTTAGAGTTGCTTGCGAAACAAAGGATATATGTATAAATAACTAAATATATATATATATATATATATATATATATATATATATATATTAGGTTGTACATTAAAAAGTAACTTAAATTTTATATGTGCTTTTTGAAATGTTTTGATGCCACGCCCCTGACGAAGTTCGCTATAATTACAAAACATTAATACATACGAGAGCAAAATACTGTAGAATCTTCGAGAGGTGAGCAAAAAGGTATTATTTCTTGTTTTTGCTATATAAATTCTTAAAGTTATAACTTAAACTTAATGGGGGGGTAGATGGTAATGCGCCTTCTCTTTTTATTGAGACATCTGTGCTCCCCGTTTTTTTCGATCATGGTACATTTTTAGACCACTCCAGCATTCACCTTGTGGGAATTATGAAAATGGATTTAGAAGTGGCCCGTCTGGGTCTCGAACCCAGGCCTCCCGAATGCAAGGCAAAGGCTTTTGCCATTAAGCCATCTTGCTCGGTATATAATTTTTTTCAAAAAAACAGAGAATAATTCCAGTTACAATGGGCAAATTTGTATGAGTTCAAAAAATATCTTAATGCTGTGAAACTGTCCGAAATATTTGGAACGTAATTGGTATGGTCAGCATTTTAAGGACATTGTGCTACATATAGTTTGCCAAGTTCGTTCTGGCAGCGTTAGCTCTCTAGATGAACCCCGTTCTAGAAGACCTTTTATACTCAAAGAAAGCTCAATGAGCACAACAAAATAGAGCGTCTGGCAAAACTCTTTTCTTGGCTTCCGAGATACAACGATCTTGGATCGAAGCTTTACCGGCCAACGATAAGATCGGTTAAATCGGTTTAGATGCATCCTAAAATCATATTTAACGAACCTTTCTCACCATTGGAAGCACTAGTTGACGCAGCAAGCACGCAGCAGATCAACGTTCATTCTAGCAGGTGTTCAACAATGTTTAGGTCGGCACACCTGTAGTTACGAGGATATCTGGGATATCGGCGTCCATTCCTACATACCTGCTTCATGTTTGTGGCCGAACATTAAGGTAACGTTCTAGCTATTTCGTACCTTAGTGGCAGCAGTGTCAACACTTCATAGGCAATCTGTTTATCTGGCGCTATTAATCACGACAGTTGCGGCGGCAAATGTTACACCTCTTTCAGTGACGCGCCGTCCTTCGCCGCTTTTCGTCTACCGCTAAAATCGATGATCATCAATCATTGTTTAGCTGTCTGCAAATATATCTGTCTATAAATCAATGCCTGTGTGGGCATATACATACAACGCAACAGCTCACAATTGAGTCGTTATTGACGCCGCTAATCGCGTGATTGTCTTCCGACTGTTTTCCGTGCCTGTAGGCCCGATGTCCATACATGTGTTCATGTGTGAATTGTTCGGGGAACTCTGTGTTTGCTTTGTCTGTTTGCTGAGCGCGAGGGGCGGGCTCGCAGTGGGCGCGAACGGTTGGATGGTGATAGCCGAACTCACAGCGGGCTTGTCGACAAGAACCAGAAACAGCACCAGTCGCCTCTGACAGGGGACTCTCGAGGATGAGGCTGTGCCATAAATTGTTTTGGGAAAATATTATATATATATAATATATATATAACATAAGCCGCACATTCATTTCCAATAACACGCTGTGATGTGACGTTAACCAAGTGTACACAGCGGTGGGTAGCAACATATTATCAAATGATGTGCATGTACTTGAAGAATTGAAGTACATCTAGAATAAAAGTGAGGAGAATGATTAGAAAACGCACGATTGAGCTGCGTGATGATGCATGGGCAAATTACAGGCGAGACTAGATTTGCTATTGGGAGGTTTAGTGTGTGTGTGTAAGCGTTAACGCTACTACGCAAGTTCACGAGGATCCACTTCAAATAGGACAAACAAACAAATTTGAAGTGACGAGAATGCGTTGCCGTCGTAAACGCCTATGGCCCAAGTTGGCACTCCGCTCAATTGACGACCAGGCGCACATTGTGACCGCCTCTAATTGCGCAACTTCGAAACAACAATAAAATCAATATTAGTCTATTTAACCGTCAACCTTACTGGTGGCTGAAATGGCCACCCTTCTTTTTTTCGAAGGGTTATTTCTCCGTCTGATGCGATTAATTTAGCCTAATGGCTTGACGTTTCCAGCAAATAGCACAAACCTATTTAAATGACGTTTCGTCACAATTTAAACGATGTTAGCACTAATCCACTTAAATGCTGTCTAGTCGCTGCTGATATCGTAAAGTGGGCTACAACTTTGCTAAGGGCAACACACAGCTGACTAAGTTTAACAGAGCCTGCTAAGCTTAACACATTCCTGCTTCAGTCACAAACGAGCGGCTGAGTTTCCACTGTTAACGGTAAAGCTTGTGGTGTACATCCGTCACTCAGTGAGGATCTAATTGTCCATGAGCGGCAGTCTCTGGGGGTGACTAAGATCATTCGGGTGCGTCGAAAATCGTCAGGATAGGTACTGTAATACCTACTCACAGTGCCATACTCACCTTCACAGGCCTCGAATTTCCTGCTAAAGTTCGTCTGAAGCTTGGCAACCCACGGCGTGCTGCTCTATAGAGAGCCTCGTAATTCTCACAGGTGCGTTAACCTAGACCACATCAGACCGAAATGCCCGGGATCGTCTTCACGTTGCCGCCGCTGCTCCGGTACACTGTTGGAGGTGATACATCTAACACGATTCTTCACATAACTTGCATTCGCATTCGGTCATTATTTTGTGAAACCCAATGTTTGTGTACAATACGTTCGATGATAACCATGTATTGCAAACCCGGTAACAAAATACCTATTTTTACAATAATATAGATCGTTCCAGTAGTTAGCAGTCATCGCTCTAAACTAAAAACATTTTTAAGGAAGTTGCCTTTAACTCTAGACTATCCTCTGTCCCCCACGGGTTGGAACTTAACCTGAGGTATATCTTCAATGCACCGGGGGCCGGACATGTTAAGACTATCTACGGTTTCCCCAACAGTCCTTGTGGCAGCAGCATGGCCGCCGACACTCAGCGGTATGGTTTATCATCTATTCTCAATGAGCATCGCTCAAAGAAAATCCGATCAACAACAGGGATCAAACCGGCGACACCCCGGTAGATGACAACCATGACTAGCGCACTAGTCCCCTAGACCACGCCGCCACAGCAGTCATCGCTTTAGTCTCTACAAAACGCCACCTTAACATCCACAAACGTATTGTCCCATTCAGCGAGATGATAATCAAAGGCCTCCGTTCTCTGCAAGACTTAAGTCTTTCACCTTGTGTGCGATCCCTGTAGTCTGATAAATTGGGGTGTGTTTAGTCACCCCAACGTCGATGGCTACACACCTCTTTTCTAGCACAGCTTGTAATAACTTGAATATTACTGTTGGAACACCACATACCGCTAACTTCTCGAGGATTTTTGTTCGTGACACTGTATCGAATGCCGTTTTAAAATCGGCCATCGTCGATCTCCTTCGTCTAGAAACGTGTTGCTGTTCTAGCAAGCACTCGGTTATTTTTAAGAAATCTTCTCAGCCGACGCTACCAATACGGATCGATCTTTGTAAATGATGCCTTTCTTTGCTATCGGACGGTACAGTGGACATGTCAAGATCCCCTTTTCCTTTCGGTATCACATTTAACAGGCTGACCTTCCATTCTGCAGGCAAATAGAAAACGTCTTCATAATTTCTTTGAAAAGAGCAGATAGGCAAGGAGCCTGCTCAACCGCTTGTCGCAGATGTTCGTTTGTCCAGACGAGGTCTGGAGCCGCAGCCCCTTCTAGGGGCGCCTTCATTATTCGCATATACTATCTCCGAGATATCAATTGGGCGAGCAAGCCCCTGGCGGGCTTCGGTTCCCCATGGGCCCTTAATTGTCCCTATATACATATATACATCGGGAACAACTGGGAAAATGACTATCTAGCTTTTCAGGTCACATTGGACAGGCTGCTAGGCTCGTGTCGGAGCGTAACCATTTGGGTGCATGAAACTGGGACTTTCTCAGAAGCTTGTTTTGTGTTTTTATCTTTTGTTCCAGTTTAGCTTCCCGCACCGCCTTTTCATCAAGACCGGCGTTCGCGTACAGGAAGGTCATTTCCGGTCGATTTTTTGCCAGGAGATACGTCTAACTCATTACAGTATTTCAAAGACCGGCATTCTTGGGTATACCAACAGGCTTTTTTCAGGGCAGGTGCTTGGTTGGATGCGCACACGCTATGTACTATAATGTTCCGTATTTGTATTGTATAGACTTCGACATCCAGGAGGTTAGGCAGTGAGCATCCGTACGTCATATTTACGTCATGGACAGAGGAAGGAGGGCTAGAGTTGAGATTATATTCTCGCAATTCCATGCAAAAAAGGTTAGTTGACTTTGGCAGTTGATGTAGCTATATACCACATTATGTACAAGTGACACATATCGTAAAAGATCTAGCCGATTATAGCACTGGCAAATACCCAAGTATACAGCATTCGTGTGCTACATGCCCGTGATACGAGACTGTATATTAATGAGACACAGAAACGCATTGAAGTCGCGCGCGCCCAGGCGCAAGTATGTGGGTGAGAGGCAATTTGTATGTAGGGCAAGTTAGTAGCTGAACAAATGTCGTTGCGGACAGATTTTCAAAACGCAGACAAAATTAACTCGCAGAGGTCTTGTCAGCAGAGGGAAAATCTCACCGCGAGGACAATTGATATTGTTGCATTACACGAAATAAGCGCGGATTATGACCGCTGGGATCATGGGTGTGTGTACTAGGCGAAGGCTGCGGATCGAATCGGCGACAAAGCTGACCCCGGACCAGAGTTATGTCAAACAAACGAGGGCCGCTGTTGTGGTACCGCCAGTTACTGATAGCGTGCACCTGCTTCTCTGCCTATAGTTGTTTTCCTCTTCTCTGTGACTCTAGTGGTCGTTGTCGTCGACTGCCAAACAGTCTAAAGCAGCAGATAGAAAACGGCAAATCACAAGCAATTTACACCCATGAAAACGCAGAGATAGATAGAGAGAGAGTGAGAGATAGATAGAGAGAGAGAGAGAGAAAAAGAGCGTAAACAAACTGATTGTCACGCCGGCCATGCCTGCTGCGTTGTCGTCGGCCTCAGCGCGGTGATAGATCGAAGTGATGGAACACGGCGCTGGGCTCTGCACGGAGCAAAGTACGCCAAGTGGATTCAAATGACGTTCACACATCACGCGTCTGCCGCTATCTGGCGGAAAACGAGGCGCGTTTGACCTTGTTTTCCTTGTTGCTGAGGGCGCGCGGCGACAGGACTAACTACAAGAGGGGGATGAGGTTGTGCTCACACCGCCTCGTGAGGCACCACACATTTGCGGCGGTAGTGGCAGCGGCGGTGCTAGGCACTGGAAGCGCTAGAACTTTCAGCAAAAGACTTCGACTGCAATCGTCTGCTGAAATAAGTTTGGTGCTGAGCCCACGGGGTTAGCGCGACGAGAAAGACGAGAAAGGGACGAAAAGCGAAATAAAGAGAGAGAGAGAGATACCGGCAAGACAGGACACCAATAGAATACCTTGTATTAGGTCGAAAACTTGAAGAGCTGACTTGATTTATGAAGGTGCATTAAAGAAGTACTGCACGGCGTTTCGTGGACGTGCGTGCCAACACACCGAAACATGATTCAAGATGAGCAAACGCTAGAGTACGACGCAATACAGCTGCACTACAGCGGATATGGTCGGGAGCTTTGTTTAGCGTTTGCCCGATGTTGACGAAAATGGGGTGTATAGCCTATCCTGGGGGTTTTTAGGGGACTTAGTGTAGTACGCCATTTGGCACACGACAACCCGGGCCGATTGCCGTTAGTAAACGTAAATTGCTTTTACTTTTTCCTATAAAAGTGATGTAGTAGACTAGTTATTAATTTAGGGTAATATGGTCCAGGTGTTGTTTAGAGACCGGGCTATTTTCCGGTCCAGCGAAGCGAGGAATATGACAGTGGGATGAGCACATAGAGCCTTATACAGTCTTTGATTAAAGGTCAGAGATAGTAGAAACCTCTCCGCCGCCCTTAACGTGCTGTGGCGATTCGGTAAATTAGGTACAAAAAGTTGTGTTGATTATGTCACGAACCACGAACAAAAGCGCTAGGGCGTTTCATGCTTGTTTTTTTCTAGCGTTACTTTCATGACGGACAAATGTTGGATGTAATAGTATTGGCAGCCTATTTTATATGTATTGGCAGCCGCAGCACAATGTACAATAGTAGTAGCAGTAGTAAAAATAGCAGTTGCAGTTATTGTATCACTATGCATGGCTGTTCATTACTTGGAACAACTCGGCTGACCGTAGAAACATACGCGTTTGTTCCAGTAAAACTGCGCTCGTGTGTCTCTTAACTCAGGAGTGCTAATGCGTATTTGAGAGTAACGTTAAAAGCGGGACAAACACATTGTCATGTCTACACCTTGCATCAGTCTCAATGTAAATAACAGTGGAAACTCGGTCAGAGCATTTCTGCCCGTTTGTACGAACTCACTTAGTGAAGTGATAGTAGCTGGGTCAGCTGGTAACCTAGGCGGTTAAAGATACTTGAAGCGCTAACGTTCCATCAAGCATTCCATGTATCGTCCATTAGCAGCCCTACCCTCGCAGACCACATCTTATATATATACATATGCGTATGTGTAGCAAAATATACATTTGGGGAATGTAAGAACATGTGCACAGCCTGCTCGGGGCATAACTCAAGGCTTAGGCTGATCCACCATATATATATATATATATATATATATATATATATATATATATATATATAAATATATATATATATATATATATATATGTTTTTTTTAAAGTATATAATGTATTCATTCAATGTGATCCATCATTTACGGTCGAAACATGACATTTAAGTCTCTGCAAACGTGTGCACCATTGCGGGGATCCAATGCAGAAACCAGCCATTTCTGGAGGGTGACCCGAACCGAGGTCGCATTGCCCCGTTGCAGATCCAGCGACAGGCGCTGTCAGAGAAAACCACCTCGAAGACCACGCCGCAGCATGTCTAGCAGTTTAGCGAATGGCTAAACTAGCAAGGTGAGAGTAGATTCAGTGATGCTCTGTCTGATGCAAATGTTTCTAATTTTCCCAACCTGGGTGTTAATGAACCATAAACAAATATAACAAAAACTAAGACTCCAAACTGTCAGACATGCTCTATATTATCCAGATCTGGCCGAGTGCGACTAGTATTAGTTTCAAAGCCTCGAAAAATATCTCTCCAGAAACAGTTGCCAGAGTAACAATAATGTGATTTCGGCCAACGACAAGCATGTTAGGTTTCAGTATGCTGAATATTTGCTCGCGGTATAAAGCCTATTGAAGATCGTTACACTAGGTGTGCTAAGCTGAAGTTTGTATTAAATAATAAAATCTACGTGGCTTTTGTCCAGTTATTGCTGTCGGATATCCAATGCTACGAACTTTGCGCTGCTTTGGAAGGCCGCCACTGCCTTGGATTCAACACTCTGCAACGTAAAGAGATGTATTGAAATAAAAAACGACATACAGCATTTATGCAGGGCGTGCATGGCCTGCCTACTCTCAAGCTGGCCAGCCCGAGACGTCAAACGGTTGAGCTATGATGCTGAGCGTACGATGATCGCGCGCGACATTGCAATGCTACAGCGTAGCTCCGAGAGAGAGATAGAAAGCTTGCCTAGCAGGAACGCACGTCCTGAACGCGCGCTACATGTCCTGCCATGAGATGCATAAGCATGTTGGTCAGCCGGTGTAAGACGCGGCTGACGTGACAGCCGACGGTGAACAAGAGCGATCGACGTGACCGCTCTCGGCACCGAGTAGCGTGAACAGCACGCGAGAACCTCCGGCTAACCTTTCTCCGGCAGCTGGAGAAGTCTGTTTCTCCCGTCAACACGGTGTCTCCAACCAGTTGATTTGAGCGTGAGCCGTTGGCAATCACAGACCGTCGGCACAGGACGAACTGCCGGGATCTGCGTAGGCGAACGGCAAGCCGGGCGTGGTGTGCCTCCGCAACAAGTACAAGCATCTCTACTAATTGGTTGTAGTGAGATCAGGAGAGAGAGAGATAGAGAGAGAGAGATAGTGCTTGAGGTAGGTGATAGAAGACTGAATGGAGACGGCGAGCCCTTCGATGGCCGACAACTGAAGATCATTGACGCAGCAGAGTTGGCGCGGTGGCAGGAAGAACGAAGTAGGAGAAGGAAGAAGTAGACCGAAAGAAACGAATCTATATACAGGTAGTTCAACAGGTTCTTAAAATGAGCTTTTCAGAATTCGAATTTTGGCGCGCTTTCACCGCTATTGGAAACGGCAACTTTTCGACTGCTAGCAGTCAAACTATTATGGTGATTGGCTGTTGCGATTTCGTTTGATCGCTTTTCCCGTAGAACGTATCGGCGTGATTTTGAAAAATTGAGAAAAAAGAGTTTCGAGTGGTTATCAAGCATTTTTATTTCAAAGGTTGTAATGCGACCCAAGTGAAAACTGAGTTAGACGAGGTGTACGGTGACTCTGCGCCATGTTTTGCCACTGTTTTCAACTGGATTAGTGAGTTAAAAAAAGGTCGCAGGGGCACCGGGGATGAACTACGTTCAGGACGCCTAAAAACGGCAACTGATAAGGAAAACGTGGAAAAAGTGCGGAAAATCTTTTGCCGCAGATAAACGAGTGAACACTAGGGATATAGCGGAACCATTGGGGATCAGTTTGGGTAGTGTGCATTTCATCCTGCACGAGTACTTGAAGATGAAATATCTCAGAGCAAAATTGGTGCCGCATTTGCTTAACCAAGGCCAAAAAGATGCGCCTGTTTCCGCTTCACAGCGAAATTTGCCAAGATGTCGAAAATCCGTCGGATTTTTGGCGCATATTCGTGACCGTCGATGAAAGCTGGGTCCATACTACACTCCCGAGACCTAAGAAGCATCTCGCCAATGGTGTGCACCTGGTGAAGGACTTCGAAGAGGGTGCGGACAACGGCATCGGCCGGAAAGATGATGGCTACGGTTCGTTGGGACCAACGTGGAATAATTCTGGTCGACTACCTTGAGAGCGGTAAAACGATCACGGGAGAATATTATGCAAGACTGTTGGACTGCCTGAAGCAAGAACTCATCGTGAAACGGCCCGCTTTGCAGAAGGTTGTCCTGTTTCACCAGGACAATGCTCCTGCACACAAGTCGCGGCAAGCATCGGCAAAACTGGCCCAACTGAGGTTCGAACTTATTGAACAACCTTCCTATTCTCCAGACCTGGCCCCCTCTGATTATTTTCTCTTCGGACATTTGATGAGACAATAGTCTCGGTGGAAAGTGTTTTTCCAGCAATGAAGAGATTAAGGCTGCTGTCAATGCCTATTTTTAGTTGTCTAATAACGCGGAATTCTACTCAAGATGTATAAATGCTCTGAAATCTCGGTAGGAAAAGTGTATTGAGCTTCTCGGGGAGATATCGAATAAGAAAAAATTAAAAACAAGATTTGGAAAATTCTTGGTTTTCATTTTAAGAACTTGTTGAACTACCTGTATCAATCAATCGATTAGGTTTTATTGACGTGACGAAGCTGGTAATCTATGACTTCACGTTCAAAATATACACAAGTACGAGTATATGTCTAAAGCCACAGCAATTAGCAATAAAGCAACAAAATTGAGTATAATTACCGCAATAAAGGTTTAAAACGCCAAAACTAACTCAAGTACAAATTTAAGACCTACTTGTACCTAATTAGTAGCTGGTTTGACCCTGTCGTTGATCGAATTTTCTTTGAGCAATGCTTATTGAGAATAGATGATACACCATACCGCTGAGAGTCAGCAGCCATGCTGCCATAAGGACTGTTGGTGAAACCCTAGATATCTTAACATGTCCGGCCCTCGGTGCATTGCAGATATACCTCACGGTGAGTTCCAAACCCGTAGGAGACGGAGGATTGTCTATAATTAAAAACAGCCTCCTTAAAAATGTTTTTAATTCTATATATATATATATATATCATTAAAGAGTAAGAGAAAGAACCTATCGTCGAGTAGTCATTGAATGTGCCTTAGGTCAGTAATATTAGACGGGGACACGTGTTGTTTTATGCACTGCCAGTAGCACTAACATCGTGTAGATTAGCAGAGACTAGATAGCGAGCGAACAGAGCGGAAAGGCGTCTGTTTGCCGCCACGGCCTCTATAGACGGCACTATCATCATTGCTCACAGCATCATCGTCATCATCATCATCGCTACCATCATCCTCTTCGTTCGGAGCTCGGTCGTGCAGGTACGTCGGGCGTGCAGCGTGCACGACCCGAACAGCTGCCCGTCCCACGTGGGAATCATGTCAGGAGGGGAGTTTTCTCACGCTGTTCCTCTTCGGTCGGCGTCCCACGTACGCCAATGGCTAGAATGCCTGCCACAGAATAGCCGGCGGCACGATGCCCGTCGTCCCGCTTTCCCTCCCTCCCACCAGTCACAGCTTGGACAGGCGGGGGCGGCATGCGAGCAGACAGAAGCTACTACGGGCAAGCGAAGCGTGTGGGAAGCATCTCGAACTAGACACACCTGGCATAGACATTGTCATTCTGCACTCTGCACGCTCGGTCGAAGGGACATCTACGAAAAGACGGCCGAGCAGAGGGGAACGGGCATACCACAAAAGTGATCTGACCGACGTGAGAAAGCAGGCCGATGTCAGGACGACGACCATCGCGGAATAAATCGGCACACAGTTGGCTTTTTCGTTGGCGCGTTTTTTGGGTTCGGCCACTTTGGACGACGGGGGGGCAGAGGTAGGGAGAGGGGGGGGGGGGTAGACGAAGTCGCCAATCTCTGTTGCTACTCTCGTGGCAGAGCCCATCATAGGGCCAAGCAATTGTCGAACGACGGGCGGATCAGCACATGTGACAGCAATAATCCCTTCTGCCAAAAGGGAGACCCGCAGAACGTGGACATGGGAGAAGCTACTCGAGAAGCAAACTAAATGCAATGCAGAATATGATGCAGAATTACGCACCATTTTCTCACCATTGGCTGAAGAAGAATTAAAGGGACGCTCGTCCCTTTAATTCTTCTAAGGGAGGATGATGAGCAGAAGTGAGGCAGGAACGACAAAGAAACGACGGTCACAATCGGTGGCAGTTGGAGTAAGGGGGGACAATAACTAGTGAACCGCTTGAAGCGAGTGAAATAATTCATCATTTATTTACTTTTTGCATCACTTGTCGGATTAGGTGGGAATGCATATATACACATGCAAACACATAACATCACATTAGTAAAATATTGAAATACACGTTTTAGAGTGTCAGTGAGCGAGCTGGGTAAGAGACGCTGCACCCAGCCACACATCGAAATGGTATAAAAAGCATGGCAGGCCACATTGACTACAGCAAGAGTTATTCGTCCGTTCATGGTAATCCCGTCTCTAGCAGAGTTTATGGTGACACCCGTGTAGAGTAGCGGGCGGTAAGAGGCCGCCTTTCCTGCAACGGTCGTTTCCAGTTACCCGTATCCATTGCCGCTGATCCGTGCAATCTGGGGTCTACGTCGAGCGGCTTAGTTAGAAAATTCAGCCTAAACTGCTGAGGGCTGGAGTCATGTCAAGCTTCAATCACATTACCAGGCTCTCTACTAGAAGCTGTGCAGATACCAACAGATAAACCAAGCGGTTCCTTGCAGTTTTTAGGCAAGCCCAAGCCCAGCTTAAAACTGCGGGTTTTACTTTGTCAATTGTCTCGAGTTGACATGCACCAAGGTGATCCGAATACAACCTGTATGCTGTACGCCTACCTGAGGCGACCTTTAGATTGACGAGAGCTTAAGCGCCTGCGCAGAGAGTACCTCAGAGGTTTTTTCAAGTGACATGGCTACCATGTTTTTCTGAACCCGCTCTACAATCCGTTTGCCACGTCTGGTCTCTTTTATTGAAAAGTTTACGGCGAGGTAGGCAGAAATCTCATTAACAGATGACGATGGTGCGTGACCCCAAACGAGGCTGTGCTTCTTCGGGATTTGGACCATAGGAGTCCGGAAAGAAAGTGGGCATCTGAGGGTCGTTTCAGATTTACAAACCGTACTCATGGAGTAGTTACGTCAAAGCAACGGTTTATGGACCTGGTCCATGTAATCGACAGTTAGGATTTACCGCAAGTATAATGGGCCGCTCTTGTGGAGCTTTGGAGCCACAGTGCCACAGAGCTTCTAGATGAGATTTTTGGTTGAGTCTGCTGAGCGATATACGGTAATTGTCAATTGTAGCGTTTCTAACATGACAGTATTATCTTCAGCTGGAAATGGTTAACAGTTTTTGAAACATAGACCCACTTAAGACAAAGACACCTCCCATGTTTCCCCTTCTCCAAGGTAGTTGGAGGGGAATGGTAGCTATATGATCCCAGAATGTCAAATATTTCCATAGCGAATGTTTGTATCAATACGACTGGTTTTACGCCTCATGTGTTATTCTGTACTAAGAAATCTACTACTGATTTGACAGTTTTGACGTTTCACCGGGGAGTCTTGGGAGGCTTGGCCTGAGACATCATTGTAAAACTCCAGTGCAGCCTCGATGTATTGAACGATGTTATTCTGAATGTGGTTAGTTTATGGCCTTCCTCATCGCAAGTATTTTTTCGATGAACGTCGATGTCCTGCGCATCGTTAAAGGAATTTGTGGTTTCCACTGTTTTCTTTTTGAGTCTGCCGTTGGAGGCAGTGGAAGGCGGGCTGGTGTCTGCATGATGATTGAGTCGAAAATCGAATTCTTCTCAGACTTGAACTAGTAAGCAAGGGCAAAACATGGCAAACAAAAACCTAATCTTAATCAACTACAAACGCTAGCAAAGAATCACGAGGAAAATTAACTACACGAATAGGCATAAACCGGCGCGTATACATACGCGACTATTCTCACCTGTAGCGTCGTCTTGTACCGAGCGGCGTTCTACCTGTTGCACTATCGTCATATAGATGGTTGTGCGTCCAACTCTGCGAGTTTCGGCCAAACTATGTTTGCCTGAAGTTGCCTGAGCTGACGTCTCGAAAAGAAGAACCGCCGATCTATTTCGGTTAGTTTCGTTTGCAGGCGATGATGGGTGCCGATGTAGGGCGCCAGCGGGCGGGCGAGCGGGTGGGCTGGCTGACCGTGAGAGCTTCATCAAGGGAAGGTGCCAGCATATATATTTTCTTACTTTCCTTCTTTCAGTGCAGGGCGGCCCCGTGAACGCGCCCTTGTGGCTGGGCTGGTGACGCCTTCGATGTCCTGCGAATGTCGGCTGTCTCTGAGCGACACACCGCGTTCGCTGCTACGGCAACTGCCTCTGCACTACTTCTCCTACGTAGTGGTGACAGCACCACCGCTGCCAGCACTATCACCATCACCGTCATCAGCAGCTGCATGATCACGGAGTACGACAGACCGGAGCCCATCGTCGTGTGCGCTCCTTTTCTGACCAGTGGCTATACTTAATGGATACGGGCCGTATCCATTTGGTCACTACACCATTTTCGGCTGCTACGCCCGACAGGCTGCTACGCTTAGTTTGGCTGCGGACATACGCCCACTCAGAGAACCCGCTCATAACAGCAAGAACAACAACAACAACAATAACAACAACATTAACAACAACGACAACGACAACAACAACAACGACGACAACCACAACAACCGAGTCTGCAGCAGAACCAGTAACAACGTAGACAGCGACAAAAATAAAAACAGAAACACCTGCGCTTGCTTAAGCATTTGCCTGTCTATCCACCACCCCTACTATCCATTTTCGGCAAAACATACATCAATAAAATTCGCCTGTAGTGACATGCGTAGCAAAATTGCTGGTTATTCGCCGCTACTGTACAGGTCATCGCATAACCGGCCACAGAAATTGGGCAGTTCTGTTCGTAACTGGCTGCTTTGCATAAAAAAAGTATTTTCGCAGTGGGTTCATTGTAAGTTCGTTTGCTGTTGTGAACATGGAATACGTTTTAGAACGAATCTCTCGTAGCCAGCGGTGTCGCTGGCTGCAATCACCTGGGCTGTCCATGCTGGGGCAACACTTCCAGACATGGTTTTGATTTTTTAAATGCCACTTTACTTTTCTTTGTTCCTTTTGTGTGTATGCCTTTGTCATTTAGCTAGGTAAGGTTTTCAAAAACTACACTACACTGCCAATGAGGTTAAGGCTGTACATATTTATTTATATCACCCAAATAAAGTATGTACAAAATAGTTAATGTTATTAATTCGGTTCTGCTCGCAACACTGCGCTAAGTACCACGCGGTTGATTGTCCGGCACTGCAACAAAGATCTTTACACTTCTTCTCTCGGTGGAACGGCAGGGCACCAAGTATTTATGTTTAATAATAACATGAAGTACAGTGAATAGTAAATAGCCAAAGAATTGTACAACATTAAAGCAACGACATCGCTAAATTGGTAACAGGCTGCATGCCTTTAAAACAGTTCACCGTTTTAAATACCCACGGCGTATAATACGCGTATGCAGGTTGGTGCCCTTATGGAAAGAAACTGAGACCTCGGGGCAATATGCATCCGCTGCGCATGCATCTTACATGCTCGATGAGAGATGCCTCTTCGGTCTCACCGGCAGAGAGAGTGGCAACAGCCACTGCATCCTACAGTCAGGCCATAGCTTCGATGAACAGGTGTACCAAACGGTCGTTTACCGCCTCACGCGTCTGTGTACGAAGGCGAACTCATGGGTTCGCTCACCAGAATCCGGCGATCTTCGCGGGCTTGAATATTCGCCTCCTGGCGGAAGGCATTTTTCGCGCGCATTTGAAAATTGTGCAGATGGGGCTACTTCTCGAGGCGGAAATCCACTGACCATATATCGATTTATATAATGGATACTGCAGTGAAATTAGGTAAGTTCGTAGAGACAGTCGTGATTGGAAGACTCATCTCGGAGATCGACAACTTACATGATGATTTGGGGTGACTATGACGACGCTAAAGTGCAAGGGCATTTCGGCCCATCTTCAACGAACGGAGAGTGCAGCTGGCACTCTCCGTTCTGGGACTTGCTTTGTGGAACCTGGCCTATTAGAAAGTCTTACGCCCATGATTTCGCGCTTCCCGTTGCGACACAGTGAGAATCCACACCAGAGACAACCGCAAACATAGCGCTGGTTATGATTTAAGAGTGCATGAGGGACCACTATGTCCAATTGGCGCCTCAAAAGTTTACTCTAACGTACAGGTCCTATAGAGTGCGGGGTCGGAGTCAGTGTTCCAAAGCACGGCAAGTTGGCCCTTTCGGGCCACTCGATCCCAATCGAAAGATCCGCTAGATACACCGGCGTGATTCCGTTAAGACACGGGCCTTAACCGGTGCCACGCAGTAAAAACATCGGCAAGAATAAGGAAGTGATCTCAAAACCTAGCGATGATCCTTTTTAATAAGGAATGCGCCCAGTACAGGCAGTTTCAGCCATATACAGAACGGATCGGCAAAGCGTAGGCTACATACATGAATCCTGTGCATTTCGGGGTAGGCGGACATTGTTGACCACATGATCTCTTTCTGCTTTACCCGGCAAGGCTGGCCACCCTATACGGAGCATAGTTGCCCACATGATGAAAGTGGCTCAAGCTTGGAAGCACGGAGCTCTTTACCTGAACTGAGAACACACGCCAGGAAGACGCTCGTAGAGCGAGTTTTGCATGCAGACCATGCACGATAGGGACAACGGTGCCCCGCATGGGGGCCTTGGCAAACCTACCCTCATGTGGGTCTTAATAACACTTTGCATAGCCTGATTTGTAGAGCAAAGGAAATCGAAATATAGTGGAACTACTACTAAAATATTCTACAGGAAAGAACGAGCTCCTGTTCTGCACTGAATTTCGTGAGAATTGCGTATGGTAATACATATGGTGGTATCCAAAACACACTGTATTCATACTTCCTATGCGAGAACAATTAATCTTGTGCTGTCCTGGCGACTTTAAGGGCAAGACTATTCAAAGTGAGGAAACTAAGTCGAAGATGGCAGAAGACTGTTTCCGCTAGATTAGATTCTGAGAGCTTAGCTATGGAGCATAACGTATAACAACGTGCTGTGCGCAAGGGACGTCTTACCTGGAACGAAACTAGCAAACCAAATTAACGGTCTTGCATTCAAATTGTTCGGGCTGACCCTCAGCCAGCATTTAACGTCTACAGGTTTGCTTTCGCATTGCTTCGTAAAACGAACCCCATAAATCAAATAGGCGACGCTGGGGCTCGAACCCGTGCACTTATGTGTCTCCTACGGTCGCGACACGCACGCGAATGCACACACCAAGCCACCGGGTTCGACGGGTCGAAACGCTGAAGCAGGTGGAAGTTTGCACGAATGATCCGCTGGCTGAAATGCTTTATGAATGAAAAACGCAGGTCTGAATACAGCGGCACTTGACCCGGCAGGCAGAGTAAAGAGCAGAGAGAAAGTAGCAGAATACTTAGGATTTTAAGGTTAGTCAGAGACGCTCGCCATAGGAATAACCAGCAAAAGCAAAAAAGTGCAAATTGAGGCAACAAAGAGGTGGCAGGTCGGATAGGCCTGCATCGCGAAGATAACCCCAAGCGCCCAGGTCAGGGATTTTATATCTAGCTTCCGCGACTAGGGTCGATCAACCGGCAGGTGAACTAACTCATTTCCTGGTAGCGGCACACGCGGGCCTACCTAGTCAGAATAGGCAAAGCAGAATCCCTAATATGTACGCACGTCCGACGCGAGACACAGTAGTGCACCCTAAGACCTGGACAGAAAGGCAGCGGACTACAGATTGCTGAAGGATCTCATTGCGGACATTGCGGTTCAATCGCTTACTACAGAACCTAAAAAGAGACGCTTGGCAAATATAAAAAGGAGGCCTTGGCAAGGATAAAAAAGAAGATAACGTACCGAAAGGCCAGACGTCAAACTTGGAAGGATGATGAGAACTATAGACGCTGGGTTAGAGGCGAGCAGAAAGCTAAAGTATATTGCGGAGAACAATCACAAACAGCATCAAAAATAATGCACTTGCTGCTGTACCCGGTCGCGGGCAAGGGTGGTAGGAAATGGCTGGTTTTTAGTTGATTAGAACCTTACACTATCGTGTTGTTTACTAATGGTAATTTCCGGTGTACGTTTTAGTTCCCCTTTCCCTCAAAGCAATGTAAGTGCAAACAAACAAACAAAAACGTTTGCAAAACTGTGCAACTTATAATCTTAAGTAAGAATCCTTATACGTCTTTATATCAGGGTTCCTTGGACAGCTCATTCCCAAGAGTAGTTCCAAGCTAAATTTGTTTACATATTTGTATAACTGGGAGAATCAGTAGAAAGTTTCGAAGCTAACGGCTTTTATTGTCAGGGCCTGTAGTAAGCGTCTGCAGTATGATAAACAATATATACAGATAAAACGTTGGGTTAAGTAGACTGGCGAATCGATGCGGGCAAGCAATAGCAATACCCTCTCGATTTATATATATATGTTTTTTTTAATGTTGAAACCTCTCAGCGTTAATATGGGGGATTACGGGAATCGTAATGTACATGCGTCGCCATAGCCTATGACTAGTGTGGGACTCACAAACCCACTAACACCCGCCTCCCCCCCCCCACCCCCAGGAAATATGTATATATATAATTACAGATGCGCAGGTTGCTACCATACGATACGGACCTGTAGTAGCAACTCAATTGAAGTGTGCCCTCACCTTCACGAATAAGAAGGATGTAATCTGGTGTTAGTAAACGTGGTGCAATCTTGCAAAGGTAAGAGTATATTTATAGAGCCATAAACGCTTCGGCAAACATATTTAACTAGATCTTTTACAAATGATTGCAGTGTGCACTTCAGAAACTGTGAGAAAAAAGCAAATTACAACTAAACGAGAAGTAGAACAGGGGAGAGAGAGTAAGACAGTCGCGGCAACAACAATGAGAATTGCAGCGGCAATAGAGCGAAAAACAACAATGTAGTGGACTTTTCTCATTATACATATACGTACATATGCGCACATACTTAAATACATTTCGGGTTTGCAGCAGAACAACTTGACTTGCTGCTAATGTCGTTAGCGACGACAAGAGCCAGAAAGAACATGGCGACGACAAAAACAACAACAAAAACAACTACAAACAAAAACCACAATAACAACAACAAACAACTCGAATTGCGGGTGACTCGTTTACACTGTATCCGCCTGTGTACTCAATGCTGAACCGCTGCACTTACCAATGTAAAACAACACACGCCTTGGCGATGAATAAAGGAAAACGTAGCTGCTATTATATACTAACGAGGAAAGTCGACAAGACTGGAAGGTATCGAGATCGGCCGGGATTCGCGATGCAGTGCGAGACGCTCCGTTGTCCCGAGGGGGTACCTTCCGAATGGTGCCTTCAGCCTTATTACCCACCAGGTTATCTTCAACTTTGTCTGATGTCACCACAGCCGCCGCCGCTGCCGCAGCCGCCGCAGCCACCGTGCCTTAGTTTTAATGCTATGGCCAGTCCGAAGTATCTGTCGTTCTTCGTCGTTCGGGGAAGGGAGCGAGTCATTCATTGCACAAACGTCGGCTAGCCAGTAATGTAATCAGTGGCCTTTCAGTAGCACACAAATAATAGTCAATATAGTAAGTAAGGCGGCAGTAGTCGTCGTAGTAATATACCACCGAAGCAGTAGCTGGTGTACAAAACACGCAGCCTCCTGCTGTGGAAGACTTCCCTGTTCCCTGTGCGTCGTCGTTCGACTGGACCATCGGGAGCTACTCACACGCCAAATACTACACAGACGACGTGAAGGCCGAGAGGCCAAGGCAATAGACGCACGACCAGGTTGGTCACGATGGGCCAACGGGCAACGATGTCGACAACTCTACTTGTGAGACGAGGACGAGACAGGCTTCGGAGAAACCGTCGGTCACATCTTCAAGATCTTCCGTTTCGTTGTCCGCAAGTCGTTTACCAGTGACCGCCACGTTAATCAGCCGAGCCGGCTTCTATGTCAGCTCTCTACCTGAGCTGAAAGAGGTACATACAGACAAAACCCTATAGAGTTCTTTTTGTCTGTATTTACCGATCTGCCGCTCTTTCTTTTTTCTTGTCCGTCCACGCCCCCCCCCCCCCCCCTGTCCCTTCTCTCGGTGCACCACTCGAGCGTGCACGGTTCGACAAACAGACGGAGCCAGACAGACGGAGAGAAAGCGAAAATGCATGCATCTGCGTGCGAGAGATAGATACACATAGATCGAAAGAGACACGGGCAGGTTAGCAAGCCGGCTGGCGCACAATCCGCGCTCCGTTCTACTTAAAGGTAGGTGGGGAGAGACGCAGGCTCTCCCCCGACCTTTAAGCTCAGGATGTGGGTGGCTGTGGGGTGGTCGGGGGTGGATTGGTTAAGGGGGTACTACTCGTCGTACTGTAGCCGCGGGACGCGGCCACCAGCCTTAACGCATAGCTGCTGATGCTGCTGCTGCAAACACGCTTAGACGGCAACCGCTCACGCGCTCGCCGCTATGCACAGTGACGTGCATTAAATATCACGCCTGCTGCTACTGCCGGCAATGCGCATGACGCGTCGCGGCAACGCGTCGAGCCTTAGGTACAGCCGCCGCCACAGATCCGCCCGCAGGCGGCGCCATGCGATGCGACACGACCCAGGCACTTCTAAGTGTGCCATGAAATTTGCCGGCCAAGTGACAGCACTCGGCTGGGAGAGACGACGACGAGAGTAACAAGCGGAAACGAAGCTCTGGATGCGTACGGTATGTTACATAATTTATACTGCACTGCCATAGAGGTAAGCCACCATAAGCCACGGCGTATAACCACAAGGTTGACGCGCACGCCGCCGCGGACAGAGCTAGCAAACAGATTTTGCCCCTGAGCTACTACCACTACGTGTGGTAGCAGAGGGAAAACTAGTAGTTGTTGCTGATAGCGTACTCAAGCTAAAAAAAAACAAATTAAACAGATGGCGATTCAAAAATAAATGCGCGTTTACATATATATGTATGCAAACCTACATATATATATATATATGAGATATGTATATATATATATATATATATATATAAATGTAACGTTGCAAACGCATATGAGGTATCTAAACAATATTTACGAGCAGATGTTTATATATATATATATAAATCTTTTAAATGCTCTGACAACCACATTTTAGACGCTTAAAATAGGCTAAGTTGCCTGTAGCACGATGTCATCTAAATGCATCTATCGTCATCGCGTTCTCGTTACTGGATTTTTGTAGGCTTCCTCCAGCAGAGGTATGTAGCAGCAGGGCAATGACAACCACGTTTAACAAATACAACCAGCAAGGTCGGGGCTCGAACTTGTGATTGTTTTGCTAAACAAGCTTGCCGTGGTAACGCCCCGTTTCAAACGGTGCGTTAGCCGCCTAAGCCACCGTCGCTACAAATTATATATATATATATATATATATATATATATATATAAGAAGTGTTTAATATTCATCATTTAGAAGGCTTTGTTGTGCATTTGGAAACAAACAATCAACAACACGAGAGAGTGTTGTTTCAACTTGACGCCAATTGCGTTGGCGTGAATCTAAGTTAGAGCGGTTTATCACGAAATAAATGGCCCATTCCTAATTGATAATTACCATTTGATGTTATGCTGTTCGCTGAATGTAACACATGTAATACCGTTCGACATCAACACAAACTGTCAAACTACCGTTAATCCTTTAATTTACAGCTGCATTACCAATGTTGGTTGTTTTATATCGTCGTTCTACCGTATACAGACAAGCCAATGTTTGTTCTATCCTATACAGACATATCACCATTGTTGGTGCTTGATATCGTCGTTCTACCCTATACAGATGAGCTATGAAACTTTCTGTAAAAAGCTCCTGCTCTGTTACATGGCTCTACTGCTGTCTCAAGCCAAGATATACTTTTGTCGTTTTCGGTATCGTTGGGTAATTGCAGCTAACTTGCAGACTGCTAAGTTAGGTACACGTACATTATTGTATTCTAGTCGAGTGTAGCCTGCTACAAAAGGCACACGCAATCCTCTCATTGAATACCGCCAAAGGGGTCTCGAAAGCGAATAGGATCGAGTGCAACATTTGTCTGTGATGTTTTACCGACGGCTCAATACGCCACACCATGTTTAAGACAAGCTAACTGAGTTCTTGGCATTTGACAACGACAAAGCCTTGTGCCCTTAGCTCTATTCTCGCGTCCGTCAATTATATAATTATCAAAACTAACAGGCACAAGTCGTCTCTGTTTGAAATCGATTTACGAAATTCTCAGAAATTAAGGTTACGTTCCCACCAACAAAGCAGGCTGTGGTTTACTCCTGTGATCATAATAGTAAGAGTCATATTTTGTGTGTTCATTTTTCAACATACGTGCGCCAAATCATTGCTGATAAAATTAATGCACTTCCCTCTACAGTCCCCTGCGCCTTGCTACTTTTATTAGCCACTCATTGTAGAGTAGCGATGAGAGCCTTCGCAGTCTACCACTACGGACCAAAAGCACTTTCCGCGCAGAAGCGGGAGTCAATGAAGACAAAATAGCAGTATTAGAGTGAAAACGAGGAACAGCGATAACGTCGGACCGAGTGAGCAAACGGACGACTCGAATCGGGGCCTAAGAGGTGTCTTCCACGCTTTCGAATCATCTAACTTAAGTTAGAGGTAGAATGTGATTTATTCGACGCCCAACGGCGACGAAGCACGACCGGCCGGCGTTGTAGTTTGCGTGGCAGATCGGGCCAAAAAGCTCAGAGCTAACTTCAACAGTAAGTGAGGCTATCGTTTCAGGGGAACTCTTTACAGGGTCTTTTGTTTCTGCGAGTCTTTTCTTTGTCTTCCTCCTCTGAATCTTCCTTTCGCGTTTTACTTTCTTCTTCTTCTTCTTCTCTTCTTCCTCTCATTAGTATTTTTCATCCGCTTGTCTGTCCAGGCAGTCTCGACTGTCCGCGAGTCCGTGAGAAAGCTTTCACAACTAGGCAGAAGTGATTGGTAGTAGAAAAAAATCTCAGCTCACTTTAATTTTGCTTCACTTTTTGGTACCTCAAGGGGGTGGGGTACTCGCACTTCGTTCTCTCCGCTGCTGCTGCCGCTGCTACTATTGCTGCTCGCATGCCCATCTCTCGCTTCGCGCATGGTTACTGTTACGGTGGTCATCATCGGTATTACAGGGCGCCATCATAACCATCATCAGCATCGACGCCACGAACCCAAACCGTCCGTAAACCCTGCCCGAATCGAAAACATTGTCCAGATAGCGTGTAAAGTGGGGGTATATGCGGAAAATGTGGGGCGGGCAAGACCGAGGCCGAAATATTCGCCACGAAAGATACCACAGCAGCGGGGCGCAGTCGACAGGCGTGCGCGTGTTGGGGGGGGGGGGGGTTGAGGAAAAGAGTCGGGAAAGAGGAAAGCCCCCACCCTGTAAGGTTGCGCAAGCACAGCGAACATTTAGCTTAGACGGTGCACGAAACCTTTCTCATCATTGCTCAGACTAGGGATGCCAATACTAATAATGCACTGTGCTAGGAAATTGCCTTATTTGCCTTTACAACATTTTCAAAAGGCAAACAAAACACCCCTTTGTATGTATAGTCGCGCTGCCGTCTAGGGGCGGTGGGGGGGTGCTAGGGCGCCAGTCAAGTTTATCATCTACCGGGCTCGCTGACGATGGTTCAATGCCTGTCGTTGACTGAATTTGTTTTGAGCGATGCCTAAATTTAGGAGATTTTAGCGATGCGATAAACCACCATGCCTCTGAGAGTCAGTGACCATGCTGCGACAAACACCGTTAGGGAAGGCCTAGATATCTCAACATATCTGGTCCTATGCTGCTACCCAATGAGCTCCTGATATAGATAAAGGTGACCTGAGGTACTTGGGTGAACATGTCAAGCGAATAATAAACTAATTAACAATGCAGAATTAAGGTATGCATCCTGGCAACTCATTTTTTATTAGTATCATTTATACTAACATTTACCCAAACCTGTAAGCTTGGAGAAAAATTGCTTTGGATGGTTGGTATGTTTCGTCGTATCGCTTCTGACACGTGTGGTAAGAGAGTCGCCATTCGTCTGCCTCACTCCATCCTACCAAAAACCTAATCGTTTAAGTCGTTTTACTTATATTCTAATGTCTTACATTTTTGGTACCTATTCGGAATGACGGGTTGCGATAAAGCCTCCCGGACAGTATTAGTTCTGAGACACTAACGGTCTCCTACTAGATTTTCCATTAACCTGATATCTATGCAGTGCAAAGTAAACATGTAAACAACCTCATAGTTTGGTGAGGTTTGAAAACGCTGGTATTTTTCAAAGATGCAGCTAGCCGAAGAATAACTGCTCCCGGAAGAACCATGTCGCATTATTAACTCATCTAGAGAGTTAATGTATGTAAACAAATGTCTCGTTAATCCACTTCATCTACTTTTTGAGAGCTACAAAACTTGTTCGCAATTCATTGATACAAACTAACAATTCACTCTTAGACCGCGGCGCCTCTGGCAAATTTCTTCTCTATTTTAGTTTTTCGTCTTTCCTTTCTTATATATATACTCGTATATATATATATATATAACTGCTGGTCACCATATTTTCGTAGCGCGACAGAAAGCGCAGCTTAGCGTTGCACCTCAAGCGGGGGCGATTTTTATGTGGCATCAACCCCGATGGCTGGTAGTGGCCGGCCACCTTATCGCTGTCGCCAACAAATCGCTCTCAGCGACGACATTTTTATAGCGATGTGCCACCATTGGTCCTGCTGCTGTGCTGCTGCTACTGGTGTAACGACCAGCACTGCCACTGGTAGAACGACGCCGAGATCGCCGATCTCCGACCGGTCTTGACGGAGATGATGAAGAAGAACGCAGCTGCAGCAGTGGCGGGGGCCATGCCAGGGGGCGGCTCCTGTAGCAGCCGAACGGGATTTGGCTCGCTCCCCGAAGTCGAGATCCGGACGATTCTTTCCCTCCCTCCCCCGGTCAGGGTTGTATACTCGTCTCGTCATTGTTAGCGGCAGCAGCGCGACTATCCAGCATCGCCTAGCCAGTTAGACGGCCATTGAGAAGTTTCCGGAAAGACGACATACTGTTCTTGCGTCAGGGGTTTCGTGCGGGGAGACGCTTGGCCGGCCATTGCTGCGGCCAACCATCATTCGTTGACGTTGCGACGTCGATTGTGTCGTCGTCGTCGTTGTCGTCTCAGTATCATCGTATGTGAAGGCTCTAGGATGTGAGTGTCTGTGTGCGAGTAAATCAGAGAGTCCAGAGACCTAGAGAGAAATAGAGAGTGGGGATAAAGCACGATAAAGGGAGACCTAACGGGGATATATGGAGAGAGAGAGAGAGGAATAAGTCAGTAATCGGAACAAAAGATGATAAAAACGATAAATAGAGGAAACTATCCAACAAGTGAGAGGGAGAAACAGAACACACACACACAGAGAAAGACGGGAGAAGGAACGGCGGGAGAACACAGGGTGTCGACAGACTTTGCCCTGGGCCATAGGAGGAGGGCCACGGAACCGGGTCGCTTTAGTCGTTCTCTGCCGTAACGACTACGCTTCTGGTTGAGGCAGCAACAGCACCAGCACCTCCGCCGCCGCTGCTGCCGGATACTGCAGTCCGGAAAAGGCAAGGTCCAAGCGCCAATAACGACGTTACGCTACGAGTATAGCAGAGCCATAGTTTGGCATCCTGCCCTCATTGTAGGATTTGCGTCATTTTCGTAGACCCTGAAATCTGTTTGTCTGTACACCTTTGCGAAGGCACACACACACACAGCTGTTTTGTTCGGCACAGGTCGGCTGCCTGTTTCACACGCAACATGTGTAGTCGTCGTGTAGTGATGTTACAACCCCTACTGCCGCTACTACTACAACTACTACATCTACAATTACAGCACTGCAATCGCTGCTGCTGCTCCTGTTACTATTGCGACTCTACATCTGCTAGACGCAGGCCTTCTAGCAGGCCTTCTCTCACAATAGACTATTTGTACGTTGTACGGTAGGCTTACGCTTTGCCCGCGCAGTGTGCAGGTAGGTGTAGTGTTACAGACACCGGCGGAAACGTCCCGCTCGTTTAAATTACTGGAGATAAGAAACGCCGCAGTGTTTCGAAGTAGAACAGCTGCGACAAAAACATTAGAAACGTGCCGCGAAGCACGCTGGGTGCGGTATGCTAAATACTTTGTGTCATGACTCCGCAATATGTGCTATACAATGGCTATATATATATATATATATATATATATATATATATATATATATATCGTTCGGATTTTTCACATGTTTTTAAAGAAATATGTCGTTACAACAAAAGCTTCTATTGAATATTGTATTGCGGATTTTGTTCAACTACCTTAGCCCAACGCTTAGGCAAGTATATAGGCTGTGGCTTTGAGTCTGTGTATACCTGAACTTTAAAAGGGTACGTCTCCTCTTCTCTCCACTCCAGCCGCCAAACACTGCGCGAGCTCTAAATGTAGGTAAAACTTAAAAGCAAAATGAATGTTGAAATGACCGAAACAGATGGTAATCAGATGAATAAAGGTCGGGACTATACGCAGAATGTGGCAAGATGGAGCAAAAATGTGCGCGGTTTTGCGTTGTCGTGGTGAAAAATCACTCTTCGTGTGTTCGTCACTTCCTGCCGCTTCTGATCAATTGCTCTCATCAAATTGTCTAGTTGTTTACAGCATTTTATCGTATCACTTTTCTTGCATGGGGTCCGGGCTTGACAGTTGTTTGGGGCTCGCTCCCTTTCTAAGTCAAGCCCTTCTGCGAACAACGCTCTTTTAGAGTATCCACTTCTCATCCCCTGTCACCATGGTGCGGAGAAGGGGGCAATCCTCGTTCTTTTTTAGGAGCTGATCGTACACTAGCACACGCTTCTTTAGACTGCTGAGCTACGTGCAGCACCCATGCACCCAACTTGCTGACAAATCCCTTGGCATAAAGATGCCTTTGAATAGATGCGTATGGTGCGTCGACAATGGCCACGATCTCGAGCAGCAAGAGGTGTGGGTTTTGTTTGACCAACTTCACTCGAGCGTTTTAGTTTTGCGCGAACTAGATTTCGAACGAATTCCTCGGTAAAATACAAGGCAGGTCTGCTCTTACCGCCACGTAGACAAAATACCGTCTCCCAACAATGTTCCTCTTCCCAAGGGGTCTGCGCAGTGCGGCGCATGCAACTTTCCGACTAACAGACTTTATAAATATATAAATGAGCATATTATCTATAAAAGGTCGAAGAACATCAACAAGTACACCTAGGACCTGGCCTCTATAATATGCTACAACCCTCTACTGGTCTCGAATTTTGTCAGGAGGTATCAGAGGAACATGCAAAACAATACAGTAAGGCAGACAGGAACGATTATGTGTCCAAGTTTTACCTACAATTAGCCTTCGCGCAGTTTTCGGCGGCTAGAGTGGAGAGGAGAGGGGACGTACCCTTTTAAAGTTCAGGTACACACAGACTCAAGCCACAGCCTCTATACGCGGTGCCAATCGAAACAACGGCAACAAGACGGAGCCGCCCGGTGGGACCGCTCCGTGCGACCTCTGTTAAGCTACTAAAGTGATTTAGACGCCTCGAGCAATGGCCGGCGACTTCTCGTAGAGGACAAAGAACGGAGTTACGAAAACTCCGAGGGAGGCAATGTCGCACGCTCAACTGCCAAGAAATGTATATATATATATATATATATATATATATACGAGGGTATATATACAGGGTGTTCCTATTTGTGTGTCCAAAACGCTAGGGTATGGTCAAACTCGGTGAGAAAATCATTTTTGCCAATGGGTGGAAGCCGGGAAAACGTTTTGTTTAGGAGTGAGGATGAAATTTATAAAAGCAGTTATTCTGTCTTTTTTCTCCTACATAGTTGTGCAAAATCTACGTTTGCGGGAGAACCAGTCAGCGCACAAAGGAACCGATCATACCGGCGTGTTTGGCGGAATATTCTGCACAATAAAGTATACATTACTAGCTTGCGTAGCAAAAAGCGAATAGCCAGATTAAGGAAAGTCATGAAAAGTCAAAATGTTACGTTAACGCTTTTTTGTGCAACATCGTAATTTTTTCCATTACTACCAAAAATGCACGTCCAAAAGACTACTCTCAGGCAATAGCAGATTTAATGCCCACTACATTCGTACCAAAGTGATGGTGCTGCGTTACGTAGTTGCCAAGTAACTAAGCTTTTTCGACAGTCATATCGAAAGCAAAGGCATGCATACTTGCATAGGGTGTATGAGAAAGTTAGGTACATATTTTGAGGTTTGGTAGAACTCAGCAAGAGAATAATTTTTTCTAATAGAAAGAGGGGCGGAAACGTCTTGGCAAAATGCTACGGTTTTGGACGTGAAAACTTCAACGTGAAACATAACAACTATGACTGTCGAAAAAGCTTAGTCACTTGGCAACTACGTAACGCAGCACCATCACTTTGGTACGAATGTAGTGGGCATTAAATCTGCTATTGCCTGAGAGTAGTCTTTTGGACGTGCATTTTTGGTCGTAATAGAAAAAATTACGATGTTGTACAAAAAAGCGTTAACGTAACATTTTGACTTTTTATGACTTGCCTTAATCTGGCTATTCGCTTTTTGCTACGCAAGCTAGTAATGTATACGTTATTGTGCAGAATATTCCGCCAAACACGCCGGTATGATCAGTTCCTTTGTGCGCTGACTGGTTCTCCCGCAAACGTAGATTTTGCACAACTATGTAGGAGAAAAAAGACAGAATAACTGCTTTTATAAATTTCATCCTCACTCCTAAACAAAACGTTTTCCCGGCTTCCACCCATTGGCAAAAATGATTTTCTCACCGAGTTTGACCATACCCTAGCGTTTTGGACACACAAATAGGAACACCCTGTATATCTGCAGACCCAGCATCTTCGTTTGCTACGATCGCAGAAACGGTAACAGGATTTTGATTGAAAGAGCTCAAACAGCAACACTCAAACTAGATATATATATATATATATATATATATATATATATATATTTATATATATTTCTAATCTCTATCGATTTCATCAAAGATATGCCTACAGTTTTGACACGCCATACAAGATGACAGCAGAGCACTTCTTCCTTTTTGTCCGTGAGGAAAAAGAAAGGCGAGCCTCGCAGAGCGGGCAAGGTATATTGCTTGTGGTGAGTGAGATTCGTCCGGATGACTAGTTCCGTCTGTCGGCTATCGTTTTTCTGCTGATATGAGAGACGATTACGATGTCGACATTTTTTTGTCGCGTTTGCACTACAACCCTCAGATCTATGCATTCAAATAAAGGCCGAACCTGACATAAGCCTGAACATAAGCCACATACACACCTGAACCATAGAAACTCATTAACTCAGCGTAAAAGCAGAAACACCCCCTTACGCGCATACTTTGGTGGATTAGAAGGGCTTTGTACAGATGTGTGATGTCAATACTTGCTAAAGCGTAAAGATAGGGCAAGGCAAAATGATTGACAAGATGTCACGTCGGTAACTAGCCGCCAATTTAATCTAGCTTGTGGCAACTTGTGAGTTATCATTGTGGCATGAATGAACAGAGGCAGTTTGAGACCACAG
>QVRM01000681.1:0-54747 GCA_003439945.1 Dermanyssus gallinae | reverse complement strand
ACCCTCTTCTGCCAGTGCATTTAAGTAATCTTGACTAATTCCTGTTGTCTTGCTGACATCGATGTTTGCATCTGTGAGGATAAGTTTGTTCGGTGATTCACTGGCTTTGCATATATATATATATATATATATATATATATATATATATATATATATATATGTATATGTATGTATATACAGTCCGCGATAAAAAGGTGGATGTATCTTTTTCTCTGACTGTATATATATATATACATACAGTCCGCGAAAAAATATACAGCCACCTTCTTCCACTTTTAAAAATAAATGGAAAAAAGTGGCTGTATCGTTTTTTCGCGGACTGTATATATATATATATATATATATATATATATATATATATATATATATATATATATATACATATTATATACAGTCCGCGAAAAAACGATACAGCCACCTTTTTCCACCTTTAAAATTAAGTGGAAAAAGGTGGCTGTATCGTTTTTTCGCGGACTGTATATATATATATATATATATATATATGTATAAATATATATATATATATATATATATATATATATATATATATATATATTATATATATTATATATATATATATACAGTCCGCAAAAAAAAGATAAAGCCACCTTCTTCCACCTTCTTCTAATTTTAAACTTTTTTTTGTTTAAATTTTGCCACATTATAAAAGTTAAACAAAAAACAATTTAAATTAGGTGGAAAAATGTGGTCGTATCTTTTTTCGCGGACTGTATATATATATATATATATATATATATATATTTCCGAAGATGCGCTCATTAGCCGACCCCAAGCCTTATCTTGAAGTGGTAACACAAAGCTAAACAAGTTCGAGGAGAGATTGGAGACCTGGATATTTCTTAATCTCTAGGTAACAAGCACGAGGTGTGGTCTAATCTTGCATGTGACAATCGCTACGCCTATACCAGATACATAGAGTTCATAGCTATTATCACCTGGCCTCTTCCTGAGCGAACTTCCACGAGGAGTATACAAAGTATATATCCGTCGACTGTGCTCTCAAGCGTGTACGAAGTATCATGCGTCTGCCTGGCTGGCTCTTACGAAGAGATCGCTGCACTGCCTCTCTCGAATGACACGCCGAGAGCAGTTGACAACAGTGTGAGTATCAATGTTATATGCATACACAATATTAATTTAACGAAGAAGACACATTTACGTGCATAGGAAAAACACGCAGACATTAGGCTACGTCATTATTATTTCATGCATTTTGATTATCTCTGTCAGTAATTAAATGCCATTCCTCCGTGAGTTATAATTAGCCACTGAAAAGAGTATGCGGTGGGTCAGAAACAAGAAAAAACGGCTTGTCTTAACTCTCACTACGATTTTGAAATAATTTGACTGCTTCATACTTGTTTGTAAGGGTTCCGACATGCAACAATATGTGTGCAACCTGTCTAGAAATAGAGAGTTCACTATTATGATGTTTTATACTAAGTATAGTTGATTGTAAGCTTGTGAAAATTCTCGTTAACAGAATCTGAAAGTTCTTAGGGCATCCTGGCTTTATCAGTTAGCCATCTACATGTTCGCACTAACCAAAACAAAAATGACGGAGCAGTACTCATTACGGATCGCAAGCAATTTTACTGTGATTAATTCTGATAAGATAACAGCGATTCTTTACTTGCTGTCTGCACGACTAACGAATACTTTCTGCCAGTTTCCCAAAGGACCTTGCCGGTGCTTATACCACTTAACTTGAGTTATTTTGCTATATAAACCAGCTGACGATAAAGCCACCCTGCTATGCCGATGTGCACATATACTAAGCATGCACGCATACTCAACCCTAAAATTAAAGCGGTGATCCTTCTAATCCCTAGATCCTGAGGTGATCCTACTAATCCCTAAAAGAAAAGCTTTTTCTATTTTTTGGTTTTATTCAAGTAAATTTGTGCCTTCTCAATGGTTCTGTAGGAGCCAAACATCTGACCCTTAAAGGCGTGGCCGATACCACAGCGTCTTGAGAATGCTGTTGACAACGAAGAAAAAAGACACCTAAGGAACGAGCACATGCATCACTGTAACATCGGAAGTGACGCTACTGTCGTTGGGTCTAAATATGTTATGTCTAAATATATCTGCTTTCGAAGGTCTGTCGGTAACGCAAGACTGTCTTTTGTGCCGTCGCTACAGTTAGTCCAACTCCGTTTTTGCGGCAGTACAAATAGCATATGACGACACTCTTACTTCGCCCTACCCCACGATTGTGGTTTAGGGCAAAAATACCATTTTAAACACAGCCAGCGTTGTAAAAATTAGATAGACTAAGCACATATATATATATATATATATATATATATATATATCAGACACTGTTGATAGCTTTTTCTGCAAAACACCCTCAATTATTGCACGTGTTGCAAATTTGTTCATTACGGAAATTTTAAGCTCAACGATGTCTGGTTAAATAAAAAAAATTGCCGTCTGGAAAGGAATATCCCATTAAAAAATAAACATGCATATAAAAGTACATATATATATATATATATATATATATATATATATATATATATATATACATACATACATGGCGGTACTTAAACATTAAGTTTACTAACACCAGCCCAAAAACAGTTTCGTGGCCAGAAACGTTTAGCTGAAATGTCGGCAAGCTTAAACGCCAGAAAACCGGAGAACTAACTTCGACGCCAGCGGAAATTGCTTGTAAAATCCACATACGACTGGGGCGTGTTTGCTATCTTCGTCGTCGGCTGCTCTATAGTAGCTGGTTTGAGCTGGACCGGCAGACGACCACAGTACGCGGCCCCCACAGTTGCGTCAAAAACACACACAGCCGCTTTTTTCTACGTCCTTTCAGTGCTTCGAAAAACAGCCGCCACGAGTCAAGTGGTCGCCGGCTTAGCGCACAGATAAGCGCCTATGCCTATGCAACTAGGAAAAAACATAAATGATTACTCGTCGTTCGGAAGCAAGGTAAACTGTCCTACCCACGCCCCCGCGTCCGCCCCGGTGTGCTTAGAAATAGCTGAGCCGACTACAACAAATCGTGAAATGACATCCGACCCAAGCTGGCACCCTAAGCTGGTTCCATTCAGCTCACAACTTACGTCATTGACGGCCTTATGGTTGTCTTTTGTGGCTAAAACGCTCTACGCTTATGTTCTACATGTATATGTTTATCATACGCGCATATTATATAATTGTCATACGTCTTTTAAATATGTAACGACATTACACGCACAACTCAGTTTATATCACATATTTATATAAATATAAGTTGCATTCTCTTTACAGAGAACCAAAGACAGCACCTGTTTTAAAAATGTCAGCTGTCATAGAGTGCTTGCGATCTTCTAAAAGTTGTAGTATTGCTAAGAATTGTGTCAGTTTCTTTGCTTAATGGGCCGAGTACAGGCAGGTACATCATTTTGCCAGACGTTTGTTGTACCGTTGTCCACCACTCATATTGAGTCACTTGAGCAGATAGATTAACGTTTCGGGTTGAGATACCGTCACGTCTTGTGGTAAACTCTTACCGTATGATATTTTCTGTAGTACATGTTCTCCTGATTATCGGCCATGAACCTGTGCCTCGTTCTAGCCCTTAACTATCAGCCGATAATAGGAGCGGCAATTTTCCTAACCACAACCAGCGCGCAATTTAGGTCCCAGAGGAATTCTTGTACGTTCTGCTGAGCAAACCGATTGTAAACAAAACAATCATCACGAAGCGGCACGTCTCGTCTCTATATCCGTCTATTTTTAGCAGCGTTTCTTCATCTGCACGCTCTGCCTTCCATTCAGCTTTATTCTTACTGTGACGTTGATACAGCGAGCACCCTACACCAAACATTTGTCTTGAGCCCGTTGCGAGAACGTAACGCCGTCATCGATTATTATTATTATTAGTACATATCGATGAAATAAACCGTTGTTCATTATTAATATTATTATTATTGTTGTTGTTGTTGTTATTATTATTATTATTATTATTATTATTATTATTATTATTATTATTATTATTATTATTATTATTATTATTATTATTATTATTATTATTATTATTATTATTTATTGTCATTCAGTTATTACAACCGTGAGGTATGAACGTTTATGCCAGGTTGATCCTGCTCCGGTCGTTTTCTATCAATTCATGGCGCCTATGATGGAAGCCACATTTCCTCTACAAACGGCCAAAGACATCATCTGTCTTAAAAACATGGCCTCGCGTCGATCGCCTGTAACTTCAGCCATGCGTTTTCCGATATCTTTCAGGTAACGAGGTGATGAAAACGGTCCAACTACCCTCGGAATGGAAAACCAGTCTTCTCAGCATTATCCCTAAAGGAAAAGGAGATCCGTTGGCACCGTCGTCTTACCGAGGTATCGCAAAGAAGAGCGCAATCTACAAACTTCTATCGGCTATCCTAGCCCGTCGATTAGAACATTTTCTTGAGATTAACAGAAAGCTGCCGGAGCAACAACATGGCTTCAGAAGGGGCCGGTCAACAATGAC
Organism: Dermanyssus gallinae; assembly: GCA_003439945.1. Classification (NCBI taxonomy): domain Eukaryota; kingdom Metazoa; phylum Arthropoda; class Arachnida; order Mesostigmata; family Dermanyssidae; genus Dermanyssus; species Dermanyssus gallinae. Next base: position 50,237 of record QVRM01000681.1, on the reverse strand, counting down.
AGCATGTGCTGTACTTCTAAATTCGATACAACGGGCACTTCGAACTAAAGGGGCTTATCTATTTGCTGTATTTGTAGATTTTAAAGCGGCCTTTGATACGGCCGCACGAACAATTATACTTGACAAGCTGGCTTTTTGCGGGATCTCATTGAATATATTGGAGCTCATTAAAGGTATTTTACAGGAAGGACAAGTTATTATAGATGACGGAGGCGCTAAACACATGGCGATCTCACAGACCACTGGTGTTGCCCAAGGTGATAATCTTAGCCCCCTGCTGTTTTCGGTGCTGGTGAGAGACCTTCCCGAAGAGATACGGAGTCGGCACTCGCAGGTAGACGTCCTTATGTATGCAGACGACTTGGTGCTATATTCTCGCAGTCGATTCCATTTGCAACAATCCCTTGCGACCTTGCAGCATTACGTTCATCGAAACCAGTTGGAAATAAATTTAGATAAAACAAAGGCAATGAAGTTCAGACGTGGAGGGAAATTGGCTGGAATCGACGAACTACGGTTAGGTTCAAAATCTATAGAATTTGTCTCGAACTTCTCATACCTAGGGGTTATGTTCTCGTCTCGAGGTACGAACTTCTCGAGGCACATTGATGAACGAATTCGGAAAGGACTACAGTCCTTTCATAGTATCCGAGACCCTCATAAACTATCAATGGACGTTGCCGTTCATCTCTTTAACCTGAAGATTGCGCCTACTGCTTCTTACGGTATACAGGTGATATGGCCGCATCTGACGAAGTTAAACTTTAAGGCGCTTGACCAAATCAAGGCCGCTTTTCTAAAAAAGGCGCTAAGAGTCCACCGCACTAGTCTCAACAGATTAGTCTATTTACTGGCGTCGACTCCGCTATTTGTTGAGAACTTACAAAAAATGCACGTGTTACCGAAAACGGCAGCTTTCAACGAGTACATGTCTGAATGGGAAAATAAGATGGCAGACATTGACCCGCTCTTTTATGAAACCCAGGCAATGACGTGTACTTCATGGAAGCGCTGCAACTATGAGAATAGACATCTAATTGCACGATTTGCTGTACATGGCTTCCACATGAAGATCTGTATTCGAGAGAAGTTCCATGAAATTTCCTCGTTATGTTTGTGCAAACTTTGCGGGAGACAGTGTGACTTATATCACCTTCAACGATGCGATAGAACAGTTCCGTTGACTCGACTTTTAGAACCGTGATGAATATATGTATATGTGAATGTGTGCTTTCTCTGTACGCGCAATATTGTAAACCAACCATCGGTTAATAAAGCTATTATGTTATGATATCTTTCAGGATGTTCGCTGTACCTGAGCTGATTGGGCCGAGCGTCTCTAATGTAATGGGTACAAAGTGGTAGCTTCTAGATAGCTCGAGATACTTCCTTCGTTTTTCAGAATCCGCGCGCTCGGCTACCCATCCCGACTCAACGGCGCTGTGGTGTAAATACGATAAGGCCGCCGTGCATGAAACCGTTACATCCCATACAAGGCTTTTTCCGTGTGACCACAACGGGATGGTGACCCCGTCAGGCCGCAACTCACTACTGCCATTAAGGCCATTCGGCTCGGGTGTAGATGGTATCCCTGCCCTTCTAAGAGCTCTTCTAACTATGGCGTTAAGTTCAGCGTGTCTTGTAATTCTGCCGGAACTTTTCAGACAGCTTAACGGGTGTAACCCGTCAGAGTCAACAGGTTGGCCGCATCGCAGACATGAGAAGGGAATTAATAAGAAGAATAATTATATAATAATAATAATAATAATAATAATAATAATAATAATAATAATAATAATAATAATAATAATAATAATAATAATAATATATTATTATTATTATTATTATTATTATTATTATTATTATTATTATTATTATGGTGAGGTGTGAATGTGTATCCTCGTTATTTCATTGTTACCATCTAGCTATTCTCAGCCCATCGCACCTGATATCGACGCGGCATTTTCTCTGCAAACTGCCAGTGAAAGCAGCAGCCATAGAAATTCGTCTTAGCGTATATCCCCGGTGTTTGCTTGTATTCGATTACCTAAGTCTTTTATAAATTTCCTTGTACTTCTGCTGACTGGGCCCATTGTTTGCATTGCAATCGGCACGAAATTATATCTAGGCTCTAACCCTGTGTATTTACGCTACTTTCCTTTTTCTGCGTGTTCGGCAACCCATCCCGCCTTATGATTATTTAGAATATGTAAATCCAGTGTTCCAACTGCCGCGAGAACATGGACAATATAACGAAGTTCAAACTATAGCTATTGCAGGGGCGCACATACAGATTCAATACGTGTTAAGGCAACACAGGGTAACACAAATCTTAGAAATGTTGACAAAGTACAGACATTTTCTCATTCGTAATTGTATCCATAACACTATAAATTTAATCCACGACCTTGGTTTTATATCTAATATCAAGAAGCGCGTGAGTGCGCACGTGGCATTTTTATACAACGCTACTGAACAAGATTGAGTGAAATGCAATTAGAATATATCCGAAATCGTTTATAGTGACATGTGTCTAAGCAAAGACCAGGTGCCTACTTGCTTTACAACTGAAGTATATTGACCTTTTGAGTTTCTGAACCCACTACTACCAACTACCCCGTGTGTGTATAATTTAATCCGTGTTTCCATGCTACACGCAGATGATATACGTTTCGTTTATATAAAGATACGCAATTGTTTAATTTTTATAACTAAAAGCAAAGCTACAATTAGGAGGTCAAAGTGTCTTTAAAATGGTCACTTTTAAGCAAGCTATTCTCGGGGCTATAAACCGGTTGTTTTTTTGTCCTTTTACTAAACGCGCGCGTTTGCGTCTATGAGGGGCTAAACTTTAGCTCTGGCACACTGGCGGTTGGTGATCTACAGAAATGTACCAAGTGTAAAAACAGCATTTACACCCACCCTGCCAACTAAACATGAAAAGCAGAGACAACGGTATATAAGAACACTGCCAATAACAACGACAATGATAGCAATAATCAGAGCAGCAAAAATAGCACAATGATAGCAATGCCAAAACACACTTATGTATATGTGTATGCGTAAAATGCGTTTTACTTTTATATAAGCCGACAAGTTGATAGTTCTTAGCTTTGGTCTCGTCTATGAAATTGACTAAAGAAGACTGGTCTGGGGCATCTTGAACCTTAACTAGATGAAATTGGTTCTTGAGCTGCATCTCACAGCCACAAATCGTAAAATTGCTCGTTTTGCTGATTGAATATTTCTTTCTGCTCAATGAACTGGGCTTCGCGAGCTAATTAAGTATAGTCTAGATACATAAATTAAGCTTCCTTTTTTGTTTAGCATAAATATATGGGCACAATAAATATAGGTCGTTAACATGTGCTCAGATATACATGATAGTACCAGTCTGTAAATATGCACCACGTTTACCACGCCCACTGGCCAACCTTGTCAAGGGGCTATTAATATGCTCAGTTAGAGCCACATGCCTTGTACTAACGGTTTACTGTCGCACTCGTCAAAAACGTAAGGTGCCTCGGGGTCACCCTTGACAGGGGTCTCCGTGGTTCCGAACACGTGCAACGGGTGATGGAAAAGACAACGAAGACAGCGAATGACTTTGCACGTCTCATGCTCAATACATATGGGTCACGGCACCTTTTTGTCTTTTTTTGGGGGTTCGGGATAAATACTTTATGCACACACAGCGCAGATGTCACTGTCCGAGAGTGGAGAAGCGCGTAGGTAGTGTAGGACTCCCCGATGGCATGGGGTTACTCACTAAAAAAACCCTAATCCTCACATTTACCCCCCCCTCCCAGAGTTCGGTACTGTTTGCCAGTTCTTCAAGGCCCTGGGGGGAAGTTGTCCGCTCTACATGTCCGGCATGCCCTCCAAGGCCTGTAAGGACCTCTCGCAATCTCTTCTAGCGAGAGAAACGCGTCTTTTTTCTCCAGGCGAGTTTTCTTTCTTTGATGACCCGGTCTAGGTATGACGCTCCTTCTCTCTACGATTGGCTTGACGTCAACATCGATGTTATGATTGTTTTAGTGTCAGCTCCAGCCAGCACATATTTGGAAGGTCTCTTGCCAAGAGGTCCCATGAGAGCATTCTGGCGAGTACTAGCGCAGCCTCCGTGTTGACGGTTCTATACACTCTGCTGACACGTATGGCGGTTGATCTTTGAGCCGACGTGAGAAGCTGCCGGTTGCTGATCGTGCGGAGGGCCATGTCAGCCCACACTGACGCCACGTACAGTGCCGTAGACCCCGCCGTCGACGCTATCAATATTCTCTTCTCCAAAGCGGTGCCCCCGACCGAGGCAGGTTGGGTCAGGGCACCTGAGAAGACAAATCGTTAGGTCCGCGACCGAGGTGGTTGCCCTGCACGGAGCTTCGGCCTGGCCCACGGACACACTAAAATTCGCCACAAACAGGATTCCTCTGCGTCGGGCCCAGAGGGTCGGACTTCTCAAGGTAATCGCAGCATACAGGCCGGTTAGCGCTGCGGCGGCTCTCGTCCTTGTCGGAACGATCCTGTGGGATCTGACTGCAGCCGAGCGCTGCCGCCTATGGGATAACCCAGACTTTAAAAATACGAGAAACGTCAGCGCATAATCGACCGCTGGCAGGCGGAATGGAAGGGCCTAGAGCAAGGTGCTCCAGACGCCAGCCTCCGCACCCTGATCCCAAACATCAGAGGCTGGCTCAACGGGCCGGGGGAGAACTTATATTTTCCACAACCCAGGTTCTCAAAGATGGCGATTTCCAGTCGTACCTGTTAAGGATCGGAAAGGTCCCCAGCCCAACGTGCGTCCACTGCGTCAAGGGACTCGATGACACCCCAGAGCACACTGTGCTGAGGTATTTATCATGGGCGGAACAGCGCGGGTCCACTGACGACGTTTTTAAGGAACAAATCAGCTTTTGATCTACATGACATCATCAATAAAATGACAGAATCAACATCACACTGGAACGAAGTGTCGCAAGTTTTAAGAACATACTGCAAGAGAAGACAAGGGCCGCCCTTCGAATTTGCTTACGCCTCGCCGAGGCTCCCGGGAAGCACCCCCCCCCTGACTGTTTGACATTATGCGCAGGCAGTGTCCAGTCAGACGGGGGACGGGGATATGACTGTTTTTTAGTGGATTGGAGTTCCACACTACAGATCCGCGCTTGCAGGGAATTCCCCTGCTGCGGTGTCCGTGTGTGCGACTGCATTTTTTAGTATTCCTTTTTTTAAAAAAGTTAACATACTACTTGAACTCAGTGACTATAACCTTGAGGATCGTTGGACCTATAACCAAATAATTGTCCCACCAATTCACCCTCTTTAAGTTGACGTTAAGTAGATTTGCTACGCTGTTCAAAACTAAAGTCAACACGTGACAAGCCATCGGCGGCAATGTCATGTAAACCTCTCAAAGGCAGACATCACTAATCTTCTCTGAACTCCTTCCGAATTTTTTTTTTGCCAAATGAGACCCACAGACTGGTGAGCAGTATATTAGCTTTGGAAGACAAAACGATGCATAGAGGCGAATGTACACATAATGGCTTGGTAGACAAAGGCAATAAAAAATGGTATCAGCAATCTGATTGGGGATCTATTGAATTCAATGCCATGTAAGAGTTAGCGATAGTAAAAAGGTTTTGATTTCTTTATAATAATACCAATTGTGCTATTTTTTTAAGAACAATACTTTTGGCTGTCGAGCCTGGTGGCATGCGTCTGCGCCTCGCAACCGGAGGAGACACATAGGTGCGCGGGTTCGAACCCCACCGTTGCACATTTGTATTAATGGGGGTCCGTCTATGAAGCAATGCGAAAAGCAGTTCCATGGACGTTAAATCTTGGCTGAGAGTCAGCCCCGAAAGGATTTTTTATACTTTTGGCAGGAGAAAGCAGCATGCAATTCTCGACACACCACTGGGCTATCCCATTGACAATTAGTTGCAGTACGACATGTGAATAACTTAAATAAACTAGACTGAGCATTAACAAAGTCATCAGCTTTATTTTATAAAGCGCAGTTTTATGAAGCAACAAGCAGGTTACAGAGCGAGAAATGTAATTATTGCATCTGAGTTCCAAGAAAGAGTAACTGCAAATCTTTATAATTCGTGATTGCTTCTACCTAAACGAAAATCTATACATAAACCACCGGGAGCGGCACGACACATAACAAAAGACAAATATCATTATATAATGATAATGAAAGAGAAATGTCGTTATAATATGTCATTATAACTAAGAAAAATGCAATTGCTCCTAACAAATTCCGTGCTGTAATGCCTTACCCCTATTAAAGAGTAGCTCCGGCTTGTTTTTTTTAATAAGGCGTTACAAAATTGCTAGGTAATAAATTACTTTATTATATTTCTATTGGAATCCGTTGCATAGATCGGTTTCCCGCCATTGCTCGTAACCACAGGTTATCTGCACATGAAAGGGCTGAAATAAAGTATCAAACTCTGTTGAGACAAAGTTTTGTTTTTGCTCAAAGCGAGGTTACTTTTAAGTCTGCTCTGCTCTTCCACTCTCTCATGTGCTGGGTGGGACCCATCATGACTTACGAAGGGTAAAAGCTATAATATGATGTGCATATCTAATGAATAATGAGCTCTTTTATGCTATTTTACATAAATCGTACGTAAAGAACCACAGTTGAGAGTACGTGCCTCAGAGAGGCATAACTGTTAATTAAGCCCAATTAGGCTAAATAAAACAAACTAAGAATATTTCTTAGTGTTATTTAAATATTATTAGCGTTTTCAATACCTTGATTGGGTGAGTTTATTTTTCTTAAAGTATGTGAGCATAAATTAGATCTACGTAGACCAGTTGTTATAGAAGTTGTAAAAATACTAGTCATGGCTATTAGATGTATTTTTATATGCACTTATTGGAACCTCAAATATATTTCTACATAATGTTTCAACAAGTGCATGTAATTGCTAAGTAGATTTATTATTTACAATTAGATAAGCAATTGCCGTAATCAGTCTCACATTATTTTTACTCTGCTAAAAAATAATGAATATTTAAATTGTTATTATCAAGGGAACACAAATATTTGTTTTCGGAGTTATTAAAACCGCAATGCAGAAGAAAAACACTGGAAAGTGTATATTTACTAATATGTTTGAAATGTATTATTCATAAATTGTTAGCCCATATAAGATATCAAAACCCTTTTAAGGAAATATGTATGTTGAAACACGATTAGTAGAGTAAGCCATCAAGGGTAAATATATGTCACAAGTCTAGAAGGCTAGACGTCGTTTAAACAAACGTGTCTGCACGTTTTAAAGTTGTTACGTCGTGCAACAATAAATTGCTGTTCAGCATGCAAATGGCGAGGCGATACTTACGTTTTTATTAGAGAAAAGTATTGATGGGTGGTATGAGACTCGGCACTGGCTGATTGTAATACTTACAAAAAACTCCTCTTGCCCTTTACATCCTAGACATACCCGGAAATTCTCTTCTGATAATACCTTTGATACATGCTAGTTGGCCACTTCTCTTTTGATTGCAGGGCCTGGCCTAAAGCCTGGCCTCCCTTTTTCATTCGTTGAGATCTCAAAAAAAGTAGTTTGTTTGTATGCATTTTCTGTGTAGCTTCTATCTTATTTCATCGAAGCTTTTGCATATAAACACTGCGTGTTCCGCCGTATTGTCCTCCCATTGCCACACATTTGACAGTGAAGTAAAAGCATTTTTTGAATGCGGTGCAGGTACTGTTAAAAGCAGCCGTGGCCACTGGGCACTTGGGTTAATTGGTAGGCCATCTCTCCATGGGGAATCTCGTACCATATACGTATATCAGGCATAAGTCTGGCGACCTTCCAATTTTAGCCTGAACGGAGGCAACCAGAACCAGACTGATGACTTTTAAATCATATTTTACGTAAAAGGCGAACGACATGGACTGGTCCATCATCACACCTAGATGGTTCGCCTGTCCCTCCGTTCTTACCATCTTCTTTCCAGTTAATCATATCGCCACTTGTCACATAGAAGGGTCGCCTTCATCATTTGTTCCGCCTGTCTTCGATGGTGGTCTTCCATCCAACTCTCCACCATCTCCAGAGCTCCACTGGCCGGGGTTTTCGCGAGGCGATCGATGCGATCGTCCCTCAGAGAGATCTTCCAGCTCTAAAGCTCTATCATATGCAATTTTCCGAAGGGACTGGCTCCAAGACGGAGTCCTGTGGCACTATCGGAATCATCTTCCGGTAGTGCAACACTTTTTTCCCACCTAAAGGTCCGTTCGTTTAGACAGTCAGCAACTACCCGCCTGAGGTATACTTATATACATTTAGCGGCCACTGCCTATTGTAGCGCTTTCTTGTTTTTAATTGAGCTAAACGAATTCTCTGCAACTTCCAGTACTCTCGCAATCGCCGACATTGTGAAGGCCGAATTGATGGACCGCCAAGCGCCCGTTATTTTCCAGCTTAGGGATAGCATTGCCTCTAAAGTCTTAACGGCTATGGGTAACAACGTCAACAAGCAGGTATGGCGAGGGTCCTCCCGCCGATTTCCCTGGCTTCCGACATAGCGTACCTGTAACTTTGGCTTGCTTCGAAACTGTTGAAAAGCGTCTCACCAGTAACAATATAGTATATAGGCCGTCTTCTGAATCAGACCGGGCCCTTCCTTTACGAGGTCTGAAATAGTCCTGGGTGGACGCCTAGCCATAGCATTTATCCATTCGTTATACGCACTGCAATTGTCAATTCCTTCACTGTAACCGTGTTTGTCGCTGTACGGGGAGGCCGTGCTCTTCCGCCGATATGACCGGGCATTCCGGGAAAATACCTTCGTGACCCGCTGTACGTGCTCTTCCGTTGGTCTCAAGTGACTTTGCATCTTATTCAACTTTTTAACCACAAGGCAGAACTTTGGTTCCCAGGAGTTTGATTGTTTTTTACATATATATATATATATAAGCTGGCATGTCGCCTCCCTCATATCGCACCAGTACTTGCCATTCTCGGTTTACCTCCGCCCAACTGGGATCTGAAGTTTGGCGGCATTTAAGTTTTCCTCCAACAGCAGACGTCTCCGTCTAGTTGCAGTTTCCTCAAAATCATCCAGAATTTCACGGGAGTCGTTTACACCTATATACCATTAGCCTACTCAACCTATGACGCTTTCGCTTCTCGTATCAAAGTGTCGTCTTAGGGTCTGCGTGCCGGCTTACAACTCAGATTGCTGTGTCCGCCTACACAGAGAAGGCATGGATGGCCGCAGGCGCCGTCTCGTAGCCTCCAACGGCGCCACTCTTCGGACCAGAAAACTTGCTAGGTTTGCGATTCTCGGAGTATTTTTCAGTTGTGAAGGCATTTATGCTCCATTAGTTAATCGTAATTAACTATGGCTCATCGTTGCATTTGATTTGTCTACACTTTAATCCGTAATCACGATTTAAAAGTAGTCAGTTGAATATTTGAGCTTTGATCACGTCAGTCTCCCCTCAAACGCCGAGCAAATGATTTCATCACAAAATACCAACTTCCTTTCGTGGCATACATATATAAATACTTGCTTTAACTAACTATAAATAAACTTCATTTGAAATTAGGTGTCATTAAAATGTTTGCTGTTTTTGTAGGTGCGGTTTTTTTATTGTCGCTGGTGCATGTTGATACGCCGAGTACTGTGATTCAAAATGTAAAGTTGTCGATTTTTTGGCGTGCTCTTTAGAGCTACCATGTGCCGTATGTAACAAACCTGGCTGTTGTGCTATTTTGATAACGTTTGTTATCTTGCCCGAAAACCTTTAAAGTGGGAAACGTGGACCTTGCCGCAGTCGCTGTTCTCATGACTGTGGTTGTGTTGCTTTCGTCAGTGTATGGTATGCCACTCATTAGCAATCTTAGTTTTGGATCTGTTTTTGTGCCTTATCAGTCCTCTAGAACTTTCTCTAGTGGCCGCAGTTTCTAGTAACACCACCGTTTGTTTAGCCTTCCTTTGTTCTGTGTTTCTTTTCGTATCGTATCTGTATTGCAGCTACCGCTGACGCCGACATATTTGGCAATGACTCTATACGGCAAGACTTACTGATAAACTACTAGTGCAGCCGCTGCAGTTGCCGCCGCCGCGGCGAGTTTCTCCGTGTCGGGACGTGCACCAGCTACGCGCTCATCTCATTTTGGGCAAGGCGCCGATCTGGCTTCGTGGCGTTTTGCATTTGCAATCCCTCCCTCTCCGCTCCGGTCGAGGGAGGCTTGCTGTGTCCACCGCTTAAAGAGACCAGCGCTTCTTGTTCTCTGCAGCTGTTACAGACATTGGCGTACTGCTGCGTAAAAAAACCACTGGATGTGTCCGTCTAAGAGGACGTCGTCTCACAACCGGTTGCAATAGTGAGGAGAGGGGGGTTGATAACCAGCGGCTCTAAAACGATCACATATCGTGGATTAAATTCCTATATGATGCATACCGAAACTAAGGCGCACACTTAGACTCCTATAACAAAGGAGAATGACGACAGCCACAGCAGCAGCAAGGCAAACAATTCACATCACTGACAAGCGTAGCGCCAGATCGCGACAGCAACAACAACAACAACAACAACAACAACAACAACCGCAGCCGTGTATTGGCTCATGATTAACGATACTAAAGGGACTTTTTGAAAATTGGCCACTCTTAAGACACTACGACGAAACCGTCTAAAGATACATGAAACTGCGCTGAAATTGCCAAATCACGAATAGATAATAAAGCTATAAATATATTTGGTTACGCACTACGACACGATAGACCAAATTGCTGCAGCCGGGTAGCTTTTGTAGAAAAACGGCCTACTTATTACTTACTCGTTCAATTACACAGAAATAAAACCAGTCAAACATTGTATCCATACCAGACAACGAGTGCAATACATAAAATAAGGAAATGGATAGTTGTTTTTCATTGTTAGCCAACATTGCCAAAATATTTTTTTCGCTTAAGGATAATTCCGTCTCATATCTTCTGGTTTGAAAGTATCACAGTAAAGCTTAAACTGGCTATTAGCGAAAATAATTACGTTAATTTACTACAATCCAATACCACAAACGTACTAAGATACTGTGTCTGTCTCCTTAAAAATCCCAGTGAAATTGCACGCAGGGTTGCTCGAGAGCCATATGTTCAAGTTGTAATTCATATATATATATATATATATATATATTATATTATATATATATATATATATATTATATTCAAATTAAAAAGCTAGAAACGACCCTATGGATATAACGGAATTATCTAAGTTAAATAAATGTAATCACCAGAGCCTGCGTACATTATTTCACGAGCCAGAGGATCCCTGATTCCCGGAGCCAGAGGATTCCTGTTCCAAGAATTCCTGCAGCTGTGTTCAGTTCGAGAGCCAGTTCTCTACTGTGTCTTTCAGTTTGTCTTTTAGTCCGAGTTAAAGCGCCTCTCTTTGAGATATTTTCTTAGGGGACCAAACCTATGGAAGCTGCAGTCTGCCATATCTGGGCTGTAGGGCACCAATTCTTGCCACCGGTGACGTACTAGATACGGAAACATGTGTTGCAGTGCTAGCCTCTTTTTCGCTACTACTTTTTCGCTGATTTGTCGGACACACAGTATCTCCCGTATAGGGCCACTATCCGGCAATAAATATTGGCCGCTAGAGCACCTTCTGCAGTCAGAAATCTGATAACCATCTCTCTGTTCTTTAATCATCAAATCTTGCAATAAGAACACCATAATGTTCTTACACATCAAGCCGCACTGCGTGATTTGGATGGGACACACAACTGCCTGCTTCTCGCTTTCGTGCGCAGGCACGTCGGACACTCTTTCGCGCCTCTACATTATTCAGCGACACATTCAACTGGTTTGGTTGTTACAACGTTACGTTTTGTTTGAACCCCCTTTATATATCTATACAAACTAAGTATCAAATTTTACTAAAACAAGGATTGTCTTCTGAGAATGTGTGTGCTGGCTATCTCGTATAGAGTGGGTAGGAACCACTTCAATAGCGTGCCCTGGACGGACGCCGCATTTATATATATATATATATATATATAGATGAAGTGCCCTGTAATTGTAATTAAATGTCAATTCTGTAGTAAGCCTAGTTTGTTGCAAGTTGCACACAAATGACTAATAGATACGAAGTTGTGATAGCTAATTAATGGTTAGCAATCGTGTGGCGGTTGAAAGTCCGCCTCGCATCCAAGCCTAAGCATTAGGATCGCTGACCGCAGATGAACGTGGGCAGCCAAGCGTCGGCAAGGTAAATCATTCATTGTTGTTTTCGGGTAATACTTGTACTGGTGAGTAGGAGTCATCACACAACAGAAGTAACGAAACTACTAGCAGTAGTATGGAACCTCAGTAGCAGGTGTCGAAGAGGCTGCAGTAGCGGTCGCCCCCCCCCCCCCGTCCGCTTTGTTCACGCCCGCCACGATGGCAAAATGATGTCCGGTCATTGTCGATATGGCGCGTTGCCGTAGCAGCACTAGCTGCAGTAGCACAAACCATCACCACCACCACGACCACCATCTATCTACAACGACACCACACGCAAGCGCCGCTCGCGATTGGCCGCAATCGTCCCAGTCTACTACTGCTATTACGACTGCTTCTGCTGCTGCTGCTGCCACAAAGGTGGGCAAAAGACACTGCCATCCAAAGGGATGGCCAACATGGCAAAGTGCCCCGCTCAACTCCGGTTTTCCTGCGTGCGCCCATGAAACCCATGATTCTCAAAGCAATTTCCTACCCCAATTCTCGGCGGCGGGGCAGTGGGGCTCGGCTGAATCGTCGATTGGCCGAACTTGGCGGCGCCTTACGTAATTCAGGACGCGCGCGGCATTCGGGACCACCGCATTCCAGCGTTAATTGGCGCTCTTTGCCGGTGGCCGCTAGCATTAGACTAGTGGAATCTAATTCCTTGGCATGGCGTTGGGCCCGCGCGCGCCCTGCCCCTTTTCCCGCGCTCCACCTTCTCTCCCTGGACGATCCGGAGGCAGGCCGGCCAGTAGGAAAGGCCCAACACTAGTCTGGTCGTTCTCACAGTACGGTGGGACATCGAATAACATCGACCATGACGACGACAACAACAGCGCGAACAGGAGTGGCGACAGCGATTGTGATGGTAAAATGAAGGCAGACGAAGAGTGCCGATAACGGCAACATGCCGTAAGATAGCGAAATCGGCGCCCCCCCGGGGGATCTACGCGATCTTTGCCGAGACTGCCTACAAACGACAAACTTTCGAGGCTCACCACCACTACCTGGAACCCGCCACTATTAGCTGCTATTAGCGGGCATCTAAGAGATAGAGCGCATGAGCGGTAATTACCTCTACAATCTTTCTTCTACCGCTGCTGCTCAATGACTGCGGCAAGGTAGCACGATGGATTATTAGGCCCGGCGATCCATTGTTGCTGTTACCGCTGACCTCCGTCGTGTATCATGCTCTCGCAGCATCGACTCGTCCAACATCGTCGATGGACATAAATTGCCTTTTTCGATGGAAAACTGCGACAATAGCAATACAGACTCAAAACGGACTTAGGACCAAGTATGCGGGTAACTGAGAAGACAGGCGTCCCAGTTCCGGCTGACCTTACCAGCGGGGAATGGGACCATGATCGGCTGCTGGCGTGGGACGTCGCTGTCCCCGACACGTACGCTTTTGGATGTCGTGCACTTGCCAACGCGGATGTCTGCCACATCATCTGGCGTTTGGGGCAAAGATGCACTCAAACTGACAGAAACTTAGGAAGAGGCTCTCTGAGGCCACAGTGAAGCCAAGATCGACCACGTTCCTCTGACAGAGGATGTCATTGGAAGTACAGAGGGGCAACGCCAATAATATGTTGAGTGGTCACCGATACTCGAGCAATATTGTAAATATTCTATAATTAGTATATTAATAAATGTGCGATCTGAATATAATATTAACTCTTGTTGAAAAATAGTATTATTGATAATATTCAAATTACTGTTACGATATATTTACCTTTAATAAAAAGAGTAACAGATAAACGACCCACCACCGTAAACATGTCTGTCACAAATCATTGGTTATATGATGTCATCATTATACTTGATGGAATCTCAATATATTATAATTTATGACTAATACTCGACCAATCCTTCGAAGGTACTCGAAGTCGGCAGCAAACGAAACACACGACTACACAATAATTCATGACGAACGAACGCACAGACCGACACCACACGTGCAGACAGCGGTGCTGACTCGGTCACTTGAGCAGGAAGGAGCACTCAGACGGTCAGTCTGTCTTCCCGCCCTTTCTACCTCATCAATTGCCCGATTAGCCAAAATCCGATAACATTCCAGCTTCTGATGTGTCCTTCAATCGTGGTCGCCGATGTTATACTTGCAAACACTGGCATGCGGCAGCCTCCGTCATGTACAACATCCACCACCAGCAACAGCTGGAAGAGAATGAAAAGCAGGAGTGGCGGCATAAGCTGTACAACGGGCCCAATAATCGACAACAACAATAACAACAAGGGCCTCTGACCCACTTTCCTATATCACTATAAGTGCTGCTCCGTTACGTTCTTAGCCATTATTATTTTTGACGGACAATTACATTTAAGGCACCACCACGAGCTTCGCCGACACGCTGCTTGACGTACAGATCTGTCGCCAAGACAGTCTGGCGCCCTAAGGTCTTCCCTAGGGAACCCTAAGGTGAGGGTCTTCCCTAAGGTCTTCCCTAAGGAACCCTAAGGCCCTAAGGTAAGAATCTTCCTTAAGGAACTCCTCGGTGCCGCTGTCTTTCCTCTGGTATCATCTAGCCCCGTTCCGCCGTATGGCGTCTCGTCTCTTGCGGGTGCACGGTCGTCTGTCGCTGGTTAGCGCCCAGACGGCTTTCTTATTGTTGCGCCATACATTTGGTGTGCGCAGAGCCACGTACTTTCTAGAGCAAATCCAGCCTTGAAAGGTACCCATAGATATCTAGCAGTGTAATTCGATTCTACTCCGGTGTGCGGAAATTTAAATATTTCTCTTGGTTATGTTTGCGCCCAGCTCCAAATGACGGTGAGCCTCGGTGGCCTCGAGGTCTACCTGCTAGGAAACTGTCGAGCCTTTCTTGGAGAGGACTCCAAGACGAAGGAAGGAAATTCTCCGTGGGGCAAGCCTAAGTCTCGCCTCGAGGGTTCCCTCGCCGCAAGCCGATGGACTCGATCCGTTTTGCCCACACATCATGACCGGAAAGCGGTCTTTGCATGAACGTTCGACAGTGCAACGACCCTTCTCGGCCGTACTGTTCCGCTAAGTTCCGAAATTCTGGCAAAGGTTCCGGATCGTATGCTGTCTTCGCCTGGGTCTTAATGTTTCCTCGCTCAGCCATGTTCTTGCAGCACGGACATGGCTGACCTGGAGTGTGTCAGTTCGGAGCACTTATGCGGCGACCTATGGGGCGATCTCCCGCACGGTAATCTTCCGCGGCATTGCACTACAGACGAAAAAGGCAAGTCTCGTCATTAAGAAGCCTTGGGGAACGACCACACTGTCTCTCTGCTCATCATTAAGTTATCAGGCGTGTGGGGATAGAAGGCCATGGCCATAACGCGAGCAAGCGGCCAGATCATCGAGAAGTCCAGGGGGAAAAGCCTAGACGAACGAGAATATATAATATATATATATATATATATATATATATATATATATATATATATATATTCAACCTGTACATTTACAGGCTGGCGATCATTTGATAATAAAATAAGAACGATTAGTATTCTGTGTTGCATTTTGTATGAAGATAGTTGAAGATAAAATATTGCATAAGGTGTTTTTCATTTCGTTCGTCCAATAATTTAGTTGTCAGGTGGGAACATATACCCCCTTACTCCATAGCTCTCAATCCGTTGAGTCGACAATACACGCAACATTTGTTCCACACACCGTAAGCGACAATAGCTGACGTAAGAACTCTTCTCTCTGTCGACCGTTCATGCTGTCGCTTATTCGAGCACCGAGCTCAGCAATGAATCTCCTCATTGCCACACTCACTGAATTTTAGTCTCTATTGCACTATGTACTACGTTGTATTATGTCTTTACTTCCTGGAGCTTGCGCTTCTTTGCATTTTCTGAAGACTCGACGACTTATTCCGCCTTGAGAAAACTGTAGCCTAGATACGAGGAGGCCACTTTGCGAGACATCGTACTATCCTATCCTAACGTTACCATTGGTTCGCAATGGGGCTGTGACGCCGTCAGGTCGTTTGTTATTTTCGATCTTGGTATGCCCGCTTTCCGGAGAACTCTCCTTATAGTTGCGTTGACTTTGGCTTGTTTAAAAGGTATGCCTTAGTTTCTAGCACATTGCAAAGAGTGAAAGTTAATCTTTCCTTACTGTCATCTTACGTAGAAATTGCAGTTGTAGAGTTTGCAAATTAGGGAACCTATAGGGAAAGCTGTTATCATGTAAACTTGGGTGCCGCGACGACGTTGAACAGACAGGGAGCTGCAGGAAGTGTGTAGTCAAGCTTCGACGTGTCCAGATTACCTCTAACTGTCGAGTTCGGGAGAAATCTGTTTTTAGTGGGTTCGTGAGTCCCACATGCCATTTCCATCACCCAAGGAATTGTCTCTAATAACGCGATGCGATGATAAACGAGGCTCTTTTAAATCACTTGTAAGCCGACTGGGACTTCCGGAGCTCTAAATCTCTTCTCGATCCTGAGTATTACTTCCCACTCATATGATCTCACATTTAGTCTCATTGACGGTGAGAGCTCCCTTTTCCGCAGCACTTTCGTAATATCAGTAACCAGTTCTCTGTCTTCCTCGGACGGCAAATTGTTGCTTCATATACTTGCTTGCCGGCTATGGATCGGCAGCAAAAACAATCAGAGTCGGGCAGACATCACATATTACCGAACCATTGTAGCACTTTTTGCAGGACTGTGAACGAAGAGGTGCCGAAGCCTCGGCCGAGATTAGACACCTTGACATCTATAAATCACGGTACTTCTAGGAAGGAACCGCATGCTACAGTCGTCACGTATACACAATAATATAAATCGTGCACGGCTACTCCCCCTCGTGTGCTTCACCTTGCGTTTTCACCAGCCATGTAACCAGTGCCCATGCCGGTTCTGCTTGCAGGCTTGCGTTAAATATCACGCACTGAAGCCTCAGCGATCTCTGCGCAACATGGAATGGATGCTTGGGTCGCAAAAGGCATATTTATATATATATTGGAAAATGAAACTGAGTAGTGAAATAAATTAAATGTAGAAACAACCAAAAATAGCGGCCCTCCAAGCGTTGCTTTGACTGGTCGTGGGTTACCGCGCCCAGGCCGGAAAAGGCAGGTCACCCTGCTGCACGACGCTAGCTGAGATTAGGGGTTTATTCTTACCCCAAGAAAGCAATGAAAGTTCGTTGATTTATACTAGGCTATTAATACTATTATTATGTGTTGTTGTTTATTTACAATTATTGGTAGCTGGTATTCATTTCCAAACATTTAATTACATGATGTCTGTCAATATCAATTTTACTACAGTATTCACAACGACGGTCCTTGACTTGGAAACATTTTCCCTGAAGAAAGGTACCGGTAGTATCTGTGCCACGTTATTTTGCAGATCACTGATGCGTTCGGTTGCAGATCTTCTGTCTATCTGCTGCTAAGAAAAATCAGTACGTTTGTTAAAGTTTGACTCACAAAGTACCTATTCCGCCATTCTCTTGTTATTGTTCTGTTAGGACTAACTGGAAAATGCGGTTGCACACACGGCACCACGGCAGGGAAGCTCTCTCTGTTGCTCCCGGTTGTATGGGCTCCAACCCATAAACATCAGTCATGTCCCCTCCCCCCGATCTGACTGGAAACTGCTTACACAGAACATCAAAGAGTTAGGGGGCGAGTCTGCTACTCCTGGCGGGTGTGCTTCCCCGGGAGTCTCGGAGAGGCGCCAGCGAACTAGAAGGGCGGCTCTTGTTTTCTCCTGCAGCATATTCTTACAAGCTTGTGATACTTTGTTTCAGTGAGATGTAGATTCCGTCATTTTCTTGATTATGTCATGTAGGTTAAAAGCTGTACTTTCCCTAAAAGCACCATTAGGCTTGCGCGCTGCTCCGTTCGTGCTGGACACCTCAGCCCGGTGTGTTCTGAGGTGTCGTCGAGTCATTTGTCGCAGTGGGCGCACGCGGGCTAAGGATCTTCCCGATCGAGAACAGGTAAGACTAGAATTCGCCGTGACCTGTAAGGAGCTGGTTTGTGTAGAATTTGAGCCCCGCACGGCCGGTTGTGCCGGTCTGTGATGCTTGGGATCAGGGTGCGGAGGCTGGGCGCCTGGAACACCCTGCTGCAGGCCGTCCCACTCTTCCTGCAAAGCGGTCGATTGTGCGCTAACGTTCCTCGTCATTTTTGAGGTCTGGGTTCTCCCATAAGCAGCGGCGCTCGGCTGCCTTCAGATGCCATGGGATCGTTTTAGCAAGGACGAAGGCCGCCGCAGCGCTAACCGTCCTATACACTGCAATTACTCTAAGGGCTCCGACTATTTGGGCCCGACGCAGGCGTATTTTAGTGGGTCTCTCAACACTATCGTGCAGTCTCGATCATGTAAAATTGCAGATGCGGTCCCGATTTTTCCATAATAATTAAATCGGCTGCGTAGGACACGTAGGGGGCTTTTACATATTATTATCATTGGCTTAATCCATTGACACACACACACAGTACGGAGGATCAATCTGCTATCTCATTAGCCTCTTCAGATACAACATATACCGGATTTGGCACAACTACTCCGAGTATAAAATACCTTGAGCTCGCCTAAACTCGTATTGATGAAAGCCCTTTTTGATAAACGACATTTTAAAATTGGTTGCGTGTATTCCGTGCGTAACTGTAAATTGGCCTCGATTAGATAGCCTAACCTCGACGACGAAACTTCGCTCTGTTAGACATATTGCTAAGGGTTGTTGGCTTTTCTGAAGTCATGCCGTGATGCAAACAGTGAACCAAAAGCGTAACTTAGATAAGCGCACGCAGTTGTAGCGTACGATTGCGTGCAAGGGGCCACCAAGAGTAGGCAAAATCTATAACGTGGGTTCTAGTAAAACACGCTTTGATAAATCTGAATTTGATCACAATTATGCAGATTTTTATTGACGAGATAGCCATTTTACGCAACAAGTATGCGTTTGGTTGTGATGCATTGGACGGGAACCTGAACTACCAATCGGTAGTTTCTAGAACCATTACGCCTACTCCTCATGAGCAGTGCATTTGAGGGACAGAAATAAAATTAATTTAGCTCTCCTTACAGCCTAGAGTGAAAATTACAGATAGTGGCTTAGCCAGAGCGTCAGAAAACTCGGCGAATGTTGCATTACTTCTAAACTATGTGTAAAAGATTTAAGATTCAAGATGTAACAATTACACCTGCCACTTTCCCCGGATCTTCTCTACAGAAGACGTTGTCGAGTCCTCCAGTCAGTCATTTGGCAGGCACTACGTTATAAACTTAAGCTTGCGTCGTAGTATAAATGTTATCAAAGTAGATGAATATTGTGTAAGCGCATGGCCTCGCGAGCAGCTTTCTTGAAAAGCCGAGCTACAGCTAAAACGAAGATGCGACTTAGATATTACTGCAAAGTGAATGATTCGTCGGTTTTGGCTTGGTTGATGCTTGGTTCGCACCCTAAAAATGGAAGGCAAATGTGACATCCTTCAGCCTGGAGAGGAACTTCAAAGAAAAGCTCCATCTATAAACTACTATCGTTGCTCCTACTCCGGGGCCAGGAAAATTTTCTCGAAATGCAAGGCTCCATACCCGAAGAACAGCACGGATTCAGACGTTGCAACTCAACACACACAGCTTGCGCAATATTCTTCAAAGATATTAAGAAAACAGTAAGCCGCCGCACGCGTTCAATGTTTGCAATATTTTGGATTTCAATTATTGGCGGCTATTCTCCAGGAGAATTATGTAATATTAGACGACGACATTGCCGAATATCCCAAATTTGGATAGACAACAGGTGTTGCTCAGGGCGATAACCTTAGCCCAATCCTGTTTTCTGTAATTGTCAGTGAGCTGTTGGCGATTGTGAAGAAGAAGCAACCGTCAGTACAACTCATCCAATATGCTGATGATATTGCTATCTACTCTGAAAGTCGCTTCCATATTCAGCAAGCGTTGGTCACTCTTGCAAAGTTTGCGGCATATACTTTATGGGAAATAAATATTTCAAAGACAAAAGCAATGAAGTTCCGTCGTGGAGGACGTCTCACAACAGCTGATACCATAAAGCTTCACAGCCAACCTATTGAATTTGTCAACCATTTTTCATATTTAGGCTTGGAATTTACGCCAAGCGACGCTTCGTGCTCCAGACATATAGATGAAAGGTTCCGTAAGGCGCTGGTTGCCATCTACTCAATTAAGAATCCGCAACTCCTCTCACTGAAGACGGCTTTAAATTTGTTTGACCTAAAAGTTGCCCCTACAGCAAGCTATGCGATCGAACTTATTTGGGAACATCTCAGAGCTTCAAGCTTTCACGATTTCGACCGCCTGAAGGCGACGTATAATAAACGGGTTATGGGCGTTCACCGAAGCAGCCGCAACCGATTGGTGTATCTGGCTACGGGTACCCCACTTTTCACGGAAGACCTTTAGCGCCGCTTTAACCTGCGGTTAACTCGCGAGTATCAAGAGCATTTACTAAAGTGGATTCCTATCGGGCGCAAGCTGTGATGAACAACTCGTGGAAGAATGCCCAATACGAAACTCGCCACCTTGTTATGCGTCATGCAATGCACGGTTTCCATCATGCAGTGTGCACGAAAGTTGGTTTTCATGAGGCAGACGAGCAGTGTACCTGTCGGCACTGTGGAACAACTTTCTCAACCTATGTTTGTAAGAATACATTTGATATACGGCGTAGTATAGAACAGTAATCTTAACAGTAATAACAGAGAACCTGAGACTAGCAATTATACTAAAATGTTTAGCACGACATAAGCGCAGCAACATGGACTGTCCTAATGCGAGTCATATGTGCATAAAGCTTGCTGACTATTGTTTACCTTTTTTTGGATGCGCTTATCTCGCTGGCTGATCTCTGTTGTACCATTTAGGCTATATAGAGGCTTTCACAATCGTCATTATCGTCATCTGAGTGTGAAATATATTCACTTCTTTCTGGCCCAAAGCCTAAAACTAACCTATTGCCAGAAAGCGTTTTTTTGACAACGACACAAACAACCTAAATTGTTTGTGTCGTTTTTAGTCGATCCCCTGTGACTAATAATAACCTTATACTGGACTCAGCCCCATCACCCCAAGACTCAAATAGGGCTTTCTGCCACACAAAAATGATGCTCAGAACCGAACCGTTTCACATTGTTGTATGCCGCGCGGCTTTTAAGAGAATTTAGGCTAACCAATTTTTCAGGTTTATTTCACCGTTTTCATTCAGCTATGTTAGCACTTTGGAGTGTTACAATTGTCTCCGCATGAACGTGTACTCACGGGTTCTCTAACCCAGGATTAGCCCAGTTCAACAATGTGCCCCGAACAGATGCTGCGTTTCCTCGTTGAATGTCGAGTGACAGCCTCTGACGCAAAAATTCCGATGCCCTCGAGTCTCCCGTGGAAAGGTTAAGGCATCTGCCTACGCGCTGAATCAAATTCAGTGTAAGCGGGCCTGGTCCTCCCATTGTTTCAAACGCCAACGGATAAAATTGGTGCGGATAACCAACGTCAGAGTATTTTCTACATTTGTTAGCTTCTGCTAACCTGGACGCATGGCCTGCCTGGTCCGCTCCTGCACCGACCATCGAAGGGGCTAATGAGTCGGTTACAGTTGCGTCCCAAACAAGCATGCGGCCACGCTCAAAGGGGGTTAGGGTAAGGCCGTCAGGCCTTTTTCCATTGTCTCTGGATAGACCCGGGGGTTCTAGTATGCACGGGAAGCCGGCAGACCTCAGTGCTCGACTGAAAGTGTCATTTAAAGCCGAGTGGCGTGCTCTTCGGCCTGCGCTTAAGGCGCATGACAAGCCATGATGGGCCAACGCGTCTACTAAATAACCACAACGACATCGGTGAGGAACGACTAAGTCAGCACCAAGCCGCAGTCCTGTGCTAATGCGAGTCGTCTCGTCATCCAAAAGAGTCCCTATTCGCGGACAAGGTAGGGCATGTAACCAAGCTCCAGCCCCTTGACTACTTACGGCTCGAAGTTTAGTTCTTTCGACGGGAGGGGAGTCAAATAAGGACGACAATCTGTCGGTCAACTCTTGTAGTTCTACGTTATAGGTTTCCCACCCATCGTTATCCAATAATGCCCTAACCCTCTCCGTAGCCTGAGTCAAGGATGACACGATCGCGGGTCCTGCCATCATGACCGCGTCCGGCATACCTAAGCCGCCTAGAGAGACCGGAAGCATTACCTTGCAACAGCGGTAAGCTGAATATTTAATATTTTCTCTAAAGTAGCTAAGCTAAGATCGTTAAAGGGCTGTAAAAGTTCAGGCGATGAGGATAAATTGCACCATCTAACTAGGTGTGTTAACCTCGTGGCTGAAAAGCAAGATCTAAGGAGAAACAGTCCACAGTGGGGCCCCTAATTGGGGTAGTCTGTCTGTGGCAAAGTCCAGTTTGTCCTTCCGGCCGGCTAGTGCTTTTGCAATTCCATCCGGCAACAAGGGCACACCTAGCAGCTCCAGGTCAGCCTTGTCAACAATGCGACAACCAGGGAGTAGGCCAAGGAGGCCCGTTAAATCTAATGGTTCAATTTCGTTATGGGTTGTAACATATACTTTACATTTGCCCGGGTTTAGGGTAAGGCCACTAATCACACCAAAGTCAATAACCTTTCGAATGTCGTCCAGTACTGTCGGAAGGTCTCCGCCCAGAACGCCGTCATCCAGGTACCATACGTTAAGGGGGGATCTCAGTGCATCCACCATTTCCTTGATACACAAACAGAAAAGTGGAGGACCCAGGGGATCGCCCTGCTGAAGACCTGTTTGCGATAGCATAGTGTTGTGTGGCATGACCAGATGTGATGATTGACCGTACGCCAAATTCGTTTGATGAAACAGTAAGGGTGCCCACGACTTGACGGATCGAAGTAGGTGGTCTCTTCGAACGCTATTAAAAGCGTTTTGAAAATCCAGTTTGACCATCACCGTCGGCCCTTTACGCGATTGCAGGAATGCCCGGGTACAGTGTACTGCTACCTCTGTACCGCCAGGGGTGGCGAATCCAAGCTGGTGGTCGCCAAGAGCTGCTAAAACAGCATGCTTATTATCTTGACAGCCGGATTTTGGCTGCCAATCGGCGAACGACTGAAGAACAGGCGATCGGGCGTAATGATCCATCCTTCTTCTTTAGTGCAAACATCCGTGCTCCGAAGATAAGTGGCATAAAACAGGATGGCGGCGAGCCCCATCTGAGCACGTCAACTACTTTGGCAATGGCGTCAGCTAGTCGCTCAGCCGAACTGCCCAGTGCACCAGACAACAGGTCTTGAAGTAGGCGGGGTCTCATAAAATCCAAACCGGCAGCTGAACTTCGACTGAAGGTTTTCATGACCTTCAGTATCTCGTCCCGTGAGGTTGAAGATGGCAGTGTGACCGTCGGGGGTGTAGGCATAGTTAGATTCCGAGGGGCATGTGGGTGTTTGGCGCGGAGTGCATCCCTATTTTCGTTCATTGGCGCTAGAATATCTTCGGAGCTTACCAATCTTGCTGCACCGGAGATATCGCCTTCCGACAGCTTGACCCTCACCCGTCTGGAAAGGTCATCGTTGAAGTAGGCCTTAGATACGGGTCCCTCGTTCGCCAGGTCCTTAAGCCTTTTACCCGCTGAAAATTCGCGTAAGTTCTTCCTAATCAAGACAGACAGGGACCGAGCGTCCTTATGAGCTCTAGGAAGCCGCAGCACGACCGAAGCGAAGGAGAACAAAGAGTACCAAGCGTAAAGGTCGTTTTCCTTGGCAACGTTTGAGAAGACGTTGGTAAGTTCCTCCGCAACAGTAGGCCTCACCGATTTGGGTAAAATTCGTAGCAGTTTGGCTTGGCGCATGTTTGCCTGAATGTCGACGAGTAGATTGTCAATATCAATTTCTTCCGTCAAAGCCCGATTGGATGTGAACGGCCCGGTGGCGGCGTCAAACCAATTAACTAACCAATTAGCTAACCAATTAAAAACTTTCTTGACCCCATCTAGCACCGCTATACCACCCATCGGTGCATATGTGCGCAGCTATTGCAAATGACTCAAGACTGGGTCATGATTAAAATTCTCAAAAAGCATTTCACTGTGTTTTTTGGTGACTAGTGAATTATATTGACGAAGTATCTACATCGATAAAGTGCAATAAATGAAGGCATTCTTTAGCAATCGTTACTTGCAAGTAAAGGTAAGTCAGGCATATTCTGCGTTGTCTGGGGTGCCTCAAAGGGGATGCCTATACCCTCTGCTGTCTACATATTTTGCTTTAGACATACAATGGTACCTGCGTCTAACCTTAAACATCCTAAATTCGCAGATGAGTTAAAACTTTCGCATTCCGTTTGTGTAGGTGATTCCCATGGTGTTCTGCAAGCAGCTGTCGATGGTAGTGCTCAGCGGTGGTATGAGAATGGCATGTTTATTTCACCTACCGAATGCGTCGTACTGAAACACGGCTATATACTTATGATTTAAGCTTTGAAAAGCAAACGTTAGCGCCTGACCATGACTCCAATACTAATGTTGCGGAAGCATCATTTTCCCTTATAAATATTATGTTCCGTTGTTTTATTCCAAAGACCTCTGATGTGTACATTCGCCTTTGCCAATATCTGGCTTTTCCAAACTCACATGCTGCCCTCCTGTCTGGGAGGCCCATCTGGCTAAATATAGAAAATTCGGGGATGGTAAGCGACGTTTCTGAGGCGCCTGCAATAGAGGTAACGTCAAAGCGTGAAGATTGACATTCTCATATGAATATCCTATAGGCTCACTTTTGCAAATTTGCGACTTGCTGGAACACTTTTTTATGTGCGTTGTAATAACCTAAGCCAGTAAGTAACCCATTACTCCAAAGGTCGGAGCCCGTTGCGAGTTCACAAACGATTTGTTCGCTTGGTGGTTGGCCAAACGGCGCATGAAAATCCAAATTATGCTCACTTATTTGGCAGTTAGTATTGGTTTTTTATACCAGAAGTGTGTGTGTAAATAATTCATTTAAGGGCATGAATTGTACCCCTATATATAATAACATCGCTTTACGTTATGTTAAATGTAGTAGTGAAAGCATGTTTTCAAGAAGTTAGCGCTTATTTTTAGATAGTTGTATCAGATAGTTGATGGTAGTCAGAAGTAAAAAGATAAATAATTATTAACCATCATCATATGAATAAAACCAGTAATTATGGGATTGTCTTCTTTTGGGAGATTTTTAGGCTGTAAGATATTAGCATATTTATGAATACGCCGCTCATGCCACTTCTTTTTGAATATATTTTAAATGAGTATAAACGATGTGGAATTTCCAATATAGTTAACCACATCTATATTGGAATAGATGTGGTTAACTATATTGGAAATTCCACATCGTTTATACTCATTTAAAATATATTCAAAAAGAAGTGGCATGAGCGGCGTATTCATAAATATGCTAATATCTTACAGCCTAAAAATCTCCCAAAAGAAGACAATCCCATAATTACTGGTTTTATTCATATGATGATGGTTAATAATTATTTATCTTTTACTTCTGACTACCATCAACTATCTGATACAACTATCTAAAAATAAGCGCTAACTTCTTGAAAACATGCTTTCACTACTACATTTAACATAACGTAAAGCGATGTTATTATATATAGGGGTACAATTCATGCCCTTAAATGAATTATTTACACACACACTTCTGGTATAAAAAAAACCAATACTAACTGCCAAATAAGTGAGCATAATTTGGATTTTCATGCTGCATGCAAGTAGTCGGCAATGCGAGTTTCTGTGCTTCGTAACATTATGGACTTATAATATTATCTTTAAGCTGGACATAGGCTCGTTCAGCCAAACACAAATGTACTGCTATGAATCAATGGATCATCTTTCAACTGTATTTCGCACAACAAAACTTCTGAGCACACGCTTTTGAATAGAACCGGAATTACTGCAAACATCCCACAGCTGGAAAAGCTAGACGAGCCATAAATTTAAATCGCGCATCAAACATCTACCTTAGCCCACCTTTGAAATCCCTCTATATCAAACTGTAGTATTTCTTATGGCGTGTTTGTAGATAAACTGCTACAAAGCCAAACCGTATATATATATATATATATATATATATATATATATATATATATATATATATAGTCAGTTTCGTAAATAAACCATGTCTGAATTGAAATTGTATATATATATATATATAGTCAGTTTCGTAAATACACTAGGTCTGTATATATATATATATATATATATATATATACTCTTAAGCACACTGGCATTTAAATGAGGTGACCTCTGGTCACGAGTAAGTCATCTGATTTGTAAAGCGTCTTGAAAAGTGGACAGTTTGCCACACGTCGGATTTAATTCAATCGCTGCAGCACTGTAAAATAGGTAGACGACTAGAAATACTGTCGAGGCCAAAAGTGTGGTCGGTGTTATGCATTTAGTCAATAAACCTGTTATCTTTAGAGTAAAATGAAGGTACATTTCCGAGATAGTTGGTCGTTTTTTATTGCAGTGCCCTTACATACTGTAATGATCTAAAGTAGACTGTGCAACTGAAATAGTCTGATTGGTACAATTGTTGAACTACGCTGGAGTAAAAGGAATAAAATAAACTTTAACTTCTAATAGAAAGTGACGACTTCTTGTCATCTCATAATTTGAAAATGTATAACCTTAATATTTACTTGCTAAACTAAATTGGCAGAATGCCCTTTTCTTGCCTTCTTCTCTATCTGAGTAAGGCATGACAATATGGCACCGTACTATCTTAGCTTAAGGGTCACCGTTTCTCTGGCTAAATATTTTCGTGAATGTTAAACTCTGTGGCATACACTTGTGTGGTACAAAACAAGTACAGTATAGAGAGTATGGAACATTTAATATTGGTACATGTCATGTATGTGCACTTAGTACTAAAAATAAATTTGTCAGCATAGCCGATGGTTGGCCCCATGAAAAACTATACGGGTCTAATCCCATCGAAAGTTTGCCGCGGGATAACTCTGCTAGAGAGTACATAGCTGTATAATTCAATATTTACAATTTAATTAAGCTTCAAAGCGATACGTCGGTTGTAGTGTGGCTACGGGCCCACAGTGGGGATCAATACGTTCTGCTCACCCAACGAACAATATTCTCCAAATCCCTAATCATATTTAATCCAAGCGCATACGTCGCCGATTAATTTCCATGTGGGCGACGTTTTGACGCGTCCCTCTACTAATGGAAAACTTTGATAGAAAAAAACAACTTGTATATACGCGTGTGTATGTATAGTATGTATGTATGCATGTATATATGAATGAATGAATGAAACACATAGCTTTATTCATGGGTACTTGCAAATACACTCGAAAGTATGCAGCCTCTGTACTGTACACCTAGATATTGATGTATACACCTAAATATTGATGATTACGTATACGCATGTTTATACAAAAACATATTTACGAATAGATATCGACAAATACAGCGATAGACTTACATCGATAATTCGATCCAGCGTAAGGTGTACCCGCCGATCACTCTCATCTACACGCCTTACCAACCGCTCCCTCATTGCATGATGGCAGCCCAGTTTTCAGCGGCCCTAAAGCTTCTGTCAACATTGTAAACAATTACTCTAGCAGCTGCTCAATATCAACAACAATATTCCTGAAATAAATCAATGGGACTTACCTTATTTTGGCCCTTGTTGTGGAACCTCGCCGGCTTTGTTCGGAAATGCCGCATTTTTATGTGGGCTGTTTTAACCAACAAATGTTTGTAACGACAGAATGAATGACCAAGCACAGAATTCAAGTGTGCGCCACCAAAGTGTAATTTCATTTTTTATGCGTTTTCAATTGCTCAGACACTCCTGACCCTATGTTCGCACACAAGAAATAGATTCTCGCGACACCTGAGGGGATCCAACCTGGTGCGATGTCAAACTCGCTAAACACCAAGCCACGTCATGGAAATATTAGGGCGCCTAACTAG
Source organism: Dermanyssus gallinae (assembly GCA_003439945.1). Lineage (NCBI taxonomy): Eukaryota > Metazoa > Arthropoda > Arachnida > Mesostigmata > Dermanyssidae > Dermanyssus > Dermanyssus gallinae. Next base: position 22,032 of record QVRM01000681.1, on the reverse strand, counting down.
CAGCCTTATACACAGACGACCACGCGGGAACTTTCTCTTGTTTTACTTTTTTGTAGGGTGAGGGAAAACAGTCTTCATTGATTTCTATACCGCTCTGTACTTGCTGCCAGCAGCAGGTGTTGTCTTCTTGCTTGTTTCTTCCTTGGTCCGCAGTAAATGCGCAATAAACAACTGCGTAGCAATGGCAGTTGTAACGGACCACAGACTGAAACCACGACGGCCGTCTGTACAACACTGCAATCTCAAAGTATCAAACGTCTCGCGCAAACGTCCCATGCAGTTCCCGTGGGATGACTCCTCATGCCTCGAGATAGAAGCTAAGCCGGCGCGCCAGGAGACAGGTGTTTAAGTGTGTTTACATTCAAACGTGGTTTATTCAATGGGACTGCATTTTGCAATGCTTAAGTTCTAAAATTATAATGGTTGAAAAATGAATCAAACACCGAGACAAAAAGTTATGCTAAATATAATTCAAATAATGCATTGAGTGAGCACTTTACACAATATGTAATCACAATAAGTATTTTCACAAGGACAGCCTTCTAAACAGCCTTTGTTACAGCACCGAGCAATAAGCGAAGCAACAGGCTCTTACATAGACGCTTAAAATCAAGTGATACAATCGTACAACACATTTATAGCACACAACGATAATAGGTAAAAACACAGTGAATAAATATAACTGTTCTGGACAGGTTATTCCTTATCTAAAGCACTAACAATCCTAATTTAGAATATACCTAGATCACCGGCCTGATTTAGACTGTAAAATCAAACGCCATTTTTACGGCGCGAGCGAAGAAATGCTTCGATGTGAGACATCTATTATTTTTAGAAATGTAGGTCTAGGTTTCGGGGAGACAACACGCAAGTGAGTATTTACTGGACTTCAAAGATAGTGGGGGCACTGCGAAAGATGTTGCACTATCTGTGGGTATATTACCTCGCGAAATTTGATATGCTAACATAAAAACCCGCAGCGTGAATATTTTTAGCATAGCATTGTACACCAAAAGTAAGCCCTCTGGGGGACCCCAATCAAGTTCATTCTACTCAGCGGATATCACAGCAAAGCACTTGGGTGAAATATATGCCACCTCATGTTTTCCTGGCGAACAAGCCCCAGACTCTTGCCTGTCTGCGAAAGCTCAATGTACCGTAGCTCGAGTAGCTGGTTAGTTTCGCCAGCGTGAGGTGGTTCCACACTCTGGTAAGACCATACATCAGGTCCTGAATAATCTTAAGCACAAAGAGCCTCACTGCTGAGAAAACGGACAATCTTCAAACACTGTCTACTTCTCCGTAAAGAGAGACAAGTGATTTTTGTACTGTTTCGTTTATATTCGGTGTGAGCGTCGTTCCTGTGTAATGAACCCGAAGGCCAAGATACTGTAAACAATTAACAAACTACAATGGTTGGCCGCAACAACGTATAACGTGTCTGGCAGCCAATTGACCTCCAGGCCTGAATTTATTGGCTTTGGTGTTGGGCCCGGTGTTTACCTCAAGTCCCTTTTAGACAAGAAACGCCTCTATCATAGTGGTAATGCGCTTACTGGCATCTATGTCGCGATGAGCGGCCACAATATCATCTGCATACATCACCACCACGGCTTTTTAGTACTCCTGTCGGACGTAACCGACAAGGTCAGCAAGGAGAAGTGCCAACGTGGCGCAGCTTAGCGGGTCTCCTTGCGGATTTCCCACATTTTGCTTAATCTCCAATACACCCTGCTCACAGTCTACCAACAAGGTGTCCTTCTTGAAGAAACTTGCTAATACACTCAGGAAAGTGCCACCCACTTCTGCTCGTTGAAGTGCTTCAATCAGCAGATTGCGATGGGCTTTGGCAAAGGCCTTGACGCAGTCAATAAGAACTGCATACAAATGACTTTTGGGTTGTGCCACAGCTCGCTCGATTTCTGATTGGAGAACGTGGATTGCATCATGTGGGTACCTCGCTCTCTCGAAGCTGAATTTCTCCGGTGAAAGGGCCTCTTCCGCCACTTTCTTGATGCATATAAGCTACACAATGCATTAACAGGAATAGATAAATGTACGAAAACCAAGATGATGAGAATCCAGTAAAAAGAGATCCTAGGTTATCACCGAGTGGGTTGACAACAACGGGATGAGAACTTCAATCAGTTTTTAAGACGATTGAACGCTTTCGGGTATACAATTTTAAAATCTTTCGTGATGTGCTACAAAAGTGTGATTAGTCAAAACATTAGTGGCGACGGAGTAGTAAAACTCATACTCCTCAAGCGCTTGGCCAATTGTACTGGAGGATAGAGCAGTATCAAGCCTGTAGTTTAGGTCATCGGTCAGAAGAGCTGGTACATCAGTTGCAACAATCGCAATGGCGCGATCAATATTTTCTAACATGTTCTCAATAAAGATCCGGCTGCCATTACTGTACATTCTAATAATAAATAATTGGGAGGCGCTGAGGACGACGGTGTGGTCTTCAGCCAGTAGGATCCTCGCCCGTTTGATTCCAGCAGTAGAGATACTCCTCGTGTATGCGTGTTAGTCGGCCGTACGGGGGCTTTAAAGCTGGGCAGCAGAATAAATATATCATAAAAAAAGCCTTTACTGCACAAAATATCTAAAACTCTCCTCCTATATCCCAAGCCAAAGACTTTTATTATACACTTTTCAGTTTGCAATCAAAGGCAATGCCGTTTTTAAAAATCACCTTTATAAACTATAGCACTATATTTTTACTGTGCGTTAATGAAAAAATTACATGATTTATTTACACACCAGATTGGGTAAAATATACAATAGTACGATCGATATCTCTACAGTCTCGTAATGATAATAATATTAAAAATCGCTCAGTGCCAGCTTTGTTAGAGAGGGGATTGCTTTGCACTCACTGCCATGATATCTTACACATATACCATAACAATATTTACAAACACATGTGTCACAGGGTTCATGGCAAGCGTCTTTCTGACATAGAAGGTGGTGAAAACCGTGCACAGCAAAGCGGGCGGTCATGTGTCTGTTTGTCCTGCTCGTGCCCTTCCATTCTGACCTAACCATTGCATCTGTCATATAAAAATGTGGGTCGATCTCTGCCATTTTCTCTTCATATCGCCGTATGAACTCGCTGTATGCAGGGTTGTCTGGAAGCGCAAACTGTTTTTTGACCTGTTCCACGAATAGTGGAGCATCGCACAGCAAATACGTGAGGCGGTTGTATGCTGACGTATGTAAACCTAGTGCCCGCTTTAAATAAGCTGGCTTCACCCGATCGAGAGCACCAAGTTGAGTCGAGCTTTGTTTTGCCCATACAAGCTGAATCCCGTATAATGCAATTGGCGATATTTTCATATCAAATAGAGCTAGCGCTGCCTTAATCGAGAGCATCTGAGACTTCTTAAGGGTTGTCGCTGCAATCAAGGCTTTTCGAGACCTCTCCTCTATATGTGCAGCGAAGGTCTTGGCTGAGGGGGTCACTGTTATACCGAGATATGTGAACTTATTTACATAGCTCAGGTCTTGTCCATTTAACCTAAGTGTGTCGGTCGCGGCCAGCCTGCCCGCGTGCCTAAACTTCATAGCTTCTGTCTTCTGCATATTTATTTCAAGGCCTACAACGTTTACGTACGCCGACAACGTGGCCAGCGCCTGTTGCAGATGGTATCTGCTGCTACTGTAGAGTACTAGATCGTCGGCATACATAATTACCTTGACAGCTGGGTGTCGGGTCTGTAAACGTGTTGGTAAATCGGCTACCAGTAAACAAAAAAGCAAAGGGCTCAGGTTATCGCCTTGGGCAAAGCCTGTCGTTTGTTCTATGCTTGGGTGCTCTGCTACACCGTCGTCCAAGATGATCTGATTGGATTGTAGCACGTCCTTCATCAATGTCAGCATCCGTATTGGGACCCCCGATTTCGGCGAGCTTAAGCAGGACTCGAGTTCTTGAGCCTGAATCAAACACGGCTCGGAAATCCACAAATACGCTGTATAAAAACAGTCCCTTTCGTGACAGGGTTTGCTCTATATCCGCAAGGAGGATTGCACATGCAGTTAGTATTGACCTCTGCGCACGAAAGCCATGTTGTTCGTCTGGTAATGCCTTTTTGTATTCGACGAACGACGTAAGACGAGCGGCTAAGAGGCTTGCAAGCAGTTTGTAAGCGCAGCTCTTCTTGGCAATGCCCCGCCAAGAAGAGGGCTCGGTCCGCGGTCTTTTGCCCTTTGGAATAAGTGCCATAACGCACTGTCTCCACGCTGATGGTAGTCGACCGTTTTAAATGCACCTATTAAAAAGCGCAGTCCAGTGTGCGGTCATTGTGGCTGCCTGCTGCAAATGCTCATTACAGATGCCATCTGGCCCAGGTGCTTTGTTTCTCGGGAGTCGACGCAGTGCCTCCGCCACTTCTTGGACGGTGAAGTATTCTTCACCGTTAATGAAAAAATTGTAAACCAATTTAGGAAGTGAAGTCTACCTTTGGGAATCGTCAATGCGGTCGGTTCTTGCATCGCTTTGTGAAAGCATGAATTAAAAGTGTGGGAATTCGAGGCTTTCAACGGGCTGAGCAACCGTATTTAATAGCCTTAACGGCAAGTTAAGGATTACAAACACTTATCAATAGTGACTCTTAAACGTTCAAAAATCAAAAGTCGGCCACACCGCAGCTCGCTTGTTACAGGTTGAATTGTTTACAAGGAGGCCTGTTATACCAGCTGCTCGGGGGGGGGGGGCGCTGTGTATAGTGATCGGTGTGTAATCGGCGTTTCGTACTTATATACAGTAGTGTAGATAGGTGTGCTACGACGACTGCTGAAGGGGAAGTGGTTAATCCCGGCTAAGCGGCACCCAGGAACCAGCTGAATAGAATTGCCAAGTTAGTGGACAGGCTTCTTAACCACTCGACCAGTAGGAAAAACTTGGACAGTCAAATGTAGAGTTTAATGGAGGAGCTCCGATTTTCCAAACAAAAGCAAAACTATAAAGGAAGGGTGTCGGCAGCTGGACCGCTACTGCGAGCACTGACACCGGGTGTATACCCAAGGATTGTGTCTTAAATCGGCAGGCAAGAGAATAACCACTCTAACTGACACCTGAAGCATGGAAGAGGACCTAAAAAACCTTCTCACTGATGTCTGGCCTCCAGCTGCCAACACGAGGATAACATATCTTGGGGCTAGTATCCTAAAGGAGAGCCTTCAGATCCTAATGTCTTGTGCCGTCGCATAAGCAAGACGAGCCAACCACCAAAGCCTTGATAGTGCTTCGATGCAACGCCGGTCCACAACAGGAACCTTCCAGACCCAGGTGAAAGTTCTCGCGGGTCAAAGAACCTTGGATTTATCTTCTGCCACCTGAGTAGCCAGAAGGGCAGAGGGCAGTCGGAAAACTTCTTGAGTGTCTGGCCCGAACAACTAGGCCTACACCTTGCCGTCATCTCCACGACGCGAAAAAAGACTACAGACAGCGTTAAAAGGAGCAGACCCGGTTCTATAACTACCTTCTTTCTAAAAAAGGCAAGACCTGCGCGGACATGATCCGGGAGCTGGGTACTAGAGCGTACTCTAACACATAGAACGTCAGGGACAAGCGCATTCAGTAACTACCCAGCGGAGGCGGCCCTCCAGACCCTGAGGTCAGCCGGGGAGGCGGACGTGAGTCTGGACCGTTTCTTTCTGTGACTTCTGCTAATAAGGGACATCTTCAAGTGCGCCTCCGCCGAGGACATCGAAAGGATCCTCCGTAAGACGGCGCGCTTGAATACACTACTGACGGTTGATCCCTTGCTCAAAAGGGGTTACCACCGGTGGACGGTTCTGGAGCGAGTGGCACCTCTCTAGTGCGAGGCGAAACCCATTTGCTACATCTGTGGCAAATAAGGGCATTTTGCCAACGTCGCTGCATTCTCGACGTTCAGAAAACAACTGCAAAAACCTCGTCGCCGCGGTAGCCGGCCTAACACACGACCGGCGGTCGCGCTCACCGCTTCGAGGCGGTGATCCACACCTCCGGTAATGGATCAGACCACCCGCAACGTTCTGATCCACGACCGGAGGCCATCCCAGTGTCGCGGTGGATGCCGAAAGGTTCATCCTAGTCACCCAAAAGGGCAGCAAGAGTGTACAAGGATCAACTCTTCTGTACTTTCGGGACTCTAAGGCCTCCAACACGCAGCCTCCTCCTGCACTAAGAAGCTATAGCTTTATCTGGATTACCGTGGCAAACGCTAAGCGTTTTTACTCATGCTATTGCAGCCCGTGCGTGCCGTCAATTTTATCAAGCTTTTTAAAGACCTAACCGTATCTCTCAACCAAAGTGACATGCTTTTAATTATTACAGGAGATTTTAATGTCTAGCGTGTGGATCTCCATCGCTATCCTTTGGAGGGGACACGTAGTCCTCGAGTGATCGGCGGGCATGGTCCTAATTGTTCTTAACACGGGTGCCCCCATCTTCTATAGGGATCGGCGCACCTCCTGTATAGAATTAACTATCACGCTTGATATGAATCTGAGGAGTCGCGGCACGCCAAAATACTGGTGGACAGCGAAGCTCGAACACCTAAGGAAGAAATGGGTCCGGGAGCGACGCTTCTTCACCCGCGCCGGATGGCGTGCTTCCGCGAAGGATACTATGCACCATGGCGCCGAGTACAAGAGGCTGCGAGCCCTCTTACATAGGGAGATCTTCAGAAGCAGGGAAAGCTTCTTAGTCCGCAAGAGTCAACTGCGACGCTGCGGCACGTTTCAAGGGATATGATAGTGCACCAATTTCCGTGGCCAAGCTACTAATGATGGAATGACGGCGACTGAAATGTTCTGGACAGACTCACTCGCTGCAGTCTAGAAAGCCGCGGACCTGGCCCTCATACCCAAGGACCCCGGCTACTACCGCCAGATCTACTTACTCGGCCTCCCTGGCTTAGGCATGCATGCCTATCGTAAAAAACGCCTTCGGGACTTTGTGGAGGGGACTACCTGCTGTTTGAAGCTCAGCGCGGGTTCCGCAAGGACCGCTCAACCATGGGCGCTACAAAGCGGATTCAGACGCAGATTGAACTCCTCCGCGAGTCTCCGCTCAGCAGAAACCTCTGTTGGGAAGGGAAAATGTCCCGTCCTACATCCCCACCTAGAAGATCAGAAAATTGCACTTGTCAACAACGCAAGGTAGCTTGGGGTTACCCTTGACAGGGGCCTCTACGATACTGAGCACGTGCGGCGGGTGACGGAGAAGGCAACAAAGGCAGTTAATGACTTTGCACGTCTAATGTCCAACACCTATGGGCCACGGCAGCTGAAAAATGAGTCATTCGTTATGTCCGAGACCGAGTCAATCGCGCTCTACGGAGCTCCGCCCTGGCCCATCGACACACTAAAGTTCACTGAGAACATGGCTCGTCTGCGACGGGCCCAGAGATCTGGAGCCCTCAGGGTAATCGCAGCCCTGCGATACGCTAATAAGATGGTTTGCGCAGCAGCAGCTCTCGGTCTTTCCGGAGCGATCCCGCAAAATCTAAAGGCAGCCAAGCGACGCCGCTTATGGGACAACTTCAGCTTGAAAAAGACTCGAAACATCAATGCACAATTGAACTCTAGCAGGGGGAGTGAGGCGATCAAAAACAAGATGCTTCAGGCCTCCGCCTCTTGACCCCAAACAGTAGAGGTTGGCTCAACCGACCGGGAGAAAAACAACTATTTTGCAGTTTACCGGTGGAATTGTTTTTGACAACGGAATTATCTTTTTCAAGTGAAATTAATAGGATAATAAATGAGGGTGGTCATGACCATCACTGGATAGGCCGAAGCATATATCCAGCAAAATATAAGATGCAACATTCGGCGTAATGCGACCGTGAAATGTTATTAATAAATGATTTCTGGTAACACGTTTAGGACTGATTGTCAATATGTTTGTTTTTATCGAGAGCTATGAGAAACCAGCACGTACGGGTCATCAGCAAACTGAATTAGACTCGTACCAGCCCAAATGCATGCAAAATATTTACATATAAGTTGAATAAAGTTGGACCGAGTATTGGTGTCTGTGAAATCCCATATTCAAGTTTTGGACATCACAGATACACAATATAATTTAGCCTTACAATTTTATTTCTATTAGCAATATAGGATTTAGGAACCCCACAAGTTCGATCCAAAAATTATAGACAAAGTAATTTCTTAATTAGTCTTGGTCGATTTGTACGGACAAACGCTTTCATTAAATCTAGTAATACTGCTGCCGAATAGTACGTTATCTCAGTTTGAGATCCGAAATATTTTCTAACCTCTAAGCTAACCTGTTCGGTAAAAGTGTCTTCTTTATACCCATATTGGCTACTGTTAATTACTTGGTATTTCTCAATAAATTTCGTAACCGGAGTACTAAGATCTTTCTCGAATATTTTGCTAATAAGGCTAGACATGTAAATTAAGCGTAGGTTATCAAGCATCTCATACATTACCTTTGATATTAGTCTGTCAAAAGCTTCGTATTCTCACCCTTGTGTTTACCTGCATGAAATTATTATTATTATTATTATTATTATTATTATTATTATTATTATTATTATTATTATTATTATTATTATTATTATTATGGAGGTTTATTATTTATTACATGTTAAACGATGTTACAGTTGAGAGGTCTGAACGTATTATTGCAAAGTTTTTTTAAATATCTAGTTCACTCTATGGCGCTTAAAATAGATGCCGCGTTTCCTCTGCAAACGGCCAAGGACAACGCTTGCCTCAAGAATTGACCCTCTCTTCGGTCGTTCGCGACCTCCTGAATTCGCTTACTCAAATCTTTGAGAAATGCTTCGGTTCCCTTGCTGATTGGACCTAGTGTCTCCATGACAATAAGCACAAAAATATATCTTGTTTCCATTCCAGCATACTTAAACCGTTTTCTGGCGTCCGCGTGCTTTGCTACCCACCCCGTCTCAACAGAGCTGTGGTGTAAATAGGAAGCCGCGGTTGTGCACGAAACCGTTGCATCCCAAGCTAGGGACTTTCCATGAGACCATAATGCAATGGTCACCCCATCAGGTCTTTCTTCGCCAGCGGACACTAAACCTCTCGGTTCAAGTGTAGATGGTATACCGGCTTTCCTAAGGGACCTTATGATCACACCGTTTAGTTCAGCATGTCTGGACGATCTACCGGCGCTCTTCGGGTAACTGAGTAGGTGTAGGCCACTGGAATCCACCATCTCCCCGCACAGTTTGCACTGAAACGGCTCGCAGACGCTAGCGCCGATTCTAAGTGCTGACATCATGCGGAAAGAGTTGGGATCCAGCATGGTGCCGAGCTGAGGCGAGGGTACATCCTTAAGCCAACCCCCACTAAAGTTATCTTTTGCCGCTAAGAATACGGCGCGGTCTCTCCGGGAAACAAGCTCGTCTAAGATTTTTCTGCTCTTTTTTTGTTTTTGAGCTTATCTAGGTTATATTGGCTAGGATATTCTTCTAAAGGGCCCGGGTCTAGCATGGTTCTAATAGTGTCCCGTGCTTTACTGGTTTCATATCTTATTTGTGGTCGAACTGCCTCTTCCACTAACGAAGCTGCCACCAGACCAAATTGCACCAGTAAAGCAGCGTAGCAGACCGGAGCTAGGTCAGTGGCACTCCTTATTCCCAGACCACCTTCACGTATCGGAAGACTTGCTCTCTGCCAGGTGTTCTCTTCTAAATTTACGTTTAGGACTTCACTAAGTATGTCTCTGCTGACGTCATCATACGCCGTTAATTCTTCGGGGCACGTCAAAGCAGGGCATGCACGCAGTATATAGTTAAATCTTGAAGACCCTAGGCCCCTGTATATCTCCAAATGCACAGCGCAGCCTGAGGATGCAAGCGTGTCAGTCGTGGACGAATTTTGGTAAGGGCTTCTTTTTTCTCAGAGAGTGTATGCGAAATTCCGTCTTGCTTTACGGGGGCCCCCAAAACTTCTAAGTTGTTTAGCTCTACACGCGTGATGCCAGGGAGTATTTCTGTGATCTTCTGAATTGCTTCCTCCCTCTCCTGAAGTGAGCCCCCGACAGCAGTAATCTCACATTTTGCGGCATTCAGTGTCAGTCCCCCGTCTTCTTCAAACTGCAGCACTCTTCTAAAATCTGTTGCGATGATACTTGCAGGGCCGGCAAGCGTGGCGTCATCTAGATACCATACGTTGAAAGGGCTCTGTAGTTGCGATACTAAATCTGATATACCGAGACTAAATAGAGCAGGCCCTAGCGGGTCACCCTGCTGAATGCCCGCTTCCGAACGCAATGTTGAAGTTGTGCTCCAGGTTAAGAGTGAAGGATCTCTGTAACTTTGCCAAACCATTGGCAAAAGCTCTGGACTTTTCTTCATCACTGCATCTAGTATCCGGTCTCTTCTTAACGTATTAAATGCATTGCAGAAATCAAGTTTCACCAGAACCTTTACTTGGTCCTCAGTCTCTAAGAGGGCACGTGTAGTGCTTCTGCGCCGCCTTTGACAGCCACTCCAACCTGATGTGGCAGAATTGCTGTCAAAATTGTCTTTTTATTTCTCGCCATTGCTATCTTTGCAGCAATCCTACGCAGAGTCAGTCCACAAGTAGTGGGTCTTATTGAGTTGTCTTTTTTCTTAAGAGCTGTAACATTTGCACCATAAAATACTGGTAGACAAAATTTAGGTAATGTGCCGTTTAACACTCTGCCCAAGAAAATGCTCAGATCATTTAGCAGGCACTCTGACGAAGAAACAGTTTGATCCAACATGTCACGCAGATGACGTGGCCGCAGTCCATCCAGTCCGGCTCCGCTTGCAACAGGGAATGAACGAATTGCCTCTAAGATATATTATTCTCTCTATATTATACTCTAAGAAAATAATAATAATTATTATTATTATTATTTTCTATTGTTTCTATAAACTACATATTTGCGCCATTCATTATCACTGCGGTCTAAACAACAAACCCCATTAAACATTTCATTTATTTTTCGTGATTTGCAATCACTGTTGTGTTATCCACGATTTTCTAGGTATATATATTTTTTTATTTGATTATTTTTTTCGACTCATTCGGCAGATAAGTTTCTGTTTTATTAGCGTCAGTTATTCAGAATAATTTTGTCAACTCTTTTGAGTAAAGCTTTTTTCCTGTAACCTTATATGAATACACTGTTATTTCGTTTAAGATAAACAAAAATAGACAACGCTCATGTTTATAACAAATGCAACATATTTTGACCGCGAAACAGTCTTTGCACATCGGCCTTCTAAGGACGTAAACGTGTGAAGTTCGTAGCCAATCAAGGTCCCAGATTCTAACCGAGTTATTTCATTATGACTCATTTTAAACCCCTTATAACTCAAAACATCAAAACACTATTGAACCACCTCATTAATAAATTATTATTTATGTTTCCAATAAAACTTAATTTGTATAATCGTTTAAAGCTTCGCAAACTTTAAAAAGATCCGATGATGCTAATTCCCCACAATTCGATACATCTGCTGATAGTATTCTGTACACTGAATATATTTCTAATATATATTTTCTTAAACTCTAGCAGAATCTTAATCCATTGTCAGTTCAGCAATTATTTATTTTTTCTCAACAACACTCACATAATTTTTAGATACAGTAGTACTTCTGCACAATTTTTTCGAACAACACAAGCAAACATTATACACCTTTGATATTAATATAAACCTATTTTATAATCCAAAGTGAAAGTCGCCATATTTAGTCATTGCTTTTCTTATTCATATTTTATTATTATTACATATTATTTTTATGTTTACAATTGTGAGGTTAGAACGTGTGACCTACAAGGTAGTGGCCATTAACTACTTCATCAACCCATCGCGTCAACAATGGAGAACGGCTAAAGATAGTAATTAATTTAAATGTTTTCCTGGCGCCGGTCACCTTTACAGCTTCTGATCGACTTGCCAGTTCTTGAGACGGAAAGTAGGCAACTAGGCTTTTTTGACCAGAGTATTTCCGTGTATTACTAGCACTCTGATTGGCTAAGTTTAATTTGTGTACGTTGTTGCTCCCGGAGCATTTCGCTGCTGCTGTTGTTGTTGTTATGTTGCCGTCGTCATAGACATCTGCATAGACACCGTCGATGAGGTTTATCATCCTAATGAATAACGCTCTTCACAGTAACCGTTCAGATGCGTCGCTACTGTTTTGTTTTACTGGCTGTATCGATCCCCGTCTGCCGGACTTTAATAGACGGTCGCCATTCAGTTCGCCAATCTACCCACTGATGGGATGGGCCTCATTGGTTTTGTAAACGTGCAACGCACCGAAGACACGCAATTAATGAATTGCTAAATATACTATTTAAAACTAGCCAAAACGGAATAAACGCCTCTGAACATCCTCATCGAAGAAAAAACGGCATTAGCGGGCCAGCTTTGATCTCCTCCCTTCTATGCGACTACTTTAACCAAATCTACTACCGCAAATTGCAACGACAACGCTTACCGCTGCAACTACAAATACTATTATGAGCACAACAACAACAACAACTCCTACTACTACTACTACTACTGCTATTTCTACGACGACCACCACCACAATGACACCTACGACTTGTCGTCGTCGTCGTCGTAGTTCAGTATGACTTCCTGCAGGCAAGTCAACATCAAGCTCGCTCGTTCCGAGAGATATTAGACCGAAAGCTGTTTCTGCTGTCGGTGCTGTCGCCCCCAGCAGCAGCAGCAGCAGCAGCATCACACACCACCACCACCACCTACCGCAGGGCATTGCGCAGCCCGAACAGCTCCAGTCCGGGCGCGTTCCAGCCGACTTCTAGACGGCGTTGTTTCTGCCCCGCTCGACGTGGTTGTGCCGTTCGCCTTTAGCTCTGCTGCTTCTACCGCCTTCGCCTCGGAGCCGGCCGTTGTCACTGTTGGCGGCGTCGTCGCCGTGGTACGTCGCTGACAGTTATTGCTGCCTGAAGTGATGGCGGCACCACCGGCAGAAGCTGGCCAACGGTGGAGCCGGCCGCCCGAAGATCAACGCTCTCATCTCCTCCACTGCTGCTGCTGCTTCTTCTGCTGCTGTCGTCGTCGCCGCTCCGCTTGCCACCCTCGCCGTAGCCGTAGAGTAGATCTCTCTCTACTCTCAGTGGTCTCTACACACACGCACACACACTGGCCTGGTCGCGCGTACCCACCACGACTACAGGCCGACAGGAAGGGTCGCTCGCAAGCGCGCACATTCTCACACACAGAGCACACAAGCATGCCCATCGAGCTAGCAGAGAATACCTCCATACATCCAACGCATACAGCCACGTACACCGGTGGATGCTCTCCGGCAAGCAAGCAAGTAGACAGGCAGATGAACGGGCTGCGGCAAGCAGGCTCTCGGCCGGTGCGTAACGTACGCACGGCCGCGTCACAACGTTCTGATCTCGAACGACAGACACCCCAACAGAGAGGAACAAGGACATTCACCACTGCTGCGGCTGCTTCTTCTTCCTACTATTATTATTATTATTACTTGCCAGCCAATGCCACAGTTCTAGTGTGAACCAACCAAACAAGGCAGGAGAAGGAGGAAGAAGGAGGAGAATGAGGCGCAGAGAGAGTGAAGACGGGTTCTCTTCTACGTTCATCCTCGTCGTGCTCGGGCTCTCGATCTGCATCTCGCGGTACTTCATGCCTTCACACAGAGTCAGGCGTCCCCACTACCACCCCCCCCCCCTACGGTCTGTCTCCCTGTCTGGCAACCATCGTCCGACCACCATCACATGCCCCCCGTCTGTCCCCCCGTCTGGTATGGCAGGTTGGTTCACGAGTGCTATTACTACTACTACTCACTACAACTGCAAATAGAAGACTACGATGATAAGAACACCAACCTAGAACAGCCTAGCCTCCCAAATCGCCTACAACTAAGACAGCCAGCATCGCCACCTTTACTACAGCCTGCCGCACTAAACAACGTCTGTGCTTCTTCGGGGTGAACGGAGGCAGACGAAATTCTAAATGCTGCATTTAAGAGTGGTGCGTGTAATCGTAACTATATATATATATATATATATATATTATATATATATATATATATATATATATATATATATATATTTATTTATATAAAAATATATGTATATTTATATATATACATATATATATTTTTTTATATATATATAAATCATATATATTTATTCAATTTCAAATCATTCACGGTCGGACCATGACATTTGGATCCCTGCGAACGTGTGCACCATTACGGGGGGTCCAGTGTAGGGACCAGCCATTTCTGGAGGGTTCCTCGAACTGAGGCCGCATTGCCCCGTTGCACATCCAGCGACAGACGCTGTCTGAGGAAATCACTTGCTCGCTTATCTCCGCTGGCTAGAATTAGCCGCTTCCCGACCTTTTGTAGCAAACTGCGAGTAGACGGACCCGGCCCGCCAAGGGTCTCGAAGACAAGTGGGTGAAACTCGTACGGGTAACCGATGTTCTGGTACTTTCTAACTTTGCCTGCCTCGGCGAGAGTCGATGCATGACCAGCCCGAGCCGCGCCAGCACTGACCATTGAAGGGGCGAATGAGTCAGTAACTGTCGCGTCCCAAACCAGCATGCATCCGCGCTCGAACGGAGTTAAGGTCAGACCGTCAGGTCTCTTTCCGCCCTCTCTGTCTAGTCCGACGGGCTCCAGGACGCACGGTAGACCACTGGATCGTAGAGCTCTGCTAAAGGTTTCGTTCAAAGCTTGGTGTCTTGCTCGCCTACCTGCGCTGACAATACAGGACAGCCCGTGGCGTCCATCTGGCTGGACGACGTCTCCGCAGACACAGGCATGGGTGTACACAAGGTCTGTTCCTAAACGAAGTCCGACCGCGATCCTTACCGACTCGTCATCTAACAGGTCCCGATCTGAGCACAGGGTATGGCGTGGAGCCATGCGCCCGCCCCCTTGGAGGAGACGGCGCGCAGCCTGGCCTTATCGGCGTCCGTGGCGCATTCCGCAATGAGGTTTTCGACTCTTTGCTCATAAAGAATTGCTGCCCATTCTCTCTGGTGTCCAGCTTCGACGGGCTCGTGGCCGCACAGGGCAATTGCCATGCGGTGGCTTGTCTCCAATCGGGCTTCTAAGTCTGTGAGAGCAACAGAATCCAGGAGGCTTCTTGCCTGTTGCATAGACCTATGGAGGGAAGCTGCCAGAGCTGTTTCCGATAAGACAGTCGCATCAGGTAACCCTAGGCCACCCCAAAAAGCGGGGAGTAAAGCTTGTTGGCGCGCACGAGCGGATAGGCTGAGGTTTAGCAACGCCTCTAATGTAGACATCACGCGGTTGTTGAGTCGTTCAAGGATTCCTGAAGCTTGCGAACAGTCTGCCCCTCAGAACAAGTGGTTGAGGCGAAGGGCCGAAAATGATGATCTCAGAAGAAAAGGCCTCGGTGAGAACCTACCAAATGAATGCGTGACATTGCATTTTCTAGCTTGACCACCACCTCTCGAGGACATCCGGAACTCCTTGCGGGAATAGGGGGACGCCTAGCAACTCTAAATTCTTGCCGACGGTCTTGCACCCTGGGAGAGCCTCTAGCACTTCGGAGTCAGCAGCACCTCCTACAGCATGGACCTCACATTTTGCAGGGTTTAGGGCCAGGCCACTCCGCTCAGCACACTCAATGACTCGGTGGATGTCCCTCATTACCGCATCGGGGGCGCCACCCAGAACACCGTCGTCCAAGTACCATGCATTTAGAGGGCATTCAAGAGAGTCGACCAACTCCTTGACAGCCAGGCAGAACAGGGGGGGACCCAATGGGTCGCCCTGCTGCACCCCAGTTTGCGACATTATAAAATCATGCGGCAGGAGAAGGCAGGAAGGCTCTTTATAAGCTAGTTCCACCTGGTGGAACATACTCGGGACATAGGCTTTTACCGCACTCAATAAGTAGTCCCTCCGAATAATAATAATAATAATATATATATATATATATATATATATATATATATATATATATATATATATATATATATATATATATATATATATGTATTATTAACTAATATTTAGGTTTTTAACTTTAAATCGATTAAACCGGCGTTAGACACAGCACGTGTCGTTCGTCTATGAAGGTCTGCAAGATCTTGTGCGTAGTATGAGAATATATAACAGTTAATGTCCTCACATTCGATTGCCATGGCGCATAACATAGTGTGCGTACCTTTGTAGTATTGCCAAACACGTCCACATGTTTGCTCCCTAAGCCACAGATTAGCTTTAGATGTTTGAGGGGCGTTCAATATATATGTGTATATATAATTGTTTTTATCTAGACAAGCTTGTTCGTGTTAGACAAGAGAAAATCTAGTTTGTTGGCAGTACTAAAGGTATGAAGTTCTTTTTAGTAGTTAACTGTAATGCCATTTACCTTGCAATGTCTTAGTAACATAACAACACTATATATATATATATATATATATATATTCGAATTTCGATTTTTTGTGGCGTTATGTTGGTACTCATGTCTCTCACTTATGCCGACAAGCTCGGCCATTTTGAATGTTCACTTAATTGTTGACAGCTGCTTTGCTTGCACGTGTTTTGGATCGTCTTCGATTTTTACCTATTCAAAAAATGGATCAAAGAACCTGTATCAAATTTTGTGTGAAAAACGAAATTAAGTGCGCGGATGCATTCCGAATGTTGACTGTGGCATACGGAGAAGCTACCTTGGACCGAAGCAACGTTTATCGGTGGTACAAAATGTTCTCAGAAGGCCGAGAAGATGTGAACGACGAAGAGCGTGCCGGACGCCCGAGCACTTCAACAACAGACGAAAAAATTAATGAAGTGGAGAAAATGGTATTGGCCAAACGTCGAATCACCGTTAGAGAAGTTGCTGAGGACCTAAACATATCGATTGGCTCGTGCCATTCGATTTTTATCAATGATTTGGGCATGAGACGGGTCGCCGCGAAATTCGTACCAAAATTGCTCAATTGCGACCAAAAACAGCATCGCATGAACATTGCTAATGAGATGTTGGACTCTGTCCGCGACGACCCAAATTTGCTCCAGAGGGTCATAACTGGTGACGAATCGTGGGTTTATGGTTATGACGTGGAAACCAAAGCTCAATCATCTCAATGGAAGCTGCCGCACGAACCAAGACCGAAAAAAGCGCGCCAAGTTCGGTCGAATGTGAAAGTTTTGCTGACAGTTTTCTTCGATTGCAGGGGCGAGGTGCATCATGAGTTCTTGCCACAGGGTAGAACGGTCAATAAGGAATATTACCTGCAAGTTATGCGCAATTTGCGCGAAGCAATCCGCCAGAAACGCCCGGATTTGTGGAAGAACAAAAATTGGCTTTTGCACCACGATAACGCCCCTGCTCACACATCGTTGCTTGTGCGCGAGTTTTTGGCCAAAAACAACACACTAATGATGCCGCAGCCACCGTATTCCCCAGATCTGGCCCCCTGTGACTTTTTCTTGTTCCCTAAACTGAAGAGGCCCATGAAAGGACGACGTTACGCTACGCTTGACGAGATAAAGACGGCATCGAAGGAGGAGCTGAACAAGATAAAAAAAAAATGGTTTTTTGAAGTGCTTCGAAGATTGGAAAAACCGTTGGCACAAGTGTATAATATCTCATGGGGATTACTTTGAAGGGGACAAAATAGATATTCATGAATAAATGAATAATTTTTGAAAAAACACAAAAGTCGCGATACGTTTTGAACACCATGTATATATATATATATATGGTTTGCGGCAGCAAACCAGCAACACGAGCTCTTGTTGGTCAAAGACGCTCGGTCAAAAAATGCTACTAAGCGTTGTTCAGGTGAAAACATATTATCCGATCAATTTAAATGTAATTTATTAAACACATTCATGTGAAATCAGAACGCGGTATGTGTTAGACTTAGCAGGGCGGACGCTGTCAACGGCTAAGCATGCAATTGAGACATTCCCGAAATGCATTTTCTAGCGTTTGTATTTTTATTGAAGCAATCAAGTATCAGAATTTTATTTCAGAGAATTGACAGTATTGCAAATTGCGTTAGGTGACGCAATGTAGCATGGGAAAGTTACGTTCCGTGCACTAACAAATCTGATTTCCCTAATAAATATATATATATATATATATATATATATATATAATTAATGCGCTCTTTCAACAATGTATGTATCAAAATTAGTAGATAATTAGTGTCAAAAGTATCATCAAAAAAATGAAGCGGCTTATCTTCTATGTTGCATCTAAATCTTAATTGCGGAATGTTGCGCTTGAATCTTACTCTAGCTAGAGGGCGTCCAAGAGAAAGAACTCTTTCATATGCCTTTAAGAAGCATGTTAACACTGTCGTTGTTCTGCATATACTTTTGTCGTTTTTTCCATCAATGACACCACGGTTGGGCAAGGTATTTCAGGACCTGGCAATGACGTCCCAGAAGCTTTTAGGAGCATGCTGACTAAAGCGTCACAGGACTGCCTCTTCAATTTGCTGAGTGTCGTTTTCCAGCTAAAGCAAGGCTGCTTTAGCAGGAAATTCTTTTAAAAATGGAGTATCTATTCAAGACTAGAAAAATCCAAACCATCAGTTTGCAAAATTCTGCAGTAACGATTGTACCGCGTTAACCTAAACTAATGGTTGTCTCTGTGGCATGTTTAGTCTATCCATTGACCCCAATTTTACTTTAGAGCAACCGATCAAGGACCCCCCTGCTATGGAACATAACCTACGACGATATAATGCAGCTAGAGACCTCCCGGGGTCCACCTCCTAGCCTCCTATTATAAGATAGTCGAGTTAAATCTACTCCTTGTCAGAGATTCTGGTAGAAACTAAAGGCTCATTAAAGGACTTTATACTCGTCTAATGCACACGTAACGCGATACAGGTGGGAGTATACCGTAGTAATTTTGACTAGAAACGTAGCAGTCAACGATTGCCCGCAATATAGGATAGGCATTGCCGAATTTATGATTTGTGCAAATTGCGCGTATTATAGGCAGTCGGCACTACAAGCTAAAATATACTGCTGTGGAGTTTAAGAGCGTACTAATTTTTCGACATCGCTCTCTGCTGCGTCTTAATCGTCGTCTCGTCATTTCCAGGGTATTCGTCAAGGAGGTTTTGGCGAAAGACCAGAGCCAACTCGCCAACCTCGTATATAAGCGCAACATGCATTTTACGCGACCTGGTTCGGAAGAAGTCTTGCAATGCATAAAAACGTTTTTTTGTCAGCGGCGAATTTTAGCAAGCTGAGTTTAAGAACACTATGTGATGTTACAGGTGGGGCACCGAATAAGCCAGTAGAGTTGGTGAGAGAGTGCTCAGCGCTGACCTTAAAGTGCTTGGTATGCGCTACCAAGGGTCAAACGGCGAACAGCATGTCCTGCCCTGCTTACCGCAAAAAGGTAGAAGAGACGGGGGAAGTAATTAAAGACACAATGAGAGATGGCAAGCCGGCGTTTCAAAAATTGTTAAACGATTAACAGCTGCACAAAAAACAGTCCAGAGCCAAATGCCAGTGACGTATAAAGTGTCGGCAACAGTGGCAGGGTGGTGGTGAACCGCGGAGGTTTTTCAATATCCCGGCGGAGGATGACTTCAGAGACTGGACAGTGACGAGAGGGGAACAGACATTGCAATGATGATCTGCGTGCTTCAACTAAAGTCGGTTCTCGGAGCCTAACGAGGCCATCAGAGGCAAGCGGAGCAACTGGATAGCAGACTTGGAACTGGATGCAGCACTGTGGTAAGCAGGCGGCGCGCGGTAGCACAGTGTAACACACGGAGTGAGATGAATAGGGTTAGCATAAGTGTAGGTGGGAGGAGCTGCGGGCCCTCTTACGTACAAAGATCTCTAAAAGCAAGGAACGTTCCTGGAGAGCCTTTCTTGAAGAACTGGATCCCTGGGGTTACCCGTGCCAGATAATAAGGAGGTGCCCGCCTCTCAAACGGAGGGACCTTACGCTAGTAGAAGCACAGAAAGCAATATCGGCGTCCTTCCCTAGACATCCTCTCTTCGGCCTCGCCCCTACCAGGAGGATTCAGGAGTGAATAAACACGTCCTCCGAGAAGTCACCTCGCATGAGGCGGCGCCACTCCTCATATGAGAAAATACACCGGGCCCTGACGGTGTCCAAGTCTTTGCGATTAGGCTACTAATGACAGAATACGCGGAAGCAGTAGCCGCCGCGGCGACTGAGACGTTCCGAACGGGCTCACTTCCTGTCATATGGAAGGCCGCAGACTTGGTCCTCATACCCAAGGCCCTGGTCTTATTGCTCAATCTGCCTACTCGGCTAAGAGATTAAAGTCTATCGTAAAGGCGCGCCTCCAGGACTTTGCGGAGGAGAACGACCTACTGTCCAACGCCCAGCACGAATTCCGTAAAAGCCATTCAACCATCGGCGCCATAAACCGGATTCAGACGCAGGTTAGACTCCTACGCGAGTTCCCGCCTAGTAGACTGGAACCCTTTTTCGTGGTTTTTCTGGGCGTGAGGAACGCTTTTAATAGCCTACTATGGATGCTTGTTCTGGAGACTCTCCACAAGAAAATGGGCTAGATGCAAGCGGTAGGGCTTGCGGGAAGAGCGAGACAATATCGCTGCTAGCCCGGAGAAAATGCCCTGTCTTTCACCTGCGCCTAGAAGAGTAGAATATTGCACTTGTCAACAACGTAAGGTACCTCGGGGTTTCCCTTGACAGGGGTCTTCGTCGAACTAAACATGTGCGTAAACATGACTTCGCACGTTTCATGTCCAATACTTGCTGCAATACGTGCTGAGAAAACGAATAATTATGTCCATCGACACACAAAAATTCGCCGCGAATAGAACTTTTTGACGTCTGACCCAGACGGTCGAGGCGTACAGGATGGTTAGCGTGGCGGCGGCTCACATTTTTGCCGGAATGATCCCGGACACCCACTGGAGCTTTTAAGGAACGTAACAGCTTTTGGCCTACGGTATATCGTCAAGAAAATAACAGAACCTATTTCGTATTGGAACGAAGCGTCACAAGCTTTCACGAACATACTACAGGAGAAGACAAAGGCCGTCCTCTTTATTCGCTCGCGTTTTCCTTTGGCTCCCGGGGAAACACACCCGTCAGCAGTAGTAGACTCCCCCGTATGACTGTGCGCAAGCAGTTTTCATTCAGACCAAGGCACTTCCCTGCTGCGCTGCCCGTGTGTGCAATCGCATTTCAAGTTAGTCCTCTAAAAAAGAAAAAGACGTTTTAGCTGGCTTGAACTAAGCACTAGGAAAAACATAGGAAAAAAAATCTCACAGCGCAAGACTTCAATGCTGCGGGCGTGGCAGTGGGGCTGCACGAAGCAGTGGAGCAGCCGGCTGCGCTCCCCGGAGACCACATAAGTGTGGCGTCTTAATCAAACTGACGGTGGGAGATGATACACCCGTACAAGACAAAGCTGCAAGATGTCATAGACGAGGGGCGTCTCTACTTGTGGGGGAGGGACTGACCGAAAAAAAGATAATCTATCTATTAACCAGGGCTTGCGAGGCAGCGGACTATGGGCATAAGACGTCACCCACCAAAGTATTGGTGGAACTCTGATATTGAGGAGGGCCGGAAGGCAAGCGTACGAGCCGACTGCATAAACTCCCGCGCCCGATAGAGCCTAGGCTCTGCTATAGGGGTACTCATAATCAGAAACAATGCGAATGCATGGCAGAAACTCATAATTAGGTAGAAGCACACCCATGGGGTCTGCCCTACCAAGAACAAGACACGCCCCTGGGCCACTACCAGAAGTCATTAGGTATGTCGTTTTAAGTATTTTTCTACCTAAGGGCAGGCGAGCAAATACAGGTCCGTCCCCTGATGTAACGCTCGATGAACTGGAACAGGCCTAGGAAAGCCTGGCGCCGGAAAGAGCATTTTCCACCGTCTTAAAAAGAGATTGACAAAGTTCGTCTCGAAGCGGCTGAGTTCTTTGTAAAGAGATGACCGGAGATATTCAGGCAACTTGTAAACAGGTCCTAAGGGAGTGAAGCTTT
Organism: Dermanyssus gallinae; assembly: GCA_003439945.1. Classification (NCBI taxonomy): domain Eukaryota; kingdom Metazoa; phylum Arthropoda; class Arachnida; order Mesostigmata; family Dermanyssidae; genus Dermanyssus; species Dermanyssus gallinae. Next base: position 45 of record QVRM01000681.1, on the reverse strand, counting down.
TCTGGGGTATGGAAGCGGGTAAGAGCGGCTTAGTTCTTATTCCTA
>QVRM01000680.1:0-41416 GCA_003439945.1 Dermanyssus gallinae | reverse complement strand
ATTTGACTCTATGGGTTTTGCCAGCTAGCTGTAGCTATGCTGAGCCGGTCCTCGCCAAAGCCAGGTTTTCTCGGTTTTCTGCTTTCTCTGGCCCTCTGCCGCCTCAGCCGCCGCCGGCGTTGACAAGGCTGCAAGCACACAGAAGGCAGCTTGTATGTCTGTTCGTCGCACGAGCAACGGCAGCTGTGGCCATGGTAATAGCAGCGCCTCGACGCCTGCCGAGATGGCACCCCCGGGACTCGGTTTATGGAGCAATATTATAGCATCTGCAAGACCGGCCGGCGGGGATGGCTCTGGCTCCCCACTGCTTTCCAGGGGCGCCATGCACCACAGCAATAGCAACAGCGGCGACGACGGCAACAACAACAAACAATACCAACAACAACGACAATGAAAACAGCAGCAGCAGCAACAACACCAACAACAATAGCCACAATGGCGATGACCACAACAACAAAAAACAATGATCAGCAGCAAGACACAACAACAACAAACCAGCAGTACTCGCCAGTATAAACACATCACCACAACAAAAACGGCAACTTCTCTTCTAGGAAGGCCAGCATCAACACACAACAAACCAACAATAGAGCAACCCAGCCTTAACAGCAACAACAACAGCAACAAGGTCGACGACAGCAACAACCTACGAAAAAGACAAAACAACACAACAACAACAAAACAGCAACGACAATAACAACAAACAACAACGACAACAACAATCTACGACAAGTTCAACACACCAACACTTGCCTCAGTTACCGTGAGCGACGACCAGTAACCAGTACATGGCCGGCGGCCTCATCTGTGTAGATTGGTAGGTTTAGACTTAGTGGTGGTGGTGGTGCTCAGGGTCATAGCCTCGACCCTGAGCGTCGCTGCTCGACGGTCCGCTTCACTACCACCCACTCGTGTTGCCTGCTAACGCCAACGCCGCGCTATATTACACAGCAACTAACCTCACCACCAGTTTATAGTCATATGAATTCCATCGTATAGATCATGAAAAGATAGAACAAGAGGGTGAAAAAGGGAGAGGAAATAGAAGAGTAGATATATGAAGAGAGAAAGAGAGACGGGGGGGGGGGGGCGAAGAGAAGAGCGGGAAAAAATACGACCAACAGACCGCTAGATAAATAGGTAGCAGACAATGGGTTGGCATGCGTGTGGCTGGGCGGCGAATGGAGCGGCGTACGTAGGGGAACGGACGGATAGAGGGATAACACGATAATGCTGCTAGTACTACAACTACTACTATTACTACTAGCAGTAGTGTAGTAGTAGTAATCAGTCGTGGCCGTCGTCATCATCATACTAGTCCGAGGCCAGCAGGATGAGTAGGAAGGAGGACAATGTCGTTGTATACGGTTCATAATCGTAGTAACCCCCCAACAATAGTTGTGAGAGAGATGGCGGCTCCGTCGGTAGGTCGGTTAGTTGGTTAGCTGGTTGGTAGGTTGGTTGCTTTCGTATAGAAGGGCCCTGCTTGAAGTGTCGCCGTCATCCAAGTGCTAGTTGGCGGCGCGCGGACGGTGCGGGGGTTGTCGTCTGACTGAGGGGGGAAATGTTGGTGTCATCGTGGTTCTTGTCGTCGTCGTCGCCGTCGTCCGCCACGCAGTGCGGTAAGTTCAGCAGCGCCCCCTCAGGGCACCCCTCAGTGTTGGCCTCGTCGACTCTGGATACCCTCCTGCTTTACCCCCCCCCCCCCCCTCCCGCCATCGGAGGTCTGCTTCACACCCTCACGCCACGCCAATGAATAACGTATGGCAAACGCTCCTAACCTCCACCGCTCAGCAGACGAACACAAGGCGCTATATGTATATGCGCATGAGGTCGAAATGATCATGGCATCGTGGCGACAATATCGGGCGTGTCGAACTGTGTGCTAATAACAGTATTGATTGGATAGGCGGTAGGGTGGTGATCGTGGTGTTAGTAATGTTTGTTATTAGTGTTGCTATTTTTGTTAATAGTAGTATGATGCTATAATAAAATTAACAATCATAACCATTGTAATGATAGTGGTATCGTGTTTCGTAACAGTCCGTATAACAAACAACATACATCTACGAACTGTGCAATACTACCGCTACTGCTTTACTTTTGAAGCCAGCCACTTGAAGTGCCGTTATCAGGAGCGGGGTGATCTCGCTAAATCGCTCGCTCTGCCATGCCATTGCATTGTGCTCAGTCACGTGCTGCAGGATGCCAACAGAGGCATTTTTCCAAAGCACTACATATGTATGTGGTTACATGGTGTAACCCGCTATCGCAAGTTCGAGCACCGGCCTAACAATCTGTTTCCGTCGGGTTCAATTGTGCAATACATTGTCCTGTTGCTATTCCTCTGCTGGAAAAAGCTCAATCAAAGTCCAATAAGAAAACACAGTGACGATAAAGCATTTAAATGCTATCGTGCTAATGACATGAATTAGCCTATCACGAGCGTCTATAGTGTAGTATATATATATATATTTTTTTTTTAACTCAAGTGAGACATATATATATATATATATATATATATATACTCAAAAAGTCTGCCTGTTAGCGAATTCGCCTCTCCTCAGCGGAGCATGATAGTGGTGAGCCTGTGCTGTCAACAAGGGTCGTCTGCCGTGTTTGTAGCTTGTTTCTTAATCAAATCAATCCTTGTTAAACGTACCTCGATTTGCCGGCGCTATGCTTTTTTTGTGAGCAAAAGAAAAGGGACGCCTACGAAAGTCCGTTTACGTAAAGATATGCGTTCGACTACCACGGACTAAATGCGACGACCCCTTACATAAACTATGCCACGCAAGTGGTAACAGTAAAATGCTGACGTTTCAACCAAATTCAACCAGAACTTGCTTAATTGAAATCGAGATTTGAACTTGCAATAACTGATTTGTTAATGCATGGCAAGCATATATACATTAAATTCAGCTCCTTCACTTCTACAAAAACCTCCACTAAATCTGATTGCTTTTGCGGCAAGTATTTGTTCGTTTGCATTGTCGATTGTGACATGACAGATCGACTGCTGTATACAGGCTCACGATGTATACGATAAATATTTTCCTTAGCAAGTTGTAATCCAAATTTCAGAGCCAATGAGGTCGCACGCACGGTAAATGCATCCTGAATTAGTTTATTGGCACTTTAGAAGCCGTAAGATATATAAGAAGACCACGGCTAGGAATATTACGGCCACGTTTCCGTTATATATTCGGTCCGCATAACGATGCCATGTCACTTGGTGATCTGTTCAATTGTCTGCCCATCGCATATCGCTTGAAAAATAAACGAATTTATAGTTATAAACAATACTTTTTCATTGCGGAACATCGCTCGTATACCAAAAAAATTTGCTGTCGGATAGCTATATCTAACAGAACAATCGTTTTGTTAGATATAGCTATCCGACTATATCTAGTCTAAAAGCTATGGCCCGTTGAGAGTTCGTAAACTAATTGTTTGCTTCGCGGATGGCTAACACATGGGCACATGCAAATTCAAATCGTACTTGCCTATTTGGCGAATAGTTAAGTTCTTTTTTCAGAAGTAGGTATACTTGAAACAATACATATATACCCATGATAATTGTATCACACAGCCTTTTATGTAAGAATAAAGGTGATTTTGTGTTATGTTATATTCTTTCTGCAGAGGCGTACATTTACAAAAACAAGCGTTTACCGTAGAGAGGAATGCGAAGCTTAGTGGATTTTTGAGCCTCACCGTAAATGCTGACAGCTATCAGCGATGCATGTGTATTATCCATTCCCGAAGCCTCCCATAACAGAGATACCGTTCGCCAGCTGCTAATGTCAGTTGCGGCGTGGTCTAGGGAACTAGTGCGCTAGTCGTGATGTCATCTACCGGGGTGTCGCCGGTAGATTTGATCCCTGTTGTTTATCGAATTTTTGTTGAGCGATGCATTTTGAGAATAGATGATACTTGCTTTCATAAGTCTCTGATTGATATGCAGTGGAGGGGCCCGATTACGAAAGGTCATTCGAGTCGGGCTACATTTGAGCGCAGATTCTCGAGTTTTTTGTGGATATGATGGACCACATTAAAAATAAAGGTTTCTATCGGCAGCCTATAAAACATATTTCAAAGCTGCAGTTAACGAGAAGAACTCCCGTTTCAATTCAGAGTAGATTGAAGTCGCCAACGCTAGTCACGGGTCCGTCAAGGTGACCAGCGTCTTTCGGGCGTAACCTCATGCAAGGTACTTTCTGCTGAAATTCGAATTTGACCGTACTGTGTTCACTTTATATTTGAACTCAAAATGTTTGAAACTCCTTAGTGACTCTTGCCGCACCCTATATATATATATATATATATACAGGGTGTTGCAGAAATTTTTCATAATAGAATATACAAATTGTAGAGCTCGTTAAAGCAAATATTTTTTCCAATGGAACGTGGTCTCTGAGAAGTCTTGTTTTGGAGTGAGAGCGAAATTACTACAATTTGTGACACTAGTGTTTTTGCCCGACATAGGAGCATAAAATGTGCTGTTGCGAGACAACCAGTCCTCCTATACAGAAACTAACACACTGTCGGGTTCGTGAGAAAATTCTGCTTCTTCTGAAGAATATACAAGACCGGTCAGAAGATGCGACACGGTCGTTTAGAAGAGAATTCGTCAAAAATGAAGTTTTTATTAGCTTTCACGCCAAATACTTCAGAATCATAACCCTACGACCACCCACGTGTTCAAAGCTAACATATTCAGCAAATGCGACGATCATTTTGGTACCAAACTTACGGGCAATGCGAGCTGTGGTTGCAGAATAATTACGATTTTTCGGTGGGATGTCCAGATTAAGTGCATGAAAAATGACTGTGTGGCGACGTTCACTACCGCCGACGTGTCGCGCGACAGCCGCAGCGCGTCATTTTCATGCACTTAATCTCGACATGTTCGACGAAAAATCGTAATTATTCTGCAACCACAGCTCGCATTGCCGTAAGTTTGGTACCAAAATGATCGTCGTGAAATGCGCATTTGCTGAATATGTTAGCTTTGTTTGCTGAATATGTTAACACGTGGGTGGTCGTAGGGTTATAATTCTGAAGTATTTGGCGTGAAGAAGCTAATAAAAAACTTCATTTTTGACGAATTCTTTTCTAAACGACCGTGTCGCATCTTCTGACCGGTATATTCTTCGGAAGAAGCAGAATTTTCACGAACCCGACAGTGTGTTTAGTTTCTGTATAGGAGGACTGGTTGTCTCGCAACAGCACATTTATGCTCCTATGTCGGGCAAAAACACTAGTGTCACAAATTGTAGTAATTTCGCTCTCACTCCGAAACAAGACTTCTCAGAGACCATGTTCCATTAGAAAAAATATTTGCTTTAACGAGCTCTACAATTTGTATATTCTATTATGAAAAATTTCTGCAACACCCTGTGTATATATATACACACACAACTTGAACAGCAGATTCAAGTTGTGCAGCTCCACTGTAAGCGGATGCTCTACAATTAGAAACGCGGCTGCAGCGTCGCCACTGACTAAAAGACTAGTTAGGTGACTCTCTATCAGTCCGTCACTGATCGGGTTCACCACCTCAGAAGGTCCCCAGGAGGAGTCAGACATAACAGACATAAGCTGAGGGGCTCACGTTCTGCTCTCTCGAGCAGCCGTTGTTTCTACTTTTTACGTTCATAACAGGATATTATATAGTCCTTTCTATGCTCAAAGTAGTCCCGCCTGCCTTACAGCGATGATGGTGCTCTTGCTTGGCGCAAGCGCTCGGGCACTTCACTGTGCAGTAGGTAGCAGACTCGTGAAAACCACGGGCGTGATCTCTTGTGCCATTACCTGTTCCCCTTCACTGCACGTCTTACCGTAATCTCCAACAGCTCAAAAGTGGTATAGATCTCAGGATTTACCTTACGATCGCCGACCGCTCTGTCCAAACAAGATAGATAAATCAATCTCAGTGCAGACTTGTGCGGCGTGTTGTGTCTGTCTCGATAATTGCAGGGAAGATCGACAACGACCAACACTGGTTAGGCTGGTTTCAAGCCGCTTCATCGAAAGCATCAAAGCTTTTAACTTCACAGTTGAGATGGTTGTCAAACAACATGTCGATGGTGCTGCTTCCATTGTGACCTTAATAGTAGTATAATACTCACTCGCGTTCGCACATCTTAGACAACTAGTTTCCATCATCTGAATCAGGACCTCGCCTCTGTCATCGTTAGCCCTACCATAGATTTTGGCAGTATAGTCATTGTTGACGATAGTTGCCATGGTCAGGTTTAATCTTGAGGATCCAAAGCTTACCCTAGAGCAACATTTGCGGAATCGAATGTGCGTGCAAAATATTTGCAATTTCTGCTGTTTACTCACAGGCATAATTGCGTCACGCATAGCTATGAAGCAAAATGTTGTATCGTGGGGCAGGTAGAATGCCTGTACCGTGTGGTTTTAAATTACTGCAAGATAAAACTTGACGTATAAACTGATAAACGACGACCAGAAGGAGACATATAATGCAAAAGTAAAGAAGAAAATAGAATGAAGACAGCAAGCAAAACGCAAAGGTACCATATATTGCGGTCAGTGAGCAACGTTGGCGTACGTCACTGGAGTGAACGGTCAGTAAACAATGAAACCTAATAAAGAAAGAAAGAGAACGACAGCTAGAATCCAAAATAGTCGCAGGTAGCTGGCTAGCAACGTAGAAACGGCACCCACTCACATAAGCCCACACATATATGCTCGCACACACATTGTTCTAAAGACAACTCTTCACGTAAAGAAAGCCAAAACTAACAAAGCACGGTCAGTGAGCATGAAAGCAACAACGAACACCGACCAGCTAGGGGAAAAGAGAGGGAGGAAAAGACAAAAAATGAAAGGGAGAAAGATATTGAGTTTGTGCAAAAATTGAGAGAGGAAAATTACAGAGCCACACGAAAGCTACGACCGCCATAGCCCGACCTCCTCCATTCCTACCCCCCCACCCCCACCCTCCCGGGGGGCCCGGAATGATTGTGTATGCAGTGTATGTATTCCTCTTGTATTTCTCGGCTAACTGAAACATATTCTCATACACCTGTACCGACCGTGGTCTGTCAATTCCGAAATTCCGAGCGATTCCGGCAGCTTCCCTCAGATGTCCCGCCTCTACCTTCGGCAATGCTGCCGGCTTCACCGACATGCACTGCAATATTTGATGGTTGTTTGCGTTGTTATCAGTTTTACAATACGGTGCAAAGTAAGTCGGACTGGTTGTTGTTTGTTGGTGAACGCGGAATATGGACTACGAATGGACCGCCGGACCTAATGCGACCCGACCGACGAGGCGCAAGCAGAGACGCCAGGCAAAATGGTGTGCGGGCACGCCACCACCAAATCAGTCGAATGACACGGGTCCCCAACAACAACAACAACAACAACTACTACTACTACCATAACGACGATGACAAAGCGACCAGGGAACTGCGGCGGCGGCGACAGCCACATCAATGACAGCAACGACAGCAACAACAATACTGGGGGGGGGGGGTTCCTTCTTCCTCTGCAGGGGTCGTTGTTTTTGTCGTCGAGTTTGTTTTTTCTGTTTTGGTTGCATGAAACCCGCCCTATATCTGCTGCTAGGGCCTGCGGCAACATTTCTTACAGTTACATTTCATTTGCTAGTTTAGAAACTTTCTTAGTGATTATATATATATATATATGTATATATACTATATATATATATGTATATATATATATATATATAACATATATATATATATATATATATATATATATATATATATATATATATATATGTATATATATATATATATATATATATGTATATAGTCGTTTTCCCTACCGTGACCGTTTGAATATACGACCAGCGTACCGCAAAACGAAATGTTGCCGCTGCTTCTACTGTTGCTGTAGCCCGTTAGTGTGTAAGATTTGAATAATTGAATTCCTATACATATGATAGACCTTTGCGAAGAGCGCGTGGGTGTCTGAAACGAGGTGAGAAAAAGAAAGTAGAAATAGAGAGGTTGTGGGTCGAAGGTTGCGCTGTTCGTTAGGCTGTGACGCCACGGTGATGGTCCGCAGATCTTGAGCCATAGGAGGAGAAGAGCATCTAGCAAACACATGAAGAACAGAGATATGCACGCAGACAGCGACCTACCTCTTCCTTGGAGCGCGTTTCCAGGCCCCTGTGGTGCTGCGTACGAGGCGGGCACATTGCGTGAGCCTACGTCCTCGCCTGATCTCAATGGACGCGATGCTGCTACGACAGTTGCCTCGATCATCCTCGTTGTCGTTATCATAACGCTCAATGTTCAACGACGTCGGGCCAAGCCACAGACGAGACTTTAGTATCTAGATCGATGCTATTATTTACACGCGAGACCAAGATGCACGCCGCTGCCGCTGCTGCCATCGCCGCCGCAAAAGTGGCAATTTAGGAGGTAAAGCAGACGGCGGAGAGAAAATGGCGAACGACAAAGGGGCGCTCGCAGCCCTAGCCCTAGCGACAACCAGCTGTCACAGGTGAATTAACATAATCCATATCCACCCCCTCCCGCGTACCCGATTTTCAGTTAGCGACTGTGTTTGGCTGTATTGCATGTTCGTCATCGATGCGGCGTGACATTTTTTGCTGCTCCGTATGCTCCTCAATGTTGGTAGGGGCAAAGTTGGGGAAGTTTGCATACATGTGATAAACCTCTGCAACTGCCCGCGACCAAGGGGGCGCCTGGTTAGATGGTCTGACCAAGACAAACAGCAGGACGCCTGCTCAACAGAGGCAGTTGCGGCCGTCTGCAGGATGCCGACGGGCAACATCGTTATACCGAACAAACCGCCTTCTTAGGTTTCCCCCACGACATACGGATAGGACGAGGCTTCCGCCCCCTCCTCAGACGAAGCTCCTTAGGCACGGCCTTCATATGGCTCATGTCTACATGCTACTCGGTTTCAAAGCAAAAAAGACGGCGCTATCTGTAATTGTTGTTGTTTACTGTTAGTTTAGTTTTTCTTAGGTCAGCTCTTACCGTAGAAGCGTTAATCGGCTTCAAATCAACTAAACACGCACACACACACATATTTCCTGTTTGTGTGTCCACGTTTTGTTTGTCGTATACCATTAAACTATAAAGTGGCTACTATATCGTCCTACACGTTGTGAGACTTGATCCTACGTGTTTCCGGAACATTATCCCTAGGTGTACATTTTATAAAGCACAAAAACTTGTGGAGTATACAAAACAAGTAGGAAAAACAATCGGCTTACTCTTTAATATATAAGTAAACAAGCTATTTGTTACGGTCACGATTATATTTTTATACTAGTTAATAAAAGCAGGAGCGAATGATGCTAACCACGGTTTTGTTTCATTCACATGTTCCTCTGCTATTTGTAAGTGTATTTGCTGTATAGATTGTTTTAACTAACGGCAAGCAGAGCTAAATGTTATTGAGCAACAAATATATATATATATATATATATCGAGTGCGATAACTTACTAGTTGTGAACATACACACATGAGACGAAGATTCTGAGCGAGGCCAGAGAGCTGCGCAAGTACAAGGTACTTCGGTGTCGCTTGTCGGTGTTTGCTCGATTCGATTGAAGCAGCGGGGGCTCGATCGAATTCCGTCTCACGGGTCGATCATTCCGCAGTAACCTCCGTCTCTCGCTCCGCCTTTTCCCCGCAAGCCCTGCAACTGACCAGGAAGCCAGCCAGACGCAGGTCAGCGCAATGTCGACGGGTCATTTTTTTGGCTCCTTACCAGGGAGAGGGAATGTCTCCTCTCACTACCACGCCACCCTGCCAACGTACCACCGTACCATTTAATCCGATACACTAAGCAAACATGCTCGAACAGATAGACCGTAGTAGTGCAAAGAATGGTACGCCATGGCAGCAATGAACCAATGAACGAGGGCGGATGAAGCGGTGGGTTGAGGTGGGGTTGGACGCGGGGGGGGGACGAGGGAGAGGAGTAGTGTTGGGGGAGTAGTGCTGGGGGGCTCTCCGCCAAGGGGAAATCGCCACAAAACAACGAGGTGAAGCGGGGACGAAGGAGAATGAATGGTGGCGATGAGAATGGCGGCAAATAGTTGCTTGGCCAGCTGGATGGCTGGGTGACTGGCCGGACAACCGAACGGCTAGCCTGAGAAGGTTGATGTGTCCATCTTTATTTTCTTCTCGTTTTCTTGCCCGTCTTTGTCTTCGTCGTTTTCGTTGTGTTCGTCGCCGTGTTCTCCTCCCTCATCGCCGCCGAGTCTGTCTTCGTTCACTTGCCTCTCTGGCCGAGAGACGTCGAACGTGATCGAAATTATTGACGAAGGCGATGCCGCTGCTGCTGCTGCTACTGCTAATCATGATGGGGATAAGGATGATGATGATGAGGATGATTATGATGAAGATGACGCAGCCGCCAATAGCGACGGCCGCGGTGCACCCCAATAGCTGCAGCAGCAGCAGATAGGATCGAATAGAGCTAGGAGGCGCGGCGGAAGAAGGATAAAGATCTCCTTTTTTTCTCGTTGTCGGTCTTCTCGCTCAATAGAAAATACGCCGCTGTCTATGCCTCCCACACCCCCCCCCTCCCCAACCTATTGCCGCTGAACGTCGCAGCACCACTGTCGCCGTTTGGTCGAACCCCCCCGGCTCTACTGAAGGACGGGCGGTGCACACCGCAGCCGCGGAACCGACGAGATCGCTCAAATGCGAACCAAGCCGGCGCGGATTGGGCCTGTGGCTAAACATCGTTGTCGCTAACGCTGCCCAATGGCAATATGGCTACGTGTGTAGTCGGGTCGGTCAGATGTTTAATGAAATAGGTGTTTTTACTATTTTATTAAACAGCTGATTTATTTATATAATAATATATATTCATTATTATAATCATTAAACACCTAGTAAACCCACAATTATATAAATATTTCCACACAAAAAAGTATTTAGTCGTGACGGAACATCATAATCGAGGGTTCGATAAATCGACTTCAAACGAAGCGGCAAAGGAAACGTTTGAATGAAGGTTTGCGGCAGAAGACCACTGATTTGTGCCAGGAGGGCAGTTTGAAGATCAAAAATAAGAATTGTAGAGCTCGTTAAAGCAAATATTTATGAGATGTCTTGTTCGGAGTGAGAGTTAAATTACAACCATTTGTGACACTGGTGTTGTAGCTCAACGTATGAGCATAAAATGCGCCATTTCAAAACAATCAGTCCTCCTATACACTACTAATCACATTGTCGTGTACGTAAGAAAATTCTACTTTCTCCGAAAAAATACATATAACGCCGGCCACAGGATGCGACATAGTGGTTTAGAGCAAGATGGCTTAGTGGCAAAGCCTTTGCCTTGCATTCGGGAGGACTGGGTTCGAGACCCAGACCGGCCACTCTTAAATTGGTTTGCATGGTTTCCAATTTAGACAAGGTAAATTGCCGGAGTGGAGTAAACTTAGCCATGACATGAAAAATCCGTACACGGGCAATTGCCTTACGGGAAATCTAAAAAAAAGAGCAGAATTCCCAAAAAGAAAGTTATTTTAATAGCCTTTACGCCCAATGCCACAAAATCATAACCCTACGAGTATTCACAGCGTTCAAAACTAACACATGTCGAGACTGAGTGCATACATAAATGACTGTGTGGCGACGTTCAGTACCTTCGACCTGTCGCGCCATAGGCGCAACGTCGCTACACATTCATTTATGCATGCATTTAATCTCAACGTGCCCAAGAAAAATCTTAATTACTCTGCAACGACGCATTGCTATAGGTTTGGTATCAAAATGATCGTCATGAAATGCGCAATCTGAATTTGGGCTGTTGATATTGGAAAATAGTTCTGAGGAATTGGGCTAATACCTCAAAATCTTCTAAACAACTATGTCGCATCATCTAGCCGGCGTTATATGTTCTTCAGAGAAAGCAGATTTTTTTCACAAACACGACGGTGTGCTAGTTTCTGTATAGGAGGATTGGTTGTTTCGCAATGGCATATTTTCTGTTCCTATGTTTGGCAACAACACCAGTGTCACAAGTTGTAGTATTTTCACTATCACTCCGAAACAAGACTTCTCAGAGACCAGAGTATTTCAGGAATATTTGAAGAGCAATATGCAGAACTGTAGAGCTCGTTAAAGCAAATGTTTTTTTCCAATGGAACATTGTCTCTAAGAAGTCTTGTTTCGGAGTGAGAATAAAATTACTACCATTTGTAACACTAGTGTTTTCTAACTAAATACCTCAAAATAATTACCCTACGACCACTCACAGCGCTTAAAACTAACATACTCAGGCAAACGTACATTTCGTGACGATTATTTAGTACCAAACTTATGACAATGCGAGCACGGTTGCGGAGTAATTACGATTTTTTGGCCAGATGTCGAGATTGAGTGCATGAATGTGCTAGTTTTAAGCGCTGTGAGTAGTCGTAGAATAATGATTTTGAGGTATTTAGTATGAAGCTAATAAAATAACTTAATTTTTGCGAAATCTGTTCTGAACGACCATGTCGCATCTTCTGATCGGCGTTATATATTATTCAGATCAAAATTCGGCCTCTTCGTGGCAAATCGATGACTGAATTTTTCGATCGGTGAAAATCAACAAACTTGTGCCAGTTAACGATATCCCGGTCCATACTATGGTTGTGGCCCCTCTTGGCTTGGGCCAACCACTCTTCCACGATCCACAGTTTCATGAGCGCTTCGGGCAAATCTTCAGTCAGTTTTGCTATTAAAGTTTAGCTGCACTGCTTGATTGATCCACAATTAGGATCAGTTCAAGCTATCTCTTCGCGACCAGTGAGCCTAACTAGACGTTTCCTACCTGCGACTAAGAATCGATAGCGTTTTAAGGAGACTGTTGGCCTGTGTGAAATATAGAAGTAATATATTTGAGTAAATTATATTTTCTAATAATCAAGTCATGAACCTATGAAACTAAACGTTTGTTATGTTAGTATCTGTTGTCGTTATTTTACAGAGTCGCTCTTCGAAATAACTTCCGCTTGTCAGGCAGCATAAGTGGCCTACATTTGTGAATTATTTCCATAACGGCCGACAGCGCCGCGGCGCAAAGGGTTCTGCTTCATCTCCGCCTATCGCTACGGTGTCCCCTCTATCGGCCCGGTTGCATCTCGGCGAACCAACTCGGTTGCATTGGGCTTTATTGAGCAGGGATCGGGGAGTGATGTGGGAACTTCTTAATCGGACGTTTTCCATCGCTTTCCCACCCCACTGAGTGGTGGGTGGTGGTTGGCATCCTCACACGATTATTCTTACTATTATTGATAGTACTACTACTACTACTAGAATGAACGCCGCCACCCCCGACAGGGGCAGATCGTCGACGCCAGTTAAGCAGAACCTCTGGACGAAAGGCTTTAGTGAGATGTTCCAGACCACCACCACGAACCGCTGCGCTGCTGCTGCTGTCGATGCAGCGCCGCTGTTTCTGCTGTTGCAAAGGAGACAAGCTCAAGTTGGCGCCTAGGCACGAACAGCGCAGACTAATTGTTCGCAGGTCGTGAACGACGAAACCTCCGAGCGAAACAAATGGAGAGAATCGAGAGGGTGTGTGAGAAAGAGGGAGAGAGTGGGGGGGGGCGCAAGCGGGAGAGCCAGAGAGAGAAAGAGGGCTAGACGAGAGAGCAACAAAGACTGGCTGGTTTCGGAAAACAGAACTCTGGCGATCTGGAATATCGAAATTATCGGCACGCCCATACACACACATTGCAGTCGCCCGAGCGCCAAATGGCTTAGACGCTGGTGCTTCTAGCACTGGTGCTACTCGTAGGCGACTGTCAGTATGACCGCGATGGCCACTAATGCTGATACTACAACACACCACCATCAACATTGCTTCGACAGTGGGGCGTAATCGCATGCCGGCAGGGGGGTCTGCGCTACCGCGACCTCACACACAGCTGCCTACATTGTCCAGGGTGGTATTTCGTTATGTTTTCGGCGATGATGTTGTGCTGGTGGTGGTGATGGTGGCGGCATGGTGTCGATGGTCATCCAACTCTCCCTTCTTCCCTGGCAGCTGCTGCTGCTGCTGGTGTTGTTCTGCCAGTAGGGCCAAGGGCCGTAAACTACCCCCGGGCAAGCAATCCCGACCAATCCCGGCACACTGATAAGCTGCGGACCAGCTCTGAATATCTCACACATAATGAATTCATCACAACGTTAACATCTCTCTCTCTCTACCCATCCGCTTCAAAGCGCACGGCTGCCACCACCAGCTGGCACTGTGTTCCATAATTTTTCTATCGGACGTATGCTATGTCCGCACGACCCGACCTGAAATGCGCAAGTCTTCCAAGGTGAGAAGTCGATATTGGTGCTGTCAGATAAATAGAAACGCCTCGATATCATCCTGCACTCTGTTTATGTACCTAAAATGTATCAGGAAAAGTCTCATCAAATTCGCCGTTTGGTGCTATAGAACTACATTCAATCCCAATGTAGATAGATTAGACTAAGTACGTCACCTTAGACGAAGCATGCTCTCAAATGAGTAGTAACGAAAAGCGTTTACGACAAGTATGGAGTAAATAAAATACAGACATAGTTAAGCTAGTCCCCTGGAGGATAATTTGCTAGCCTAATTTTAACTAGAAGACAGATGTGCAACTGGAGCCTGCTAAGCAAATATGTGAAGATGTAGTAACCTTTAACTCGCGTATTGAAGACGGCTGTAGAATTTTGAGAAACAGAGTTGTGATACATGGCGTAAATCCTTGTCAGTATCGAATGCATCACAATTCACTAGGAAAGTATTTCTACTAGACTACTTGCAGCTACTAGGAAGGTAGGTTAATTCAGTGATAAGTGACAGTTGACTAGTTCTTTGATCTCGGTATAAATTCAAACAGTAAATACTAGCTTTTAGGTTGCAAAGCAGTGCACGGTTGACGCCCACGAAACACAAAAGTTTACTAGCTTGCATAGATAGAATACACATATGAATTAAATGGAAACTGCCGATAACAAAGGTGCGACCGAAAGCTACAATCTAAAAAAACGGTGACAAAACCTCACGCGCATAAGGGCAGTCGAACAGCATATTTAACAACTTGACTTGAAAAAAACTCGAATTAGTATGAGAACTAAGAGAGATAATGATTATTATTATTATTGGAATTCATGTGCTCAATAAGAACTTTAAGCTGAATGTGCAAATAATACGACAGATCACTTCGAAAGGTTATGTGTCGCGCTAGGACCGAGCCCGCAGCTCCTAGAGTCCGAGTACTCCGCCACTCCGTTCCTCCGATCCTAGTCGTTAAGCCTGACATTGAGTTTGCCGCCGAAGTCATTGTGTGTACGCAGACGCATCTTCAATTCGTGTAATTTTTGACAGTTATGGGCACGTTCCGCAGCTAGCCCTGTAGTTAATTGCCGCATACGCCTAACTGCAATCAATTGGCAGCTCTTACACTTATGATCTAGTAACAACTTTGGTTAATTATTAGAAAAAAGAGCAAGACCAATCATTAGTGGCAAATGTATTATGCGTGCTAGTGTTAAGCGTTAACATGAGTCCACCTTAGCGTATAAATAGCGGCCAAACGGCATATATATATATATATATATTATATATACACATATATATGAGCGTGTGTAGTCTATGACTCTAGCCTTGCGGAAGATCCGGCTAGACTGAAGTCTACGCGAGCTCAGTCTGACACTGGCCGCTAGCTCCTGGTCGCGAGGTCTACCTTGTTAAACGCACAACTTGATGCCGGACGCGACCCCGATCTGGCAAAGTCCTATCTCGACGAAGCCATTACTTAGTATGCAGATTGACTCGCGCTATCACTATGCGTCGAGGCGGCGATGTTTGTATGTGAACGCATGCGCATACATTGCTGCGTTTACCCACCCCGCCCCAATAATCCATCTCTCTCTCTCTCTCTCTCTCTCTCCCTTTCACACTTCATCTCGCTGCTGACTCGTTCAGGCCCCTTTCTATAGAGACGCGATGTCTCCAGCCATTGGATGCTGCTATCGTCACAGAATGTTCTTGCTCAGGTGATAGGCAAACTGGCCCAGCGCAGCATGGCAGTCATGTGTCGCCGCCCAAGCATAATAGCCCTACGCTATGCGTAATAATAATAATAATAATAATAATAATAATAATAATAATAATAATAATAATAATAATAATAATAATAATAATAATAATAATAATAATAATAATAATAATAATAATAATAATAATAATAATAATAATAATAATAATAATAATAGTAATAAATAACTACCATTTGCCTTTATAAGGGAGTAAATTTTAGAATGACATCCGTTTTTTTCAATGCTCAAGTTTCCCATGTCCCGCGCTTTAGAAGCGGTTTCAAAACCTTCATAATCACTTGCTGTGCTGGAACAATACGCGCCTCAGTATGAGAGGAGAAGGCGGGAACGCCTCTTGTATCGATACATTTCGAGCTCGGGAAACAATGAAAGCAGGCTACTGCACCTTGCCTCGAAGATCGCGCTTCGTCTTCAGAAGGGAGAAACTTCATAGTTGCAAAACTGCCGCTTTATTTATGCATATCTTTCAAGATGCTAAATCCCGTTACAACCATACCTATAATGTATAATCTCATATTAAATAACTATATATTTATGCACAAGGTGTGGCTGTAACGTTGTTATACTAAACAAAGTACAAAAAAGTTGCGGGAATATGTGTCTTGCATTGCGGGCCGTTAGGGGGGTAGAACTCGTCGAAATAAGCGTGTTTAACCATGGAATAGGGGAAGACGGAAATGTCTTTTTTTAGAAATGGAAATGCAAGAGCAAATGTTTTATACCGATGTAGTTGGCCGGACTTCGCCTCACCAAGTATGCGATTGCAAGAGAACGAGTTGTTCGGTCGAGCAACACAACAAGCCATGTGCTCAAACGAAAACTTTGCATCGACTGACGTCCAACATTGGCTAGCAAAATCAAAATAGTCATTGAGTAGCATTCGCAAATATTGAGACAATGTGATGCCTGATGATTTTTTATCTATCACGTTCAATTCCTTAAAAGTTTGTCACTCTGCTCATAAAATAACACATTCAGGAAAACGCGCATTTACTTAATCGATGGCACTAAAAATGCGATACGAACGGTTTGTTTACAGCACACCGCTTTCCACGTCCTCGATGTCCGATTCATGTCGTCTCTTGTTAACAGAGTGGGGGACATCGATGTGGTTTGTTTGCAAAGATAGAACCAAATTTACCCTGGACCCTGGACAGGATATGCTAAGATCACTCTTTCGTGAATATTTGAGCTGGCATAATGAATACCTACTTTTTTTCTTTTATTTATCTATTTATTAATCAGCATTTGGTTTATACACCTGTATTACAGCATTCCTAGATTACTTTCGTTAGCATGTATTGCAAGCCCGGTAACGAAGTACCTGGTTTTGCAACTTGGGCTATGGTTTGCCAGTAGTTAGTACTCATCGCTCTAGTCTCACAAAAACGGAAATTAACACGCGTAGATTTATATTCCCACTCAGTAAGGTGATTGTCAAAGAACTCTGTTACCTACTTTATAGGCCCTTAATAACCCAGCCCACAACTACTTTATAGACCCTCGTGAACTTCCCAAAACGTTAAATGGAGAGACATTCCACACAGTTCTGAGTAGGACCACAACTGCCGATAGACGTTCCAGAAAATATTTCGGAAAACGAGGATGGGGTTTCAGCACCATAAAACACAACCTACGTACCTGCGGTACAGGTTCACCTAGACTCTACCTTTGGGGACCGATAAATTCGGTGATGCTAAGTGGAGTGAAAGCGTACACGGTATGCATATGATCCGTTAGTTCTGACAATCGACTTTCGTTCACCACATAGAAGAACGCCAGATACAGACAGCCAGACACCAGCCACTCACGTGCGTCTTGCGAAACCTCCTGGTGAAGTTCACCATCAGGAATAAAGCGGACTGTGCCCAGCAAATACTTCACAGAGATGAGTGTATACCTCTACCTTTCAAACTGCCACTGTCTTTTAATCAAGCAATATCTATAGACCTCTGCTCTGACCATTCTCCTGTTTCGCCAATCTCACCACGATCGCTTCGTGGCGTGGAGATCGAGACCAATCTCTTAGCCCTCCGTGTACGACCTGCGGTAAAGGGTTCCAACCAATTTATCTGGGAACCGTTAGTGAAAAGCCATTCATAAGCACTGCTGTTGTAGTACACGAAAAACAGGCAATTGCTGTAGTAAGTCATGGTTTTGGTCCAGCGCATCGGCTACAGTGAGTCAATCGCTAGAATTCCGATTAGCTGCGACCGCTTAACCAAAATCCAGAAACTCCGAAAACAACTAGACGAACTGAGCAGACCACTCTTTGACACAGTGGCCGCCATCACGTGGCAACAAACAACCAGCGCTCACCAAATAGCAGCGTGGCTGCAACAGCATTAAACTCCCAGCAACAGTGACCAGATCAGTAACAATGGACGGCGGCGGCGACGACGACGACAACAACAACAATAACGACAACAACAACACAACAACACAACAACAACAACAACAACAACAACAACAACAACAACAACAACAACAACAACAACAACAACAACAACAACAACAACAACAACAACAACAACAACAACAACAACAACAACAACAACAACAACAACTGGACAGGCTGGACAGCGTGCCACTGTACGCGCAAGACTCGTAAGGAAACGGCAGGCCTAAGCTCTCGCAAAACTCCCAAACAAGCAAATATAGAAGATCAGCCAGGTGCACTGACCAATGACACACGAACAATAAACGCCTCAGCACGACCAATACCGACACAAACGAAATAACTTATCTAAGAAGCGTGCATGACGTAGCTAGAGCTAGACGTGGGGTGGGGTACGCCGCAGGACAAAGCCCTATTCGTTAGCCGAAGCTTCTAACTTGGCGGCCTTGAACGAGACGCAAAAAGAGCACGTTGGCCCCATTGTGGGAGAGGATGACCGGAGACTTTGTGGTTACACACATGCTATCAGGGCTAAACCGACAACTTACTGCAAAATATACCATATCACGTCGAGGAAGAGACCATTACATAGCTATTGGATCCTGCCGTATGGCCAACTCAAGAGAAGTTGCAGAGTTTTCGAAGTAGATACGCCAGCTGCATCGGAGGCAAAAACGCAAAATGACAATGCGAAAGTAGCGAAACTAGCGACATGTCAGCAGAGAGAAAATATTTGCAGGTACGAGTTCATACCAACAACGTAAGGAGACAGTCAATTAACTACGAAATCCGTCTTGAATGTAAAGTTGGAGAATTGGCATTAGTCATACATACTTACGGAGAAGAAACGTGTACAGACTATAGTTTTATATTATTAACAAACGAAATGTTTGTCATAGATACGAGCATTGTCATAACATTTTAACACAAGATTTATTATAACGTTGATGAGAAATCAACTTGAACAGACCGTCCAGATTGAGTGCGGCCATTGGCAGTCTCCAGGACATTCGAAAGTGCGTGGAACTGTGCATTGTTAACATAACTAAGTATGTTATAATTCCGGGCAATTTTAACTACAACAAATTAAAATAAGCAGGACACACGCTTCATCACTCCGCACAAAGTTTGATATATTTAACGGGAGTAAACAAACGAGAGTTTCAAATGTAAAATAAGTAATCAGAGCCTACATATCTTGCCTGGAACGGGACGAGCACTATCGCCTTTGTTCTTCTGTCGTTAAGAGCCCCAGGTATGCTTATTACTGGCATTAAATTCAATCTATCAGCATAAATAAAACGCTGTAAACTTGCCTTTCGCGTTGTTCAATGGGCGCAAAAGAGTAAACCCAATTTCCAGTCTTAGGGACTGAAGCTAATCCTAAAAAACTTCAGAGGCCTTGTCCTTACTACTGTTTTCTATAGAACCCTTACGTCTCTTAGTGTCAATCCAGCACCCTACATTTTTGCAAGCTCTTCTCAATGTGACTATTTTTTTTTGTAGTCAGCACAGGTCACCCACAATAACGCCTTTGTGAAAGAATGTTCGACGACCACGTCACTATAACAGATGATAGTTTTTTTAACCCTCACTCCTAAACAAGAAATTTTTCCACCCCCAAACAGTTCACTAAAAATATTTTTTAAACAAATTCTACAGCTCCTTAGAATGCGTTATATATATATATATATATATATATATATATATATATATATATATATATATATATATATATATATTATATATATATACATATACATATATACATATAAATATATTTTTTATATATATATATACAGGGTGTTACGTAAAAAGTTTGTACTTCTTTCGAGGTTTGATAGAGCTCGGCAAGAAAATAATTTTTCCCAATGGGCGGAAGCCAAGAAAACGTTTTGTTTAGGAGTGAGGATGAAATTTAGAAAAGTCGTTATTCTGCCTTATTTTCTCCTACATAGTTGTACAAAATCTACGTTTGCGGGAGAACCAGTCAACGCATGAAGGAACCGATCTTACCAGTGTGTTCGGCGGAAAATTTTGCATAACCTAAATGACACCTAACGCAAGCTAGCAAAAAGCAAATAGGTGGAATAAAAAAATCATAAAAAGTCGATTTGTTGTTATAACTTACGTTGAAGCTTTCACGTGCAAAATCTAAAAATTTTGCCATTGCGCACAAATGACGAACACGCTCTGACGATAGCAAATTTAATGCCCGTCATTTTCGTACCAAAGTGATGGTGCTGCGTTACGTAGTTGCTGAGAAACTAGGCTTTTTCGACAGCCATATCAAAAGCAAAGGCATGCATACTTCCTAGCATCTTGACCTGCTTTACCACAGAAACCACTTGCGCACGTCCAGAAACACACCAGCATTTATTTATTATAAGAAGTGCTCGAAGTTCCGTCCGCCTACCACTAAACACGTTCTGTAGCGATTGCACAGGCTCTCTTGCACTCGTGTAAATATGTTAGGCATTGCCCTAACGGCGTCAGCAGCGTTGAATATACGGTCAACCAGATCTTCACGCGATTCAACGGGGGTTTCGTAGACAACACTCTTTAGGTAGCCCCACAAAATAAGTCGAGGCTTGTTAAATCGGGGGAGCGAGGTGGCCAAGCTATAGACCCGCCTCGGCCGATCCACCGATTCTTGAATGCTTCGTTTAGGTATTCTCGAACCGTAGCAGAGTTGTGTGGCGGCATTTTCAGACGAAAGCTTTCCTTCTAACAACTGGGTAACGTATGAATCAAAAACGCGCGATACGCAGCTGCATCTAATCTGGCGGAAACAAACACACCAGCATTTGTTTACGCTGAGCAGCCGGCTTTGTTTCGAAATTATTCGCCGTTCGCACAAGCTCCTATCGGAAATTTGCGCGGGCTTTGATTCGGAATTCGTCATTCGAGACGCCAAAACACCATAAGAAAAACCGCCAACGCCAAAAGCTATAAAACGAAGTGTCAGGTCTGCCTATCGCGCATTTTTTATTTATACGTTACCCCAGCTTTTGGAAAGCGTCCCGGAAAGCGTTCGTCTAAGAATGTGGTTCCAGCATGATGGTGCGCCGCCACACAACTCTGCTACGGTTCGAGAATACCTAAACGAAGCATTCAAGAATCGGTGGATCGGCCGAGGCGGGTCTATAGCTTGGCCACCTCGCTCCCCCGATTTAACAAGCCTCGACTTATTTTGTGGGGCTACCTAAAGAGTGTTGTCTACGAAACCCCCGTTGAATCGCGTGAAGATCTGGTTGACCGTATATTCAACGCTGCTGACGCCGTTAGGGCAATGCCTAACATATTTACACGAGTGCAAGAGAGCCTGTGCAATCGCTACAGAACGTGTTTAGTGGTAGGCGGACGGAACTTCGAGCACTTCTTATAATAAATAAATGCTGGTGTGTTTCTGGACGTGCGCAAGTGGTTTCTGTGGTAAAGCAGGTCAAGATGCTAGGAAGTATGCATGCCTTTGCTTTTGATATGGCTGTCGAAAAAGCCTAGTTTCTCAGCAACTACGTAACGCAGCACCATCACTTTGGTACGAAAATGACGGGCATTAAATTTGCTATCGTCAGAGAGTGTTCGTCATTTGTGCGCAATGGCAATTTTTTAGATTTTGCACGTGAAAGCTTCAACGTAAGTTATAACAACAAATCGACTTTTTATGATTTTTTTTATTCCACCTATTTGCTTTTTGCTAGCTTGCGTTAGGTGTCATTTAGGCTATGCAACATTTTCCGCCGAACACACTGGTATGATCGGTTGCTTCATGCGTTGACTGGTTCTCCCGCAAACGTAGATTTTGTACAACTATGTAGGAGAAAATAAGGCAGAATAACGACTTTTCTAAATTTCATCCTCACTCCTAAACAAAACGTTTTTCTTGGCTTCCGCCCATTGGGAAAAATTATTTTCTTGCCGAGCTCTATCAAACCTCGAAAGAAGTACAACTTTTTACGTAACACCCTGTAAATACCACATCTACACCGCTTTACATAAAGCGCGTAAAAGACCATTTACACATAGGGCGTGTGCACAGAACACGCTGTATGTGTAGACGTTTGTGCCTGAGCAACGGCGGCTGTTCATCTAACATTGCTATTGTGCGCTCCAGAGGCTGGTATTTTTTGCTGTTCTTTGTTCAACTTATTTTTTTTTCGACGCCAGACCTGCGAGACCAGAGAATCTGTTGGCGCTGGCTTTACGGCTGAACTGACTTCGCCACCGTTGGCCACAGTTTGCACTCGCCTTGCGGCGGATGACGAAAGAGGAGGGAGGCGTGTTCTAGCACCGGCCAAAACAGAGACTTCTGTGCCATCTGCCAAGAGGCCGCCGTTTCGAATAAGGCGGCAATCGACCGAACAACTAGCAGATGGTCGTAAGGCTCTGCCCGATGTTCCTGGAGATCTCTACATCACAGGAGCGACAGCTGCCCACGGAGCTCTACGAGCAGCCAGCCATACGCAGCTGTACAAGTCGAATTGCACCGCTATAGTGACCAACAAGCAAACAGACAGACAGACATATAGACAGACAGACACACATAAAGACAGACTGTTAGACCAAGCGATTGACAGCAATACAGTGCAACAACAATGCAGTCGCACTACTTACTACAGACGCGCGCAGATACGATCATGACAATGGCTGGTGGCAATGTGGACGTCAACGTCAGCAGCAATTACTGTGGTAAACAGTATGTCATGGGCGAAAATGACCGGTGCTCACTTGAGACGGAATGATCCCGCGGCCGTGATCTGGCCCAGAACCAGCCAACTGCTTACTAGCCAGCCAGCCAGCAAGGCACACAGCCAGGCCTGCTCCTCGTTCTGCTTCTGCCACTCTTCTGGCTTCTACTGGCCACTATTCCTGCTTCCGTTACTACCTACTTCTGCTACTGCTACGACGACGATTATCAAACTTGCTACTACTACTACTACTACTATGACTGCTATTACGACTATTGCTTGTTCTGT
This sequence comes from Dermanyssus gallinae, assembly GCA_003439945.1. Taxonomy (NCBI): domain Eukaryota; kingdom Metazoa; phylum Arthropoda; class Arachnida; order Mesostigmata; family Dermanyssidae; genus Dermanyssus; species Dermanyssus gallinae. Next base: position 17,947 of record QVRM01000680.1, on the reverse strand, counting down.
TTCTGCCACTATTCTTGCCTCTGCCACAATTCCTGCTTCTGCCACCATTCTTGCCTCGGCCACGATTTCTGCTTCTGCCACTATTCCTATTTCAACCTACCACCTACCGCCTCTGCCACTGCTACTAATAGTATTTTAGTAGCAGTAGTAAAACACTTGCTACTACTACTACTACTACTACAATTACTATTACAGCTATTGCTTGTTCCGCGTCTGTCACAATTCCTGCTTCTGCCACTATTCATGTCTCTTTTTGTTTTAGTAGGGGAGTAACGGAAAGGTGCGATTGCTCACTATACGGATCTCTTTGTAGAAAACTCCTCCAAAAGTAAGGGTCCGTAATGTGGGCCTCTAACTCACTGAATACCTGTCGCCTCCCTATGCCCCTCCAACCGGGAGCTGCCTATGCAGATGCTTCAGACAAATAGGGAGTGGGGAAGACGAAGTCCACTCATGGCTAGCATCTTCTCTAGACGCCTGAGGGGTGTACATAGTGCAGCGATTGTTTGACATAGATTGTAACCTTAGTATGTGTTTATAACTCGTCGTTACTTAATGCTGCTATAACCTATTCTGGACGCCTCAGAACCGTATGTTCTATGTTATCTTCAAGCTCATTGCCGCAATGAACTGAACGCGTACAACTAAAAGTCTCCGTGAGCTGTCAGGCTCTGGGTGGTGTGGAATGTTAGTTTTCCCGGGCCGACTTAGCTAGTCGTTGACGGGCGCCTGGAGCACCCTCTACCAGGTTGTTTACTCCTGCCATAAAGCAGTGGTACGTTACGTCTTGTTTTCTTTCATGAGTTTAGAATGTTCCTACAGTTTGCGACGCTTTTAGGCCTTCAAATCCCAGGGGATCGTATCGGCAAGCAGAAGCGCCGCTGTGCTCACCGTTCGGTACGCCATAATCACCCTAAGGGCTCGACCCGTTGAGCCTAGCGTAGATGACCGTGGTTTGTTACGATTGTTTAAGTGTCAGAAAAACATGCTAGAGCATCGTACGGGGCGACTAGCTCGGACACGGACATGATTATGCGCCGCTTATAGTGCCGGGCCCCAAAAAAGTTAGGCATGAGGCGTGCAAAGTATTTGCTAATTTTAAGGGTTTTCTCCGTCACCCGGCACAAGCGAAAGGTGCCTCGAACACCCTCATCACGAAATGCTCCGGGGTGCCTTGCCGTATTAACAGTGTTGACCTCTTCGTAGTTGAGGCGTGGGTAAAGAGCGGGCGATCCCTCTGGCCCACCAGAACAATTGCCTTACTAATGGTGGAAGCTAAGGCAAGCTTTGCGTACCCAGCGCTACATTGGTGATCGCCTCGTTTGCGCGTGATCGGGCCTGGAGGAGAGGACGAGGTCGTCAGTGCAAGCAAGGGTGTCGGCTCTAGGAGAAGGTCGCTCAGCCGCAGCACGCCGTCGTAGCTGTGTTCCATAGCGAGGGCTCAAGTGAAGAACATTGTGGCACCCCTGTGGCCATATTAAAGGTCGTTTTTTAGGATTGGATTGTCCGGTTATGAAATAAATTGGTCGTAACCTTTTATTCAATGGCGAGCGAGCCCAGACGGAAGTTTCGTTGCTGCCGTGGCCACGGCTTCCGGATATTTCTTCGTTGGTATCTTGGTTGCCGAGCGCAGTTGCCGGCTAGGCCCAGCGCTTTTCATAGCGCGATTGCGACGCTACGTATACCTCCAACAGTACTACTGCCGAAGGTGGCTCCTCTTCAGTCCCTAAGGTCACCAGATAGGGAGCGCGGTCAAGAGGAGGGTAGTGTGTTCCATTTGGGGCATACCGTCGTGCATGGGCGGTCGTAGGAATCATCCCCCACCCCTTTGAGAAAGACTCTTTAGGAGTGCTTTTTGCTCCTGAAAGTTTCCCTGCAACGGAGTGTGTGCAGCTTTTCTGTTGTGGTCCAGAGACGTCCCTTTTTAAATACTGAGTAGGGGGAAATGGTGTGGGTCATGTCATCCACCTCGCCTGTCGCGCACATTAGAGTTCGGAGTATGTAGGCATGTTTGGAAGCACCTGTGGTTTGTTAGTATCTGCGTCAGGTAGTAAGTAAAGTCTCCGTGCGCTCTATTAAACTATTTCTCTTAATCGGGGATAACCTGACGGGTCCAGGCTCCTACAACGTCTGCTGATGTTTCAGTCAATTTTTCATGCTGTTCTCTAAGTCTCTGTCCCCGGGTCTCGGTTTTTCGTAAGGACAGATTATGTTTCCTCTTTGTTTACTTCTTGGTCATCCAGAGGCGCGGTATCAGCCTTGCTATCACGATAATAATCGTTGTCTCAATTGTTCCGTGGGCACTGGTAATTCGTTATGCCAGTTTTTTTTTGTATTATAACGAACGTTCTCTTGTCTCTCTTCAGCTTTAGACCGTTTGGTTGCCATGTTGGAGCGATCTATAATTCTGCCTTCACGATCACTTTGGTATCGGGCAAATCTGCCGATCTTTATGCTCATCTTCATAAATGCTAAGCGAATATCTCCGTGTCTTTTTCGGTGCGTGAAAGTTACCATCTTGTTTTTTTTCGGGCGCTAGCACTACCATCCAGTCGTTTACCATATCGATGCCTCTATTTGCCTTTCCTTGTAGCGTGTCCACCTTATGGGCTGTGGCCAGGATGGCTGGTTCGTCTGCGTAAGTGATCGTCACAATAACTACTACTCCTAACACGTCTATTAGTTGTCCTGTTTCTGCTACTATGGTTATCATTTCTTTAGCTCTGCTACTATTTCTGTTTCTCCGCTGATACTACTGCTCCCACTATGATAGTAATTGCTACTACTACGGTTATTACTTGTTTTGCCACTATTCATGCTTTATCATGCATTATTATTTATGCTGCTCTGTGAATGAACATTCACAGAGCACATCACGGATCGGGTGAGGAACGCGCTAGTGGCATCTGTTGGGACACAGAAGCCGCAGCTGCTTTCTCTGAAGACTGCTCTCGGCCTCTTCGACCTTAAACTCGCCCCCGTCGCTTCTTACGGCATCCAGGTCATCCAGAGACAGCTTTCGCGGCAGCAACTTAACATGCTGGACCGCGTAAAACCGGCTTACCTCAAGCGTGTAATGGGTCTGCACTCGTCAAGCAAGAACTGCCTTGTGTATCTGCTGGCGGACACTCCGTTGTTTGTCGAGGATCTGAAGAGACGCTTCAACCTGCCAGAGACTCCCGCCTACAAGGAATTCATCCGCATGTGGGAGGACAAGATGGCGAACATCGACCCGGACATATTTGATACGGGTGCCATGCGAGACAGCAAGGCCGCACAAACCGCCACATAGTGACTCGTTTCGCGGTACACGGGTTTCACCACGTCCTGTGCGGGACACACGGTTTCCACGACCCTCATCCATCATGTATATGTACTCGGTGCGGGGCCTACTGCACAAAGTATCACGGGGCAATTTGCCCACGTGTAGTCTCTTTACGGAGCCTCTCGCAGTGATACTGTTTTTATTATTACCATTCGACCATTGACTATGTACCTGACAAAGGTGATTTTAATAAATAAATACAATTATTTATGCTGCTTATGTTACAACCATTTTCAAGAGCACCACTTGCGTTCTATTTCGATGAAATATGAAGGTTCTTCTATGCACTTCGTGTCTTTTCTGTTTTGGACTTTGGTAACCCGGACCCGGCGTCCGTCATCGAGCATGGCGGCGGCAAGATCTGTCACCGCCCTGTTCGAGGAGGCTATAGCAGCCGTTACCGGTAATCCCTAGTGCTGGACAGAGGGAGATAGTGTGAGTGACATCATCTATATCGCTGATCCCGCACATAACGCACGCCGGGCCCAGAGCTTTGTCTACGCTGCGCAGGTACTTTAGGTGCTAGCGAGGGCCTTATCGATGGTCACGCCCAGATGTCGGGCAGACTGCTTGATTTTTATGGCCACTCCGTCGTGCTACGATTTCAAGTAATACAACTACTGCGCGCTTCCTCCATGTTGTCTCACTTTAATAACAGCGTCCGACAGAGGAAGAAAATTCGAGGAAGAGTAGGGATGGTGGTGGGGCAGTAAAGGAACGAGGGACGTAAGAACGGGTGGACAAGCGGACAGTCGGACGTCGTCTGCACAGACGCCCATATGCGCAGACGACCGGCCAGCATTGGAGCCTGAAAGCGTCTTCAACAGGTGCCTGCAGTGAAGGAGATGTGCGGTCATTCGGCGATGTACCATCTCCCCACTAGTATACCCCCCCCCACCCCATTGCTTTATTGTTTGCTGACCACTCTCCCTTTACTCTCTCTTCCTCAATTTATGTATTTTCCTTTCTCTATCGTTTTCCTCAATCACTCACTCTCTTCCACATTCATTTCTCATAGAGGGGGCTAGACACATGCATACATACTACGGTTTACCGTTCAGAGACGAAACGAGCTAGATACATAAACTTCCTTTAAAAAATGTTTACCTATGTGTCGACCTCGCTCCGTTTTCCTGTTGTTTCGTTTGTTTTCGGCGTGTTTTTCAACGCTGCAACGCTGGCGTTCGGCGTTTGTCGCTGCTGTTGTCTCTGGGCGACGCGCCGACTTCTCGCGCGGCGACGATTCCGATGATGGCACCCCATTGTACGTTACGCCGCTATCGCAACTAGCGAGGCTGTGGCAACTGGTTTGCCGACAAACGTACGTATGCTGGACGCCTGGTTCTACCAGTACGGTCCAAAGATTTGTACTACAATCGACGAAGACGACGACGACTTATAAGGCTCAACAGCTACAACCTTTGCTTCTGATACCACTCTTTGTAAGTGCAGATGTTGCAGCTGCTGCTGCTGCTCGTGGTGTGGCTGCTAGACCATCTGCACCAGAATTGCAAAGCACAGCAAGACCACTTTGCGGCCAAATTGGATCAGAGCAGGTGGTTACGACGAGTCGCAGGCACATCCCATTCTTTCTCTCTCTGTGACCCATACACACCTTCTTTCCCTGTCCCCCCTTCTCTCTCTCTCTCTGTCTATATATATATATATATATCTTTTTCTTTCTCTCTCTTTTGCTCTCGTTCTCGCCTACCGACAACGCCGATGAACACGACCACAATCTCGGGTTGGCTTTCTGCCCTTTGCTGCGCATGGACACATTACCACGATCATCAGCATCATCATCATCATCATCACCATCATTATCACCATCATCGTATCGCACGGAGCGGCGTCTTCCTGCGGTGGCGTATTTAAGTACAGCCATTACCGTACTTGTAGTAATAGTAGCAGTAATAGTAGAAGAAAGAGTAGCCGTAATAATGGCAGTTGTAGCAGCACTCAAAGAGACGGCTGGACGACCGGCCTCTTTGCCGCCGGGGGACACCAAAACCTAGGTGATTGTCGGCGGGGGGGGGGGGAGGGGGAGGGAAGCGAAGGAAAAAGAATGGCGGCGAAAATGGCACCATTAGACATAGGCTCGAGGCGTGCAGATCTACGAGTACAATCGCCAAGATAAAGAAAAACACGAACAGGGAGAGAGAGAGAGAGGGGGGGGGGAGCATGTGCAGGTGGAAGAAAATAGAGACACCTAAAAGATCTCGCCTTCTACATCCAACGCATCATTTGCTTGGGTAGCTGCGTGTATGTAGATGACCCACGTCGGGCAGGTGGCTGCTGCGCAAGACACTAAGCAACTGCTCTGCAGGTGGACTCCTCGGCTCTCGCGTCCAGCTACGAATGGTTCTCTGCGAATTCGAGTACAGCCGGCCCTAACGACATTGTGTGGAGTAGTGTCTGTGTGTGGGTGTGAGTGAGTGTGTATGTGTAAGCCACCCCGCCTTTCTGTGTGTGAGTCCTATACGGCACCAGTCTTTCCATAGGAGCGCTGTATGAACGAGTCCCTTGAACCGTCCACAAGCAGACCGCATGCATCTTTATTATGTGAAAGTACTATTACCGCCAAGTAAATATGCGCACCGGGACAAGGGGCCAATAACAGAACCGCTTCATTGACAATAAGCTAATTCGCCTTTCATATAGAAAGCGCTAATAATAATAATAATAATAATAATGACAAGCAAGTATAACAGTATTTTAATAATTATCTTTCTCTAATTTATCAGCTGTTCTTTGTCTATTTCTAACCTATTCTAAACTACTCAACGAGCTGTGCTAAAGTGGGCAGATTGTTTCGCTATGTCTGCTCCTCTATGTGTCGAGGAGCAGACGTAGCGAGAGAGTGTGAGAGAGACAGAGATAGGCCGGTGGGATGGTGCTCGAGTTGCGACATCATCGAGCCACGACTTGCGCGTCCTTCGGCCCCTTCTACTGTCTCGTAGCCTAACCGTAGGCCCTCGTCAACAACAACGACAGCCAGAACGACAGCGACAATCCAAAGGACAACAACAACAACTAGATTTCGCTTCGTTTGGTCGACCGCTGGTCGCGGCCACCGCTGAGTCTAGAACGCCGCTGCTGCGTCCCACAGCCAATCGTTCCTGCAACGTATACCGCACATTTAGGATGTGTTGCTAGCAGACAAACACTGGATCGTCACCGCGTCAACCAGTGTGCCATAAACACTGCTTGCCTACTTCTACGTGTGCACTAATACTTTAAACGCGACACGCAGGACAACAACCATGACAACAACGGCGGTTGCGACGGACCGCATCGGTACCAGTCCTTTTACTGTATATTACTTTTCGGGCTTAACCTCAGCCAAGCCCAGTCCATTACCATTAGTAGTAGTACTAATAATACTACTACTACTACAATCAGCACTGCAACTGCAGCTACTACGGCTGACAGGGGAAAGAAACAGGAGTGGGTAGATCCTTGATAGACACATGTACATGTATGTGTATGCCACCATTCGAGGAGACAGTGCTGAGAACGTTTCGTCATTTCGCGGAGTTGCGGCGTCCTCGTGGGTCCGTGGGTCGCGTTTAAGCTCTTCTAACACCTTTTACTTTCGCATGACCCATCACCTACCTCGGCCCGCACTCGCATCTCGTCGTCCCTCGATCGCCGTGCTCTCTCGGGCCGCCGTAGCATCTATCTATTTGCGAACTGCATTGAGATTGGAGAGTTCAGAGTGCGGCCGTGTGTGTGTGTGAGTATACCGGAGGTCGACGTGTCTCGCTGAACGAATTCCTCTCCTCTCGTCTTCGCTGCTTCCTCTTCATCGTGTTCCGCTGATGCGTTCCACGCACGTCGTCCGCACCATACAAACAAACACCCCCGCTCCCCCCGCGCCACCCCCGCGTCCTAAAGATATACCCATCTATACACATGCGTGTGTGCGTACGTTCGTGCGCAAACCGGCCACTCCAAACTTCAACCCGCTCCGTTGCTCCGGGAGCTGGCGCACCGCCCGTCGATCATCGATCAACAACAACAGCAGCAGCAGCACGTCCGTTGTCGAGATGTTGTCGTCGATTTCTACAGAAACCGAGAGAGAAAAATCGAGAGAAAAGTGCGTACTTATTTGAATGCCGGATGTCCTCCTCCATAACCGATGTGCTCGGAGCCAACGGCCGGCACCAACGGGGACGGCTTCCCCGCCTCGCCCACTTGCCCTCAACGCGGAGGGGGCAAGTGACATCGAGAGAAAGAGAAACATACAGGCACAAAGAGAGAGAGAGAGAGATAGAGGGGTGGTGAAGAAGATAGAGATACGAGGCAAGTAGAAACAGTACAAATTTAATTATGACCTGTTTGTACTGCTGGCAGACAGCCCGCAGATAGGCAGGCAGTTCTCGAGGAGGCGGTGGAGGCGGCAGAGGCGGAGGCTGGGCCTCTCTGCCCTTCTATGTGGCACGAATATGTGTACTGTATCGTACAGCTCCTAGCGTCTGACTGCTGCCGCTGTTGCTGAGCTGACAACACCGAGCGGAAACTGGTTTTGAAAAGTGCCCAGCGAGCTGGTCATCACCATGCGCATTGGCGGCAACAGAAGCAGCAACAACGGCAGCACCAGCAACAGCAGCAGAAGTGCCACAGCCACCAGCCAGTTTGCCAGCCAGCCAGCAAGAAGGACACACAAACATTGCCACAGCCCAACACAGCAGAATTTGACCGAGCCCGCCGATCGTTCGGCAGTTCGAAGCAGCAGGAGCAACAGCAGCAACAGCGCTGCCCGGCTAACCCAATAGGCAGCAGCTAGCTAACAACTAGAGCGTTAGTTAGCCTCTACAAACAAACAACCAGCTACCGTCACTCATTGCCGACGCCGGCAGGCAGGCAAACAGGCTCGACCAGCTCGTACTACGCTGTCGTCTTCGCCCTCATTATCGTCCTATCCGTCGCTGTATCGTCCGTCGTCATCGTGTTGTTGTTGGTGGTGGTGTTGTTGTTGTTTTTGTTGTTGTTGTTGTTGTTGTTCGTGTTGTTACTGTTGTTGTTAGTGTTGTTACTGTTGTTGTTAGTGTTGTCTCTGTTATCCACGTGATTCTGGTCGGTCGGAACTCGACGACTGCTTCTCTGCTGATGAACTCGACCAACTAAAGCTACGACTTCCTCTACTACGGCCACGACGACCAATACTGACCGCCAAACTTGAGTACACTATTCCGAAAGCGGCCCCCCCCCTCAGCTATGTATGTCCGACGTACTCATTCTCTTGGTTGCGCATTCTTCCCGAAGAAAACGTTTAGATTAGTAGCATCCGCTTAGAGGATAGATATGTGTGCACTACAAACGTGAATAGTACACTTGTGTATTGTCTTATTACTGAGATTCGAAGACAAAAAAGCTAAACATCGTTTTCCAACGAGCAGCCCAAGAGGAATACGTGTAAACAACTCATATCATAGAAACTAGGAGGAACAGGCTTCTGTGAAAACGAGTATGCTTCCACCGAAATATGTATGCTCTACGCGTTTACCTTTTCTCAAAGTTAAATGCGACCATATTTGCGAAATCGTGCTCAACTTATACGAAGCGACTTAGCGGCAGATAAACGATCGCTACAGATTGTACTGTACTTGGAGTGCGGCGGGGCTGTATAACAGTGTCAGCGTAGCGAACATGGCCTAGTTAGAACTGATAAGACCACTATGAAAAACAAAGCTATCTTATCGATTAGACGACGGTGGCCAGCGATTCTGGCACTTCGAGTCGTGGGTTCGATCTCGGAGCGACGTGTACCCTTCAAAGCCATCTTTCATAACATGTACAGATCTAGGCGATTGATTATGGGTAGTGCATGCCTTATGTGATGTCTACTCGCACCATAACCACGTTTAAACACATTTGGGCGGATCGAAGAGTTTCATAGTAGCTCCAGATATAGACTTGCTAAAACGCTTGCACTACATCAGCAGGCTGCGTATAAGGCGTATATGTAAAGTCTATTTTTTTTTTCGGTAATTGTGACAGGCTCTGACCGTAAGTTATCCCCTGTGCTGAATTTCCGGACTAATTGCATTCACCAAATATATCATAAACCACAAAAATTGTGGTTTGATTTGTTGAATCCGACTACGCTTTTATCAGATCATGCGTATGCTCGACATAATACACATGTTTCTAATATTCTCGCAAACAATTTTGGGTGTGGCTTTTTAGTCGTTTTAAAAATTATCAGATGTACTGATCAGACCAGCAGGATAAATCACTGCCATAGTGGCTCTGCGCAATGCGTTGTTTCGTTCATTTCTGCTTGAGTGACAACCAATATGTTACATTCCCTACATATCTAATCGTCAATTAGATTTCTAAATTGTTTAATCATTCAATTGTTGAGCAAAATGTAGATTCATATTATTAATTTCGTTTATGCATATTGCATTACACATATCTCACTACATTAAATATTCAAGCAAAGCAGTATTTAGGCGCGTCATCTTTCAACCAATGGCGAATACAACAATATACTTAATCAGAAAATAAGTAGGTATAGACGCAATGCAAACGATATTTTCTCATCGTTGATTTGTGGCGCATACGATTCCACAGAGTTGTTGTGCAAAAATTCCTGGGCGTGCGTTTGAGTGAGGACAGAAGCAAAGCGATTGAGTTTTACGATCATTCCGTAGCCGCCTTATTGCATTGTCCTGCCAGCATCTGCAGAATATTTTCGGTTACCAAAATGAACATGGAAAAGTGGTGCTGCATATAGAGGGAATGTTGGTCAAAATCTATGACTGGTCGACATCGCCTGTCATGCGCTGTTTGCACACTGTCATAAGACCGGTCGCCGGCAGTATAAGAGGGGTGCGCGTTAGTTTGCTAACCCCTCTATCTTCTCCAACGTTTGAAGTAATGTAAACGGTAAAACGTACGCATATGTAATGTATGTACTCGGTAAAAAAAAAAAAAAAAAATATATATATATATATAAACCGCCAAAGCGCAGCGCATTTATCGTGAGTATAGCCGGATGATATCACGAAGAGGGACGGCTTGGCTATACGGCCCTGCCGTGCAGTGGAACGTAAACAACAATAAATTAGAATCAGTGTTGGTGATCTCGCGCAATTTTACTGTCGGCCTTCTACGGTTCCGTTAGCAATATATGATCGTTTTGACTCGGTTCTAGGCATTTAGCGGCGCACATGACGCATTTTAAAAATGGTCCAAAAAGCGGACCTTTAGCTAGCCATTGGAGGACTGTATGACCGTGCAAGTAAGTACGTAAGCGTCGTCGCTACGAGCGTAAATAATACAATGCGTCTTTCTTACTAATAAGTTTCTCGTCGTATTCTAACTAGAAAATTATTGTCGGATTTTCGTTCGAAACGGGTGCCGTTTGTGCCGTGGCCTCTTTCAAGTTGTTTCTGTAGGATTTGAGTAAACATTGCGCTGCTGCTATATACCTCTGGAAAAAGCGCTGATATGTATAGCAGGGAGAACACGCGATGACTGTGGAAGCGTTGGAACGCTGGCGTGTAGGGATATATTTATATATATATAAGGTCTTCCAGAATTTGTCCAACAAACTTTGGGGTCTTGTACAAATCGAAGAAAAATCATGTTTTCCAATGGAACACGGGGCGGAAATGTCTCCTTTTGGAGTAGAAGCAAAATTTTTGAGATTGGTCGTATTTAGCTTTTATCCTGATTTTTCCTCAACAAATCTGCGATTGCAAGAGCCCCAGTTATATTATAGACAAACCAATCATACCTGAGTGAGAAAAAAGTTATTTTTGTGTCCGAATAATCTGCTGTTATCTATCAAAACTTATCGTGCTTAGCTCTGCTCTATTTGTAGACAGAACAGAATAGGGCTTCCAAATCCAGGCTAGAGCACTATTCAACACAAGAGCGCGTAGTGGTTGTGAAAATATGTCATGCAACGGAACAGTGCGCAAAAATTAAAAATACCACCCTATCACAGTGGTATTGTATTTAATTAGAAATGTTATTATAGTCGTATTGAAATAAAACACTACAAAAAATTAACTTTAACCGTCTTGAGTTTATATTACTTTTGCTATCTCACAGTATTTTGGAAACACCCTACGCATAAATGTTGAGAAAACTTGGTGACTTAAGCGCTTCATCAGTTTCGAACTCTGCTGCGTTGAAATAGGTCGCTCGATTGCTCCGCAGACGGTAGTGGGTACGTGCCGTTCCTTTTTTCCTCTGGTTCGAACCAGTGGTTACCACGGTCGTGCGTGGGTGAAGATTTTTGCTCTGTTCAAGTTGATGATCGCCGTCGTTCGTGAGCTACCGCGGCCTCATGGGCCATTGTCGAAGTTGGACTCGAGAGATCGTTACAGGATGGTGACGGCTGTGGTGGCACACAGAGAATACGTTCTGTGTACGGGCAGTACACGCTAGCATGCAATGGGCAGTACACTTTCGCTGGCAAGGCGGTGGTAACCATCATGACCAACCGACGGCTGTCATCGGTCAATGTGTACGACTTCGGGAAAACCCAATGAAATTGGGGACTCAGACGAGGCGGCAGCAGCAGCTGAATAGCAGGGAGTGCGTGGCGTCATCTTCAATGAATGAGTCCTCTGCTCTGCTCTTCCGTTCAGTCGGACTGTCGGACTGTTCTCTCGTTCGATTGTCGTCGTCATCATCGACGGCCGCAACTAAACTGCCCCACTGCGCGCCCGTTTTCTTATTCGGCCGCGATCGACTCTCGAAGATATGTTCTTCTCCGCCCACATTTGGCCGCGTCTTCTCTCCTTAACTCTCGCTTGGTGCCCTAACCCTGCACCTCAACTTTTCTCCTTCTGGTGCTTTGCTTTCGCTCGCTTGCTCTCTTCGGTTTTGCTTTTTCTTTTGGCTGCCGCCCGTTCGGTCACTGGTGCCCTCAGAGGGCTTCAGCAGACGGCCAATCCTCAATGGTAACAGGCCACAAATGCGTCGCCAACGCCGTTTCCCAAACGACAGGGATTGGGGACGCTGAGATGTGCATACTCAACCAGCAGCACTAAAAGTAGTAGCAGCAGTAGCAGAACTTGTAGTGGTAGTAGTAAAAGACAGTTGTAGTAGTAGTAGTAGTAGTAGTAGTAGTAGCAGCGTTAATGGCCTTAGTAGCCGCAGGCTGACGCCCTAACCGCAAATTGGCCCTTTTTCAATTGTTCGTTCGCACAGTTCCGATAAGATTCGGGTTGTGAGCGACGCCAATCACAGGGATCACGTACAGAGCGGAATGAGAGAAAGAAGACCGCGCACACACACACGAGAAATAGAGAAGGGAGAGATCAAAAGAAAAACGAAACAGAAACAAGCTAAATAAGAGACGCTAAACCTAAATAGTAGAAATGGATAAAAATGTTGGGACGAGTGAAAGGGAACCGAAATCTTGTTCTCAGTAGCGAGGCTTCGAGCTTCATATCAAATAGGGGATTGCCTCTCTTTGCTGGACGTCGACACGTTTTCGTTCAGTACAAGTGCAGAGCAGCCGTCTTAGACTATCGACCCCAGAAGACGAAAGGGTGTCCATACAACAACAACAACAACAACTAAATGGCATAGAACTTGCATGTCTAAGCAGACACATTTTCATAAATATGCGCCCAAGGAAACTGACAAACGCTCAATCAGTTTTTTTCCAGGTTTAAACTCCACTACCAAACGGAAAAACAGCAAAACACAGAAGCAAGAAGACGGAGAAGTTCAACACTAAGGAAATTAAGGTCGCGAGTTGGTCATTGCATTATGATTTGTGTTCAGTGATGTCAAATGATGTCTCCCCCCACGAATGGGCCATGCTTGCGCGCAACAATGCACACTGCTCACGTGGTTCAAAACAGCACCATACAGCGCACTGTTGCTGCTGAAATGTCCAGTCATCCATTGGCTAGCATTTATAGAAGCGGTGGCAGTTGACTAGGCTGAAAAGCAAGCAAGGTCAACTCGGGCGCATCCGCAGCATTCAAGATTCGTTTGTTGCCAGTGCCTATAGTGCATTAGCGTTTCCAATCCTCCCATATAGAAAAAAAAAACGTTTTCGGACGTGGGTCTGAATGACGACTACGTAAAGGCTAACTCTTTAACTCTTAAGTCAAGAAAGATTGCTCTAGAAATGTGTTGCGTGGCTGCCCTGCGATTTGTCCGTACGATGTTAAGCGTCAAGCTGCTGTGCTGAAGTGTTTAGTTCTCCGAGGATGTCCTCGAATTTTTGTAGGGTCGAGTTCGGAGAAATATACACTGCGACTCTGTCGTATACAATTTTTTTAGAAACGAAATTATGTAATTTGCAGATCCGTAAAAAAACAATAGAAATGTATATATTTATATATATATATATATATATATATATATATATATATATATATATATATATATATCTATATACATTTTTATAGGAAAAATCTCAGAACGACGTATACTTTACCGAAGACGTACTGCGCTCGGCATAGATGAAATGCCGTCGAACTGTCTGTGCTTTGCTATAGATTGTTTTAGCAAAACATTCCTACAGCCTGTTACGCAGACGCTCTTTCGCATTTTTAGCAAGAATTTGCGAGTTCAGTTATGGAGAAGCAATTAGCCGCTGGACGACCGGATCTAATTGGACAGCGACGGTTGAGTAAGAGGAGGTCATCAATAAAGTTTCTGACCTGAGCTTTTTCAAGGTTAAAGTTTTACATTATCCACGGCTATCCACCAGCTGCCATTGGATACCGACCTCTCGACACTATACATACGCCTGTATAGTTTTTTTTATAATCATTATATAGGGTTTTTTGACTACCTTGTGTTCTCGAAACTGCAGGTATTTACGGAGACGACTGCCGTCGATTGACGGAATGACCCCAACAGCATTGAGGGTGGAAGGACACTCGACTGGAACGCTACCGTGACTGACTTTTTAGTAGCTTCAATCATCAGTCACAGCGCTGGTTGTGTTGTTTCGCAGGCGAAGAAGAAATAAGTGCCGGAAGTATGCATTTATAGGAGACTTCATGGACATTCGACATTTTGCCTTTGAGGCCATAGGGGGCCCCAGGTAAAATTACTGAGGGAATTATTGCTAAGGTATGCAAATGTCTTAGATTAGCCACTGGGTTCCAGTTTGCCGGAAATATGTACCAGCACGCGTGCTAGTACATTCTTTCGGCAAAGGCTCTTCGTCACTTTCTAAAATAGCGAACTAAGTTAAATTTGAATAGACTGCATCGCTGATTTATGGTTGTTACACCGGCGAGTGAACGTTGAGTGTTAAGAGTGATATTTTAACGAAAAGGTTTTTCCAATGGAAGGCACTTTTATTTAAGCGCCGCTGATATAAAAGAAGTGACATGCATATTTAGGTTGACATGTCAAGAGAATATTAAATTAATCAACTAATCAATCAACAAGAGTGACGTGAACCACGCTCAGCAAAGGCCAATAAGGCTAGTGAACTCAATGCAAACAAAACGGCCATATGTGGGTTCCGTTTACGTATCGGTAAATACCGAGGACGCTGTGGCCAAAATTAAATCATTTTCAAGCTGTGAGGGTCACTCTGCCGATTCATTGCTGTAGACCGCACGTTTCGTCATCATCAATCAGACATGACATTGCTAGTAGCGAACGGACAGAAAATGGTGCATAATTAATTTGTTGAAGAGGGAAGATACGCTCGGCAAACACAAACTACTACTTCGTTTATACCTGGTAGAAGACCCGGTTTTTTTTATGCTGTTCGCCCCGGATTAGAAGCAACAGATCCGTGCAAATCATGTAGCTTCAAACTCGCTTTATACCACATACAATGCCATACGCGGTTATTGATAGTGTCAAGAAGGAACTACGAGCTGAATGATGAAGCATATGATCAAACCTGTTCAACACAGTGGATGTGCACTATCCTAACGATCACGAAAGTAAATGGTATGTACTAGTTAACGCAAACACCGTTTGGTTGCATAAGTGCTTCTCTCAGTTGGCAACAAATGATTAAGTCGGCAGTAGATGGCATCTCAGGAGTTCTAAGACATATATCAAAAAGACGTAGTACATCTACGAGAATTACTTTAACGCCGCAGTGAGGCTGATTTGTAAGTGACGCGGCTGCAGTCGAATACTCTAGCTCTTAACTCTCTGCAAATGGAGTCAGAAAAATACAAAAACAAAGTTCAGCACCGAGCACCAAGTTTCAGAACCCAAGGCGTTCTTATGTTGATGGAACTATATGGCTCCCTCATTAGAGAGAAGCAGACAGTGTCCTCGCAGACACAGCACCGCTGCGCTACAGATTGCCGAATTTAAAATTTAAAAGCTTCGATCGAGTGGATTTCAAACTGTCAGGTTGCTTTCAACACTATCAAGAAGAAAAAGCGGCAGTAATTACAAACGGTTGACCTCAAACTGTCAGTAGTGCTAGCAAGAGATGCTTTTTCTTGGCATTAACAATTCTGTCTAATCCGACCG
Organism: Dermanyssus gallinae; assembly: GCA_003439945.1. NCBI lineage: Eukaryota > Metazoa > Arthropoda > Arachnida > Mesostigmata > Dermanyssidae > Dermanyssus > Dermanyssus gallinae. Next base: position 2,175 of record QVRM01000680.1, on the reverse strand, counting down.
ATTCCGACTGTATCGTTTGGCTATAATGAAGCAGACCGAGGGGAGACGCACGTAACTAGACAAAGATGCATGGGCAAGTAGTGAAACAGGCGTAAGTAAGTTTCAACAATGCTTGCATGGCCGTCGATTTACTTTGGTGACCTAAAATTTAAGCCACTACCAAGTATCGCTTGCTCCGTCGGCAGAATTGCCGCCGCCGCGAACAATAGCGCGCTCAGAGCACTACGCTGTATTTCTACAACATGTTATGAAAGTCATCGAATACCGACGTACGAACGACAGGGACGATGGAGAAGGCATCTCGCTCTGACAAAGAGCTTTTCAAGTGCGTGTATACTTTACAGCTGACGTAAAAGGTCACGTTCGACTGGAGTAGATGGAGTTGAGTTCACGGCCATAGATAGCTGTCTGCATCGAGAGCATCGAATCGTAAAACGGAAAGAACTAAGTGTGGCTATTTTAGAAAAGCTGCGTGCTGGACATTTCGGAATAGTCAAAACGAAGTCTGTAGCACGGAAATATTGTTGGCGGCCGGGAATCGATAAGGACATCGATATAGCCAAACGCTATTCGGTCTGTATGCTCACAGCTAACAATACAACTCGATTACACGTCAGCTAAATGCCTATAGCGAAATCAGCTAAATGTCTATAGCAAAGGACTGAATTTACGTGCATATACTTTGCTGGTTTTATCTAAGATTTTCGATATGTGACAGCTGTTGACACATTTTCAAAGTAGGCGGAGGTTATTAGCGTAAAATTAACTACACGTTTTATAACTACGGTTAATCTTGATCAGTTATTCACCCGACACAGCTACCCCTACCACTATAAGTGGTTCTGAATTTGCGTTATTTCTACATTAGAGAGGAATTGAACATCGACGTTCGGCACTCTGTTCTCCGTTATCCTGCACTCAACGAACAAGCGGTGAGCGGTAATCCAAATATTTAAAAAGACCTGCCAAAGTTTCGAGAACTGAACATGAAGCCGTTCTGTCTTTGAGTGCTTTATTTGTTTGCACAGCCAGTCGGTTGAGTTTACAGGAAAAATTTCGCCGACTGGTTTCGACAGAGTTTTCTACGAGATCGACCTGCTCGGCTAAAAGAGTCACAAGTCGCCAAAACCACTCGCTCTACAACAGTATGAGACCGCATGGCTTCACAAAAAAAAACAATGAAGGCGGATAGTTGGATGCGTTGAAAAATTACTTTTTAAGTTATTGAACATATGTTACAAGCATTTCCACTGGAACGACATTCTATATTACTTTGCTTGAAATAGAGAGTTTACCTCTCTTCGTTTATAATTATTCCTTTCAACGTTGGTTTTCGGAAGCCCGTGCCAGCTCATTGTCGACGTATCTCCTCCAGCTCAATGTTTTTTCTCCGGAGTGGTCTCCGGAGCTTTGCCTGTCTTATGCAAGTGTTCATAAAAGCTCCCATGTCCCGTCAATACCGCGCCAGTCAGTAAGTGACATATCCATGATATCCATGCTTTCTGTTAAACCACTTCTCTTGTAGGGTGTAACCTGGCAGTTCCAGGCTTCTGTTACGTCCGTTTTGGCCTTTTCGCGTGCCACTCTCAAACGTCAGCCTTGCTGTCGCGACAATGGCCTTCAATGTGCTCTGTAGGCGTTGACGATTCGCATTGACAGTATCTCTCGCGTCTGTTTCTCTTCAGAGCTGGTCTCCCATGTGGGACGGAGGACTGCTCTACCGCCCTCAGTGTTTCTGTGTGTCCACGGCAGTATCCTAACCAGGCTACTTGGTAGCTTTCGCGTCACTTTGTCAATGCACGTTACTGGAGAGGGCCGTGTCTATTGTCAAACCCAGGTACCCAGGCAGGGTGGACTCGTTGATATATAAGCTTCAATCTAATGCTCAACGGATGTCTTAGTCCCTCTTTCGGTCCGTTAGGGCGACTGCTCGCCATATCGATGGCTACGTGTGCTTCTCCGGGCAGTGTGCCGTCCTGGTGCGCTCTGACCAGGATGGCTGTGTCATTCGCGTACGATTGTTTGGGGCGCCGTTCCGTCTGCAGAGTGTCAGTACGTTTCAGGATAGAGGAGGATTCCAGAGTAAAGCGCCTAGTGTGGACCCCTGTGGGGTGCTGGCAGTCATGACAAATTCTGTGATCCTAGGGTTCTGTGGTACGACGTCATATTTTTTGA
>QVRM01000679.1:152500-228260 GCA_003439945.1 Dermanyssus gallinae | reverse complement strand
GTGTGTCATGCATGCGTACCACGAACACCCTTTTTATTATGAAAAAAAAAACGTTGTTATTCTCTTCTACTCTCAAGTTGTCCAACTCTATTCTGTGTGTGTGTGTACTTAGTATGCCAACTGTTTTGATACTTTTCCGGTGACAGTAGTGTAAGTCATAATGTACTGGAGGTGTCATTCATTCAATAATCTCACTAATATGGACTCTCTGCAGCTAAGAATGGGTTTGCTTGTTGCGTCAGTTCACATCCCTTTTAGGCTGAGTGAATGAATGGTTCCATGGTGCGAGTTCTATCCTGATACACAGTCAAAGACTGTCTGCGCAAGAAGAAGTTCTCGTATGGCTTCATGTTCTGTCCGCATATGGTTCTTCTCTTTTCTGTGTTTCACCGATCTTTCTAAGCACTCCCTGGCAATACCAATTTGCTGACGTGGGGGGCGAAAGTCATACGGATAAATACCACCCCAATAATAAGAAAAAAAATTCACACAGAGGTGAAGTTGTATGTTGTCGTGCAGCAAGTATGGTTAGTGGCGAGATGCCTCGTATCGCGGGTTGTTCGTTGTTGTCTGGCCTCACCTCCTCAGGATGGCCTCCCTCCCGTTGGGCCCGGCCTCTTTCCGCAACGCCATCGGGGCCGGGGACGGGGAGTGCGCGGGAGGAGACAGCGACGCTCTTCGTGTCCTTTTTTGTTGAGCTCGCGCCCGACTCGAACTGAAGCCATGGCCCTCCGCCTCTAACGTTCGGAATTCGGAACGCTGCGCCACCCGCCCGCTCGAACCCGGACCTATTATTACCTATTACGTCGGCTGCTGGACGTTCTTCTTACTAAGTAAGCTCGTAATAGCCGTTCTACTTCGTTGTCCTTGCTGTCTCGAGATTACTGTAGACGCGTATCCTCACGGACGATAAAGAATGCCGCGTCGCGGGCCGCGTGAGGACAAGAACAAGTACCAACAAGACGTCATAACGAGAGCAGCACCGCAGAATGTTTCCGGAAATAGAACAGCCCTTTTTGCAGTGGAAATAATCGGGACCAGAAGCGTTGACTTCAGGATGAAAACGCCTTTATCTGTGATTGCTTTTGAAGTGGCAACCCGGCGAGCAACAGAAACAAGCAATGCTGTAGCTCCTGTCTAGGCAGTAGGATCACGACTTCATCTTCTCAGCAGGATCATCTCACGGTGGGGTCTTGGTGAGGTCTCACCGAGAGTGAACACCATGGCCGAAACCGTGGTAGGTTTACTCTTTGAGTTGTCAAGGACGGTCTGTGCCTGATTGTGTCTCCCAATTTCGTATTGAAGTTTGATTTTGTTCTTTGCAAAATTGTCTTGTCTGTACTGTAGAACCACCCGCAACAATTGTTTGATCGCGGCAGTCCTACAATTCGCCTTCGAAATGGCTCTACACAATGTAACAAGCGCTCTACACTTTTTTGGTGTATTGTTTAGGTCTTAGCGTTCACTAAGCACATTCTTCAGTCGTTGACAATAAAATATGAATATTATTTGAACTTTAAATATCTCAAAGAATAAAAGCAATAACCTGAGAAATAACGAAAAGGCTCTATCTAACGCTTATTAAATCCCTTGTACAGCAGCGCGTTTTTAGCAGCGCAAATAACAAAATCATCATATTCATGCAAGTGTCCTTAAACGGCCACGTCATATCACATAAAAATATATATATATAACTCTGTTGTTTATAGGAGAATCTACGTGAATGCATCCGCTCGCTTAACGTGAAAGGATGCGACATACCATTGACGAACTGCCACAAGGAAGCTACCAGGTTTAGACAATTAAAAGCAACTAGTAGCATAAACAATATTTTCAAATGTTTTTTCAATTCATAGTTTGTTCATTTCAGGTTGATTATTTGCCGCGTGGTTCTTCCGTATACCTCTGTTTAGAGGTTTAAAGGTTCAGACATGTACTGATACGTGATACCGTATAAATTATTCATATGCCGCATATGTTGACAGAAGCATGTCGGTTCATTGATGAATGGTTGTAACCATGCTATCGTAATATATATATATATATATATATATATATATATAAACAAATCGCTCCATCAAGCCTAATCGAATCTTGCTTTCTTCATTTTACGTGTGGTGTTCGCCTAGGATTTCGGCTTGCTCGAGGAGGTGTGCCGGCTTAAGGACACACCTACCAACTCAACGATCATACGTGACTTTATCTTCATGCTGGTGGATTTGGTGTCGATCCCAACTCAGGTCCTTGGTCGCAACAGCAACGACAACAACAGAACGTTCATTATCAGCCACCTTTGGCTGAAGCGATTTATAATCGTAATGTAACAGCGCTTCGAACGCTATTGCAATGCTCTACGGATCTCTTACAGCTCAAAGAGGTCTGCGGCATAGGCATCTGCAATGCTAATAAGTCTAGATAAAACTTGTTTCATAAAGGCAATTACTTTATGTGAGTGTGTTTTTAAATGTTCACTGATCGTCTATCACTCATAACCGAGGTTTTCTTCTCTGTAATGTTTTTTTTAAGCAGCAAAACTAAGCTATAGAAGCGCATGGAATAGAAACTAAATGTACGGTAGCATGATGTTAAATGCCGACAACACTTTGAAGTAGCCTTTAAGGTCCGATACTGAAGACGCCAGTAATGATGTAGAGATAAATACAAAATGTATGTATTTGTAAGAAACGTGCTTACCCGTTCCCGCCATTTGAAAAACTAAATACGCAGTCGTTGTGACAAATCAAGTGTTGCACGTCCGGACTATCCGACTCGGTCCTTCTTATTAGGTATTATAAACGATGTTAATAGTTTAAATATATAATGCGATGGCATTTTTATATAATTGATTGCTAGAATAATAGGCATACGCATTAACTCCTCTCTAATAAAAAAAAAAGAAAAAAAATTGTACTGGAGGCACAAAAGCTACATACGGAGCACCATGTTTGCACCTTTCCGTGATTTTTTGCATAGCCCTATAGCAGAATACAGAGTCGTATATATATATATATATATATATATATATATATATATATATATATATATATTGCGATTCCTCCGAAATATTTTTAGGAAGCATGTATTACATTACGTGGGTGCTCGTTACAGTCGTTGCTTGTTTAAATACCCCATTCGATACGTTTATGAGTATACTTTTTATGTAAGCTGTATTTATGCGTTGTTTTTGTTTTGCAGATAAGGGCTGCATCGTTAACTTCTGAAATGAGAGCTATCATTCGTCAATTCCAGCCCGGAATGTGGATTGCCGTACACAGCGGAAATATCGCCGACGTACGAAGGTACGTGCAGCTGTATTTATCGGATGCACTGGCTGATTAATAAACGGATAAACGACGTGATATTTTTTTAACAAAACGCACTCCATTGCCAGGGATCACAAATTATCATACAAGTCCCCTGACAGTAATCAACAGGCGAACGGGCGAAAACTAGATTTGTGTCATGTGGAGTAGTCTATTAGCTGGATTGAATGCGCATTTCAATAGCAGAGTCGTATCAGATACTTGCGAAAAATTGTCAGCCTATCCATATTTCGGCATAAAACACAGAGAGCCGTTACCACTACATAGTCTTGGTATCAGAGCCAGTGGGTTTGGCTTAACAGTCGGTCAACGCCGTAGAGAATCTTGGTTAGTACCGTTGGTTAGTGTCAACGCGGTACGCACTTGGAGGTTGTTGTTAAAATGAGAAGATTTTGGAGAAGTTATAAGCATCATATGTGATTAGATGATGTGTCCATGTGAATATGTTTTCCAGTTAAGAACAATCTTTTCTAGAATATAAACCAAAATATATTGACATACCGCGTCACAGTACTATGACAATATATTTTGAGGCACGAAAATTTGGTTAGGCACGATAACAGGGTCCGTAGAGTAGAGAATAATTATCACCAGAAAATCCCTGGGGACTAGGCTTTTCGAAGAATGTTAATATTGATTATTTATACAATTGTAATATGGGGTTTTTATATATATAACATTTTTTTGTCCGAATGCCTTATTCAAGAGCAATTCCTTAAACATTTACTTTTGCACAAACGTCTAGTCTCATCTTTGGTATACTGGCATTTCTCACATATACACTAAAATGAACATGTTGTATCCTGGACAACAAGATCTGGTTAAAGACGCACTTGTTTACATGTACTCTAATTGTATCAAGTTATCTCAAATTCCGTTATAGAGTTATAAGAAGTGATTAGTTTTATAAGGACGCCACAAGCACAGTTTTCACACTGCGGATTAATTCATAATTTTGTTGAACTTCGGTGTGAGTGCGTTCCGGTTGATTGCTTACTTTTCGGCCAGCAGATTTTTCTTAGTGAATTAGAAGAGGTATCTTAGCCTCTCCTAATACACTGCATATATGGGCATTGTGCTCAGTCGCAAGATGAAATGGCAGTTTCACCATTATGATATCGCTCCAAAATGCTACGGTTCGATCTCTGCGCTGAGGCGAATGAGGCTTATCGGGGCCATTGAAGGCTTGCTTGCCGTATACACTATCCTGTTTTTACCCATACTTTGTTATGGTGTTATTAATTGGGGTAGTGGAGAGGGGGAGGGATATACTCAGAAAGCCAAGTTAATACAAAAATTGTGCCATCGCATAATAATAGCGCATAATATAATTTCTTATAGTATTAGCTTCCCACGGATGCCTGTTTGCAGCAGATCCACAAGAAGAGCCGCAATTTTGTTAGGTGCCTTTTGTACCACAAAAGTCTAGCAGCTAAAACGCTCTAGCGTGTTGGCTTCCGCCTATCTGGAGTTCTCACCACAAAATAATTCGGATCTTTGAAACTGTATCAAGCCTTTGGCATAAATTAAAATAAATGTTTGCAAAACTAAATGCGAAGGAAACATTGCGTACATGACGTCTCGTTATTATGTATCTTAGCCAATTATTGTTGGCTCATTATCTTAGCCTAATTATTGTTGTATATACTACGACATGGCTCAAACAACAGCGTGCTGGCATTAAACGCATAGTGTTGTTTTCTAAGTCTTGACCTACTGCCAGCTACAGAATATTAAAGGACAGATATACACATTTAAACGCCCGCCTTCTTGCATTGGCAGCCCCAATGATGCAGATTAACCCGTTCCGTTCAAAGATGATGTCTTCTTCCACGCCTCTTTTGTCATGGCGATTATATCAACCTTTAAACCTGTACTCGTAAGTGTTCAACCTGGCCTACTCCGAACCCCTCGGAGACAACAGACCCACACAGACGACATGGTAATTTGCCGCTCTTCCCGTAGAGACTTATAAAATGCAGTCCCTGGCCTGTAACATTACTGCGCTGTCAATGACCTGGTAATCAACACGGAGGGAACGGGGTCTATATGAGTTAATCTGGATTTCTCTGCATTTTGGTATAGGTTTTCCTACTTGGGCGTTCTGCTTCTGTCTGGCTGATTCTCAGCCAATATTTCACGTTGGCCATGGAACTGCTTTCGCATTGCTTTGCAAGACGGACCCCATACATACAAATGTGCAGTGGCGGGGATTGAATCTGGAACACCTCTCGGCTCTGCAGATCTCTCACCTCGATAAAGTTAGGGCCATTTTTCTCAAAAGCGCTCTCGGAAACGCGAGTAATAATACAGCTCTAGCTCGCCGGCGATATACACTTCATCGAGGACTTGGTTCGCCGCTTCCAGCCCACCCCGCTCTCCTTTTGTGATATTGTTGTTTTGTGTGCATTGTGTAAATTGACCGCAACGCGGGCGCAGTTGTGATCTGTTGCGGGCTGGTCATTGTAAAGCTATTTTACTGTTTGCGATATTTTTACATATTCTTGTTTATTTTATAATATGTTGTTGTGCATTTTTACTATGTGGATTTAAGTGCTTTATGGCGGTGTCCATCAATAAACCGCATTGTTAGTTGAATTGTTTAATTCTGTCTATTATTTGATAATCTCTTTGTTCTTTGGCACAATTATTTGGTATAGTAAATCACAGAAACCCTCTTAATTTAGAGTATTTGATCGTGTTTCAGATTAATAAATCTCTGGGTACGAATGGACATATTCAAGGTGGGTGAATACTTTAAAAATAGGAAATACTGTTATGATTATTATAACCATAGTGATTATCGTGAATCCCTATATATATATATATATATATATATATATACTAAGTAACTATATATATATATATATTGTTTTTATACACAAAACCTACAAGTGTGTCCTTTGGTGTCGGTAATGATAAATGTGATAAATGCAATCGCTTTTTTCTTAGATATGCCTTTTGATATCTCGTGGATTCTGATGGTGCTTGCCCTTTTTTAAACATTGTTCTCTTTTTAGCTCTCCAACACATTTAAACCTAGCTAGTACAAATTCTAAGTTGTATATTCCACATAAGCAATGCAAGATCGCTCTCAGGAAAGCAACTATTTCTGGCGCGCATTCGCAAGAGGCGGCAAGAACCAACAACAGTAAATGTATACTTAGTTCTCTATCAAGCTAAATTAATTTAACCAATTGGATCTGTTCCAGTACGGGAAGAGCCTAATCGAGTTGGCCGAAAGTCTCGGTAATGAGCAGATTATAAAGCTCATCACCGGCATTTACCCGACAATGGTACGCAACAGCATTTACTAGTCTTATCTCAATTGCCTGTTCTCAATTCTCGTTCTTTCCTTCCTGAAAGTTTAGTTTGCCAAGTATCATCATAATCCCACAGGAATTGGTTTAGCCTTACTATGCGTATGGGATTTTAGACCGAACCTGCTTCACCACCAAAGAAAGCATACTACAACATCTGTCTAGCAACAGCCCATTACAGTTACAATCCTACCCATTAGCGTTGTTAGTGTACTGATGCTTCTTGTAGGATAATATTGTCTTTGTATAATCGGAAAAGAAAGCCGCCAACGGAATCGCACAATTGTGTGCCGAACGACATGGCACGGATACCACCATTTTATGTGCATGAAGCCAAATTGTTTTACCATTGAAGAATGCGTATGTAGTTTTTGTGGACAGTCCGATATTGGGCGGTACCACATGCTTGTATGTAAGGAAATGGTTGGAACCTCCCTAACAGCCAGAGTTGATTATATAATGTTAGACCACACTGTTGTATTGTGACTGTAACTACCAATTCTATGGTGAATAAATCATGAATGAATGAATTTATAATCGGAAAACGTTATTGCATATATGTATATATATATATATATATATATATATATATATATATATATATATATATATATATAATGGACTGAAAGAACTAGAACCACACATTCACTTGTCCCGAACTGTGCGTATCGTGCCTGACTACTCTATAATCTCGTAATCTAACATGCGAAGAGTGATTCTATGATTTCTTGGCCAGAAACTGGTGCACCACGTGTTGGCCCGTGACGAGCATAAGGTGCGCATGACGCTGAGACGGCACGCGGACTCCACGGCGGCGAGAATGGGCGGCCCCACGTTGCGTCTCAATCTGCGTCACCTCGCCGGCCAGGGGGCGACCGTCTTATACTACGCAATTCGCAATGGCGACTCCGCAATCGCCGGATTACTGGTCGAGGCTGGCGCCCAGCTCTTCACGCTGATGAGAGACGCCCAATCGGTGTGTGGGGGAAAAAACTTCACTCAGTATAACGCGCGCCCGCAACAGTAGCAAAATGAGTAGAAGTCGCTGGCCGCACACCGGCGCCGGACGATATCGTAAAGCAAAGAAAAACAAAGAGAAGCCAAACTCCTGTCACAAATTTGAAACCTACCCAAAACTAGGATTCTAGTACGGCGTCGTAAGCCTGCTTGCTGCACGATGGATTGCAGTTGATTCGCATATGTTGCTGTTGCTGTTTTGTATGATATGACGTTTATTTATTCAATAATTGTAGTTTCTCGTTTGTGTTAGGGTCATGATCGTTATTGTTGTTGTTGTTGCTGCTGCTGCTGCTTTGACACTGATGTCACTGCTACCACCGGTAAACTAAAGGTAATGGTTAACATTTTATTACGTGCAGGTGGAATGCCCGGTGCTGTTTACGGCTCTTGATGGGTCACTCAGCCTAGAGATGGTGGACGCTCTCATCTCGAAAACAGCCATGTGCGAGTCCATTCTTCGGCAACTGCTCTATAAGGTTCATACTGAATGAAATGCCTGCCTGACGATATCTCATACTATTCTGAGTACTACTCTGTATACATATATCTTTTGTATCATCATTAAATAGATGGCTTTATGCTATTCGCGTGTGTAATTCAATATTAGCATTACCAACATTATTGTTAACTGGTTGTCAACTCCTGGAAAAGGTTGTACACTAAATATGGCCACTTTTTCTTGTTGTATGTATTGCGTTATAATGGTAATTATAAGAGAAAACAATTTGTGCACGCATCTTATCACGAGTTCTTTATTCCTATTTTGTGCATCATAATTAGGTATACAGGCATAAACCTTTTTGAAAAAAATATTCATATATATATATATATATATAAACATTATTTCAAATTTATAACAATTGTACCTAAATGTTTATGTTTTGTAGAGCCAGGGTTTGTTGGAGGTGGCTGTACGAAACCGCGTGCCACCGGACTCATTCGGCTTACTATTGTCTCGCGGTGGACCTCTGCTCCTCATTCAGCGGAACTGTGTAAGTTTGACATTATAGCAGCAACAACAGCGACAAAACACTGGCAGTAGTGATAGCAATCTCTTTGACTTTAGCAATGGTGATTAGGCTGCACTCGAACACTTTCCGCCAGAGGGATTCGTAAGTTGCGTCTCCGCAAAGGCTCTGTTGGCAATAACAGACCGCCACTGATGTTCGGTAGACGACTGATGGCGACTGTCGTAGATCGTACCACTCTGATTACGGGGCCTATAAGCCAGCAGACAGCAAAACGATCCCATATCAAAGTTCTCCTAGACAAATATCTAAAAAAATAATAATAAATAAAAAAAAATATATATATATATATATATATATATGTACAGAGCGACTGAAACGCGAGGTAGATGTCTTAAAACACGTGCTTTAGTGTATAATAGTTTTAGGCAATTATGCAAAAATGTCCCTCATTATCGCATAATTCTTCCTAATTCGCTATTGTTTTTGTGTGGATGTTGTTGTGGCTGCTTTGCTGTGCCCCCTGTTAACAGCACAATCAGTCAGCAAGGGATGTCGCCGACGACCTGGGGCTGCACGCCTACTGTCTGGAGATAGACCTCGCCGTAAGTCGCTGGCTTCGACAGTCTCGGCCTCGCCAGCTTCTGGCACTTCATGGCTACCCCCGCCTTCAGCTGGCTACTGAACAAGGTGGTGGCGGCGGCGGCGGCGGCGATGAAGAGCTTCCGGAAGATGCTCAGGTAACCGCTCGTTTTAATTAGGACAGTCTGCTCTAGATCGTCAGATCTCGTCAGATGTTCGTAGGCCTTTGATAGCATTTCGCGTATATTCTACGAGTAGGCCAAAGACCGAGCTTATCACCAAAGATTTTTCTACCCTGCACTGAATACTTCACTATCGCATTTCAAAACCCACGCAACATTTCATATTACGACGACTTGTCTACTTCTCTGGGTACGAAATCTATCAACTTCTTCTCTCAAGAACTCAAGCCTAGACTAGCCCTACGCCTAAAAGCAATATTTCTGTAATTGTCTGTATAGCCGAGTATCTGACATTCATCTTTGAAATATTTTATATTGGCGGCGCTGTGGTCAACCTTTTATATCCAGTCTTATCACGCTAGACCACATGATGGGCTCGACATTGGAATGCTGGACCATGTTTATAAACGCTCAAGTAACGTTTCAGTGCGTCCATTTCGATTAAAATAGCGTGTTCGACAACATAAATCATTGTTTTCTACTTCTTAAATTGGAACGGGCAGGTTTCCACATTTGTACTATAGGTCCTTGGGCGGATAATAACTTTCAAGCAAATGCTGGTGATAAACTTAGAAATAGCCATAGCTTGGGTACCTCAGGCGGGGATGCGCAAAAACCTATTCCCTCTTCTGTATGCGATTTGTGTCTGTGTGATGAACTGAAGATGCCTTTAGACTTTATTGTTCCGTTTGCTAGAGTGGTTTCCATGCTGTTATATACATATAATAGGTTATCAAGGGCACTGTTCACTGCTTGATGTTAGCCGCTACATTACCATGTTCATAGAAACATTGTTGCCCATTTGAAATGTTTTTTGTTAACCCATTGTTTTATTCTAATAAAAGTATTCTAATGTGTATGTTCACGTTTTCAAATCGCTTGTTCTTCTCAACTTCACATATTGCTCTCCTGGGAGCGCCATCTGGCAAAATATCGAATATTGATGGTAAACGTGCAGGACACGTTTCTGAGTTAAGGTGCCCTTAAAGCTAAGGCTCTTTCTAGTATAGCCTTCGTCTTCGAGCAACGCAATATTCTGCTCTGCTCCAAATTGCAGCATGTGACATGCTGAGACAATTTGGAAGTTGACGCACATGAGGTGATAGCAATAGATATACATACATATTGGTTATTACGCAATAACTTTGCATTTCAAGATGGTACATAATTAATAGCAATATATAAATGGTGCTCATATTATTTGGCGCTTAATATTTTCATCCAGATGTTCATATACTGTAAACAACAATGATTGCCGAACTGGCAACTAACGTACCTAAGTACTTGCGCAAATATATAATCATATGCGCAATATTATTTGGCGTCTAATATTTTTATCCAGATATTTATATACTGTAAACAACAATGATTGCCGAACTGGCAACTAACGTACCTAAGTACTTGCGCAAATATATAATCATATGCGCACATATTAAGTGTATGATTAATATACAGTATAAGAAAGTAGACGTATAAGCAGATCCTATCAACAGACAAAGCCTGTAGGCTCCTATCACACGTCGTAGCAAAACTTGTCAATTGCTTTATGTCAATTGCTGGAAGAATGCAAATGCAGTATTACGGCTGACTAAAAGTGCTTTTAGAGTCGTTTTAATGATGTGACCTTTGTTCACCGGGCATGGACCGGTCGTTTCTTGCTTTGGTTATTCATGCCGTGGATGCTGTCTCTGTACTAGTAACCCTTGTGAGGCAACTGGTGCATAGATGGAAATTCGCCAAAGCTTAGCAAGAGCCTGGTGGATACAACTAACGCTATATACTACGTTGTTGTTATTTACAGATGTTTCTGAAAGCGCTGCCAGAGTATTGCGAGTGGATTGAGTATCTGTCTGAGGCCATATACAACAACGATATGGATGCGTTTCAGAGTACGTATATATGTATATATATATATATATATATATATATATATATATATGTATACATTGACACAGTAAACATACAAATTGGGTATAATTACTACAAAGGCTATGTTTAATGAACTGTAGCCACAATATGCACTGATAAAGCATGCACTGCAGCAAGCAATACGATCGTACGCGTATATGGTTAATACTTGGTACGTAAAACGAATACGTCCTATAAGTGAAAAATACATTGTACCTTGTCTATGTATTGCCAAACGATTTCAGGGCTATCAACATATCAGGGAGAGCATTCTGAGCTTTTCCATTGTGATCTCTTGTGGAACGCACGAGTATGCGGCGATGCTCTGCCTCTGCTTCACAAAGCAGTTCTCAATAAGGTGAACATTTGCAACATATAAGTGTAACAATCTTTATACTACAGTCTTTATCCTACCGTCACACGGTTACTTGCTAGGCGTTCCTCGGATGGACAACGTATGAAGTCGCATTACTAAATAAAACGTATATTTGCCGATATTTGCAGAATAAAGCGATGGTTCTGGAAATCTTAGACGCAATGGAGCTACACGAGAGCATAGACATTCTCGTTGATGAGGTATGCTGCCACATTTGCTAAATCCTCTTTGCTTATTAATCTTATCGTTTTTGCTGCTTTTAGTTAGAATTTACCTGTTGTTGTTTTTGTTGTTCTTCTTGCTGTTAGCGGTAAACTGATGAACGTCGATCACATTTATAAATTATGTATAAATAAAATCACCTAGAAGTGACGAGTGAATGCTATTATTGGTGGTGTGACGATTATTGTACAATATATTAGGACTACAGCCTAACACTGTTAGCATTGCGTATCTTGAAATTAAAAAGAAACTATGTTTGTAAGCACTTGCATGTGGGTCGTTCATTTGGCTGAAGTAATAATCTGACTTGACGTTACGCTTAAGTAGATGTGGTGCGAGAAAGCTGTTGGGAATTTATGGTAGACTGGAGCTTCTGAAGAGTAAAGCATTTTGAGTAACGTGTCCAGCATTGTGGTCTGCATTTATACTTGCCACATAGAGCTTTTCTTTATACTCTATCTAGAGTTTGGGATTATTGTTGATTTTAGTGATTACCAGCCTATAAGTCGGTGTACTACAGTTAGGCATCTAACGGATGATTGACCGTGATGTAATGTACGTCGGACGTGATGATCAACCCACTGTTTGATTGGTTTGAATAATTCGAAACCCCCTTGTATTTGTCCGGTGCCCAGTTTTACAGGACGGCCCTGCACTACGCTCTCGCAATGAGAGAAAGCAGTCAAACCAAGGAAATTGTCGCCCTACTGTACGAATTCGGAGCATCAGAACATTGTCTAGACAAGGTATATTCTGATAACATATATATATATATATATATATATATATATATTTATATAATGTGTGTAAGATCATGAGATTCAACAAAGTATGTGTATATAAATGTATGTGCACATGATCTCATGTTTATTTCTAGTTTGGAAAAGAACCGCTTGACTTTAAAGAGCACTCGGGAACACCTGCTATGGAGTCATATTTGGAGAAGGTTCGCGAGCGGCAAGCCATTCCTGCTGAGTTGGAAAGCGAAATATGGAGGCAAAGGTCACGCAAAGTGCGGGAGTATAAGGTGAAACAGCTCGTTCTCAAGACGACAAAAATCCAATGTTAATACCTATGGCATCACAGAAGTTTTGCATACACATTGTTATATATATATATATATATATATATATGTAAAGAACAATAAGACATTAAGTGCATGTCCTACACATATTATAATAGATACGTATCCAAATTTACACATTGGCAGACATATATGTATGTATATACGGGGTGACTCAGAAATATGTGAAGAGCATATATGGAATTGTAGAGCTCGTTAAAGCATTTTTTTTTGTTTCCAATTAAGCATGGTCTCTGAGCAGTCCTGTTTCGGAGTGAGAGTGAAACTTATTTTTAGAGATTACTACAATTTGTGACACTGGTGTTTTTGCCCGACATAGGAGCAATGCAAAATGTGCAATTGCGAGATAACCTCCTATATAGAAACTAAGCACACCGTCGTGTTCGTGAGAAAATTCTGTTGAAGAATATACATATAACGCCGGCCAGAAGATGTGACATGGTCGTTTAAAACAGAATTCACAAAAATTAAGTTATTTTCTTAGCTTTCAAAATAATTGCCCTACGACCACTCACAGCGCTCAAACTAGCACATTCAGGCAAGCGCACATTTCATGTTCGATCATTTTGGTACCAAACTTATGACAATGCGAGTTGTGGTTGCGAAGTAAGTACGATTTTTCGGCGGGCATATCGAGATTAAATGCATGCATAAAAAGACTGTGTGGCAACGTTCGCTACCGCTGTAGCCGCTATGTGTAACGTCAACTGTCTGGGCATTCTTGTAAAATAATAGTAAACAATTATTTGAGACGCACCGAGAGTGACAAATTGAAGAGGAATTAGCGCAGTTGTACGTAAAATTTGCCAAGCACACTACTATAGATTACTATGCAAAACTGAATGCAATTAATATGTTAACCAGTAATCATCATTGATATACAATGACTTTTTTTTTTAATAGTTAGTCCGCAATTAAGAAATACGTGGTATAATATTTGAAAACTACATTTGCAGGTGCAAACCCATCAGCATCCCCATGCGCACAGCCACGAGGCTCCCGGGTCTGGTGATGTAGGTCGGTGTCGACGGAAAGGCAATACTATATCAGCTGTTGGAAGATGTAAGACCGGATCATCCATTGATGAAAAAGAGACCGACTCTCCTCACTCGGATGAGGTAGCCGCGTGGAATGCCTGCATCCTTCAGTAGTAGGTAGCTCGAGCATTCAATGAAAATTCCTTAGAAGCGTATATATATACACATAAATAATGTTTATGACACCGGACATGTCGCCTAAAACATTACAACGTTAACGGGCTGGAAAATATATATATATATATATATATATATATATATATATATTTTTTTTTTTTCTCTCTTTTGTTTACCGTCTTCTCCTCCAATTTGTTTAAATTCATTAATTCCTGAGCTTAGAATTTCCGTTTTTCAACTGTAACAATTAAGGGCATTTTGCACAAAAGACTGTCGCTCTTGTCTGTGTTATATATATGGGAAACTCACAAATTATTTGACTCATAGTCGGATATAAACAATTGTCCCTTAGTGAGCGTAACGACAAACTACATCACCCCTACGTTCAGACCTGGTGTCAACTTCCTGGACAAGGCGTTAAGCATCGCCGTAGCGTTATTGCGCTGTCTATCTCTAAGCACAGCTTTCGTCAGAAAATTCACCATCACGTGGGTTCCTCGTAGCTAAAACACGAAATTTGTATACTTGTCAATACAGCCTACTTGGCCCCCTTGTGGTCTCGAAGGCAAAAGACGAAAATCCATACATTCCCCAAGAAATGCGCACTTCCTACACTATTTGTGTCCGCTCGCGAAACAGCTTATTATCAGCCTGGCCAGCGCCGTGACTGACCATTAACGGTGCCAAAGAGTCAGTTGCGGTAGCGTCCCAGGACGAATGGTGTCTTCCCACCCTCAAAGGCTCTTAGGGTCATTCCGTCAGGCTGTCGTCGGTAGCCGTCTGCGTACCCGCAGGTTCGATGACACAAGGATAGCCAGAAGACTTCAGAGCACAGGCCAGGACATCGTCCAGGATCTCCAGAACTCGACTGTAAATAGATGTTTGCACTATTTAAGTTAAGAGCCTTGGCTTGAAGTCGCCGAATTACAAAAAAAGGGTGTATCGTCTTTACTTGTAAATGTACCACAATGAAAGAAAGTCACAACATACGATAGCTAGCTAGACTGAAGAAAAAAGATTCAGCCTCAGTCAATGAACAATAAGGCTGATGATGGCCACAACTTTGCTCAATGATTGCTTATGTGTGACGACCTGCAAGTACTGTGTTACTTTGTAGGCCCAAATACTTCTGCCAAACAAGTAATTATAGCGTCCGTTAGCGCTAGCCGATTACTTAATTGCAGTCAAACAGTCATACAGCACGCGTTTGATAACCCCGGCATGACAATAGCAGTACAAACGATCTATCGGTTGCGGTTTCGCGAAATGCACGAAAGAAAGTATATATATATATATATATATATATATATATATATATATATATATATATATATATATATATATATATGCTATAGATAAATAAGCGGAGAAAGGAAGTGTTTGTCTGCAGCATTGAGAACTTTTTGTGCTGACATGACAATCACCTTGAGAATGTGTGACAGAGTTGCCATCCTAATCGCGGAAATAAGCGCGTGTTCGGTCGATACAACTTACACGGTACAGAGTGTCATGCCCGCAGATTATATAACACATGTCCTGCAATATACATATATGTGACACCTGCGCATGAGGTGTTGTCAAACCATGTTTTGACTGACATAATTCCATTAGATGCCGCCAACACGGATGTGATATTGTAAAGCGGGCAATTGGCGATGAACTGTTGAACAGATATCTATAACCTGCCCTGTAAATAATTGTATCGCACGGTAGAATTGGAAACAAGCTGCTTCACAACAACTTCACATGTATTTATGGTAGTTTACCTTCGTATTTCTGGACCTACCTTGGTAACCAGAAACCGCGTGAATTATTTATTGTTAGAAAGTATGCTGACGAAAACCCGTTTGATTGCTTTATCCATGACGTGGAGGTCGTTGAACATGAATGATGTATTTGTTCCTAGATTATTATCAGCCAAATTATTCATCTTAGCCTATGACAAATCTTATATTTAAATGAAGAAAAATCATCTGTCATCATATATAAATACGCAATTTGTCGGCAATTGTAACTCGGCTCGTTCTTTTGTGACCAGAAGCTGTTGCCAAAGTCATGTTTTTAAAGATCTATATAGACCGCAATTACGCACGTCCAGTTGGTCGATGGTACCGGACAGTGCTGCGGGGAATTACCGCGTTGGTTTGCCGGTCTCACGGTTTAACTAAGATACACGTTTCTTCGCCTTTTTGCATAGGACTTAGGATTGGCTAGGTGTACAAGGAAATTGTCATTCAGTTTCATTTTCACTGCCAAAGTGATCATGAACACTGTCTCGAAACGACGCTCTTGCAATTGTTTTATTTGCGTCCGTGCTTCTGAATGTAAAAAATAAATCACTTTTAAGTAACCACGAACTTCTTCTTAGTGTTTAGGTAATTTCTTCAGAGGGCCAGAGAAGATATTTATAAGGGTTTTGTTTCATTATAATTTAGAAGAATATATAAAATGCTTCACGGCGTTGCTGCTCGTCGACCTAGTTGCTCCTTCTGCGCGCCGTAGTCGCTCTATCGCTCATGCCCGTGAGGAAGTCCTGCCCGCCCCCTGGCACGAAGGTCCGGGTCCATCCAGTCTCTCATAGTTCCGAGCACTGAGGTCGCGTTACCTCTTTGGATCTCCAGGGACAGTCGCTGGGAGAAGAAGGCGTGCGCCCTCTTGTCCATTGTCGCCTGCCGTAATGCGTCGCCAACCCGAGAGATCAATGTTACCGTGAGGGGCCCAGGGCCACCCATCGTCTCGAACGCGAATGGCGAAAAGTGGTGCGCCCGACTTAGGTCCGCATACTTTCTCATCTTTGAGGTCTCAGCTCGCGTAACGGCAGTCCCCGGGCGGGACGCGCCGGGACCGACAAGGGAAGGGGTCAGAGAGTCGGTCACCGTCGCATCCCACACTAGGGAACGACCCTTATAGAAGGGTATCAAAGTCATACCGTCGGGGCGCTTACCGTCGTATCTTGAAAGCCCAGGTGGTTCCAGGACGCACGGAATCCCCGCCCTCCGCAGCGATCTTGCAAGCATTTCATTGAGGGCAGTGTGTCTTGGGCGCCGGCCCGCTGCGTGAGCGCAAGACAGGGTTTTGTCTACGTAAGACTTTCCACTCTATTTGTTTCAGGGTACAGTGCGTTTCATCAATGTTTAGCCCCTTTTAAAAGTCCTCGGGCTTCGTTCGGAAACGCTGCATATTTATGTTGGCCTTTTTTCACAACAAATCCTTATGATTCAGGAAGTGTGTGCCGCGCTTAAGCGTCATAATAATAACATCACATAACTATTCTTCTTGTTCCAATCACAGCGGACGCTGTGATTTATTTGACGTTCTGTAAGTTTAAAAAAATATCTAAGCATTAGTAACTCCTCAGCGTCTGCGCAAGGTCACCTCTATATATATATATATATATATATTCAATGTAATCAATTATTCACGGTCGGACCATGACATTTATATGGTTTATTTCGCAATAACATTGCATTTCAAGATGGTAAATAATTTCAATTCATTCCTTTTATACAATTTAAATACTTCAGCGACCGTCCCACCCGGCGAAAAAGTGCAAAGACCGCTGATGCTTCTGGCAGCTCGCTGCGTGGTATTTAGCGCATCTCTGCGAGCAGAACCGGCAACGACATTGATCGTCAACTTGGTGAAATCCTTGGGTCGAACATACCAAGTGATGATAGCCATGCACAATGTATCTTGTGTACACGTGCCGGCTAGTGCATGCCATTCCATCCCAAAGCTCCCTGGCGAGGTACACATCCAATTGCGCTACCTCTGCCGAGGCCTCGGTCACTTTTCCCTGCCACTCCAACAAAAAATGTTGAAGTGGTCCAGTAATAGGTGACCTAAGCCCGACTCGATCTGATCTGGGCATATATTTTTAAGTCGCGCGCATAAATTTTGTTTAGGTTGGGCAGACATACATCCTGATTGTCCTGAGTGAAGATTATATACGTAAGTGAACCTAAGCAGGAGTCTTGAGAGACCCCAGAAGGGCATAGGTAGCGCTCCAAAACCGAGTCACTAACTTTTACGGTGAAGGTGCTTTATGTTTTATATGAGTAGCACCAAATCAGGATCCGAGTGCCAATTCCAAGTGCCCCCATTTTTGATAAGAGAATCTTATGATCTACCTTTTCGAATGCTGGCGAGAAATGAAAGTAGACCGTGTGTATGGAGATGGCCCTGGTACGCGCGATAGCCCAATCATGACAAACCTCGAGGAGTTGAGTTCCAGTGGAGCGTCCCTTTCAAAACTAATGTTTATGTGACTAGGAGTTCATAGGAGTCCAGGTAGTTATACATTTCACCGAGTATAATTTTTCCATGAGAAGACACAGTATGGAGCCCTGAGCTACCGATCCGTTGTATTCTAGGAGGGATTGCGGGTTCTGTTTAATGTTCCCAGCCTTCACAGCAGACTATTTAAAAGACAGGGTGACCAACCCCTCCTCGAAACTGCGGGTAAAGAGCATTGCCAGAGGTTCTCAGTATCTTCCACAGCTTTGTGTATGATCGCTATAGGTAGGAGCTGCCTCTGACTGGAGATTTAGCCGCTTTTTGGTGTAGCAGATGACTGTTTGCGTCATTAAGATCCAGTTTCTTCTCTTCTAGCCGGCGTAAACAAGATGATGCGCGGTCTAGGTAACGGGACAGTTGTAAGCGCAATTGTTCAGACAGTCCAGACAAATCACGGCTTAGTCGAGCGATGTTTTCACCGATGGGGACGTGATTCTAAGAGTTCTCTAGTAGCTTCTATGTTAGATTACTTCTTGCTGTGCACACTTTTTAGTTTTACCTTGACAATTATCTAGACAATTATCTCCTTGCGCATGCTGTGGTTAGACTGGTAAACCATACAAACCGATTCTAACAAGGCTGGTCCCAGACAAAGGCTTTTTAGTTGAAAACGTAATTACCTCTAGCGGGCGTTTTGCCATCAAACCCTCTATTTAGTATAGCATAGAGCTAAAATTTCTACTCTTGATTATGCGAACTGCAACTGAATAGCGTATTTCATATACTAGGATGTATTTGTAAGTAG
This sequence comes from Dermanyssus gallinae, assembly GCA_003439945.1. NCBI lineage: Eukaryota > Metazoa > Arthropoda > Arachnida > Mesostigmata > Dermanyssidae > Dermanyssus > Dermanyssus gallinae. Next base: position 209,080 of record QVRM01000679.1, on the reverse strand, counting down.
AAAAAGCATGTTACAACGAGCGACGGCATGCCTAGGCAGCGGTTATGGTCTACCATTGTAAGTAAGAAACACTTTAATTGGCTTTTCAGAGTCAACTTGTCTAGGGAAGACCGAATAATGTCCTACATATACCTATAGCTGTGAACAACTACAACAAAAAATATTGAATACAAATACAATAAGAAATATCGTTTTAGTCGAATATTGAACATTTCATATAAATGGTTCCCACAATACTGTTGCGTTAAAAAGAAAACGCGGTACAAATATAGTGAAGCGTTTTGGACTCTATTCTTTTTTTCATAAAACTCCCACAGAATTATACAAGTATGTAAAAATTAAATTTATCAGATTTAGAGATAATTAAATGAGAGTAAATTGAATTTTATATTCAATAATAATAATTATTATTATTAGGTTAATTTTATATTGGTATCATTTGTTTAAAAATAATTGATGTCAAAATAATGATTGCTTATTTTTCTTAGTCTCCAGTTTTCTTTTATTGGACGAACAAGTTTTTAAAACTCCGTTATAGCATGTAGGTCATTGTAGGCTACATCTTCAGGGGTCATGCCTTGAAGATTTTATTTTTTTATGTTTTATGTGTGAAGTGCTCGTGTTTTGCCTAGCATTCTGGTGGATATCTTGTCAGATTAATTTAAACTTCTACTACTACTACTAATACGACTACTTAATAATGTTTGTCACCGTCTTTACTTAGAAGGTTTAACTTCATAGGTATGTTTGCCACTATTTTTCAGGCAGTCTCCCTGCAGTGGCTTTCTATCGTCTCAAGGAGCGTTAGTATCTGGGCCTCAAACTTCTCTTTCCATCAACACACGTTAGCAGAAGGTTCTACTAAACGAGGGCCCAGATGAAGCCAGAGAACAGCTGGTAGGCACTGCAACGCGGTTGTACTTTGCGTGCGATCCGTCAATTTGTGGTTAATCCGGGGATTAGGCGGCGTTTCTAAAGCAAAGCTGTACCGCGAAAACTAAGTACAGTCCCTCAAACGTTCTAGCTGGAATCGTCCAGAAGCTAAAACGGAATTTGCACGCCGCTTAACTGACATATGACTTACGTCAGCTGTATGGGCGTTGGAATTTTAATTTTTCAGTATTTTCAAAACCGTACCTGCTTTGGGGGCATATTGTATATCGTCACTCACCGATTGCAAGTGCCGATATGGCCAAGCGGTAGGGCCCCAGATTGCCAAAGAAAAAGGTGCATGGTTCGAATTCAAAGCAAACATCCTGTTTTTAAAGGCAGAATATTTAAAGCTGCTTTACAGTATTGGCGATTACAGTGGTTGGCTGACGTGACGTCATGGCGTTTATTCGCGTAGTAGTTGGTCAGTAAGAATGATGTGGAAACTGCCTTATTTGTCGACACGCCGACGGAGAGAATACAATCGTAGACCAAAGCGGCATGATATATCATCATGATGCATGGATCTGCTATCCGCCGACCTTAGATTAAGTGTGTAAACTTGCATTGGCGGCGATTTTTCTCCATATCACACAGCTCGACATTGAGATGATACAACAGAGTCGAATTGTTGAAGAACTCCAACCCTCGGCTCAACCTCATCATCAGACCAATTCCAGGTGACTACGAGGTGTTTTAACTAGAAAATAGCAAAGTGTTATCAGCCGTGCGCGGCTTTGCTGAGCGGCTAGAGATACATCACCCTGATTTAGAACATACGATGCTTTTATAGTGCCTGTGGCAATCCTGGAGTTATGTCAAAAAGCCGACTCTCGAGATCTGTAGAGTCTCTTCAAGGATAACCTCAAGAAGTACATGCCTCTAACAAAGATTCAAACGGATCATTTCCGATTAAGTCCAAGAAAGTACAACCTTTGAACGGCATGCCAAATAGCTCCCAAAAGAAAAATAGCCCAGGTAACTGCCAGAAACTTTCTTGGCACAAAGTTGAAGAGATACATTAAAAAGCTACGAACGGTTTTGATCCACCTGGACATATTCCTTGCAACGATTGATCTCTTTTCTCCTCTTTGAGCTTGCATAGCGTCCATCCCATTGGGCGATAGAATGCAAAGACCACCGATGATGCGTCTGGCAGTTCGTCGAGTGACACTTAGCCAATTCTACAAGCAGAGCCTGCTTTGGTAATATGCACCAAGTCAAATCATATGTGTTTTGGTTGGCTCAGCAGACTTAGTAGTGCCAGCCAAACAGCAAAAGGAGCGGTAGTAAGTAATGGAAACAGTAGCTGCAACGGTGTGTGTCCTGTTGTGGCCGCAACCAATTATGAGAGTGCCTATAATGCCTATCGAGAAAAAGTCCAATGATGGAGGAGGGCCCACGATTGACTGAGTTGATCGTTGATGAATCTTATGATTTCCAATTTCCAAATTTACCACTGTATACAGCGTAATATAGAATAAGTGGGCCTAGGCGCAAGTATCCGCTACCTAGCCTTTTGTCTATAACAATACATTTTCAACACTTACTAATTGATTTTACATTGTCGTTAGCAGGATAACCCCTTCTCAATATCTTTCATTAAAAGCATCAATGCTACGTACAGGTTCCGTAGGCGGTGAGCGGCAGTAGCCGTGACAGAACGAGCGTAGTAAATTATTATAAAAGCATAAAGTTTTGCATCTGTATTTACCTGTATGTCTGCATGGACCCTAAAACGAACTGTCAGTCTGTTCAAGTGACATGTAACAGTATCTTCACGAAGAAGACTTGCTTCTATATATCCTATTGAAGAACGTACAGTTATTTGCAGACATTTTGCAAACCTCCTTTACTCATCAAATACTGCTACTATTAACGTTTTGTTTACCTGGTTTTATCACCATTATTGTTCTTACCTATTTAATGTCCTTTTTTAATACGCTCATATATTTCCTTGCCAATACTCTGGTATCGCATTATTTGTTGTGGAGCCTTACACGTCTATGGGTGCGCATAACGACGAATAAATCTGCGAAAATGTTCTGCTAAAGCACGCGCCTCAGCAATACGCTCTTGCAAAAGAAAGGCAGGGGCAATAAACAAACGACAACAATAGCCACAACAGTAGGAGCAACGACAACAAAGGCGGCAGCTAAAACAACAACAAGAACAACAGCAGCAACAACAACAATAACAGCAACAACAACAGCAACAACAACGACAACAACCGCAACAACAACAACAACAACACCCTACCTACTACGGAAAGACGCTTGGACCTGATCGTTCGTTCATTCGCACTGTGTAGAGGTCGTCAGACGGCCGGGGGTAAAGCGGAAGGCGGAAGGGGATAAACTAAGGCAAATGAGAAGGTCACGCCCAGGCGATTGTCGGCGATCTATAGAGGACGATCCCTAGACGCGAGCAGCCCTTGCCGCCGGCAGACACGCGAACGGGGGGTTCTTTCCCGTGTCGCGCTGATCGACCGCCTTGTCTTCTACTATTATTATAGTCGACAGTGTGTGAAGTGTAAGTACAACGCTATGCCATCGTGACGGATAGCGACAGCAACGTCCGTATAGCCGATCTCTAACCCTGTTACCACACCTATACTAGCGTGTGTATGTGTTAGCGTGTACTTATCAATGAGTTAGCGGATCTTAATGGTTAATGCTTAATACGTGATAATGCCCAGAACCAAGAAAACAGGCTCATAGGTCGTTTTAATCATCATCCGTAATTGGTATCATCGAAGCGAGTGGCCAGCGTGTTGTATTTGCTGCATCTTGTATTGTTAGTATTATAATTTTTAATAATAATATCTTATAGATGTGTTTTGCGTTTACGGCTTTGAGGTTTAATTTCTGTATTTATTCGTATCCTTATTACTTTTTTAATTGTCTTTATGTTGCCAAAACAATAGTAGATTTGCGTGCGGTTTATTAAAGCAATGCATTTATGCTATAGGGTTTTCCTAGACGCCCTTGCTTAGTCCGGAAAATCAAGTCAGAGAAATACCAATACAAGCATAGAAAGGCCACAAGAAAGGAAAAGTATGTACATAGATAGACCGATGCGATGGACAATGGAGTTCTATATATCATCGTGGCGTCGCGGAATGGGTACAGCCCGATCCGCTTCGTGACCTAAACGGGAAGTCCTATACTCGAGGCCGCCGGGGTTCTTCATGCTTCTCTTTATACCTTGCTTTATGTGTTTATATATATATATATATATATATATATATGCTCTGTTAGCTCTGTGTTAGGTTATGGATAATGGTGTTTGACGAGGGTGCGAATGGCGTGTGTTGACTCCGCCTACATCCATCATTGTCGAGTTGACCAGGTAGGTCACCGACACGCCAATCGGCCCGAATGGCATACACACTGCAGTAGTCTTCGACTCGTCGTAAAGCTACACCCACAACAAATTTACTACTAGCTCACAATGTGTGTCGCAAACACCTTATATTATAGCCTTATACATAGATCGCCTAGATCATGATAGTATAGGTTTCTGATGCGACGTGTCTCCGATGCGTTCGTTACACTTAGTTAGTTGTACGTGGTTCTACTATAACGGCCAGTGTATAACCATGTATTTATTATACACTGGCGGCTACATGGTTTTTAATTGACTCCTACCAGGCGTTACGCAAGTTTGCATTGAATTTCTGCACAGCAAACAGAATAGTGAGAGGGACTGAAGACATCACACCAACAATAACCAGAGCCACATTGACAACAGCAACCAGACCAACTCGTTGCAACTTGCCTGATACACGGAATATATATACATTATTATAAGACAAAGTGAGCCGTTTTCAGGAGAGACGCTGGGCCAGACTATCTCACGCTAAGAAATGCTGCATCGTTGACTAGCGCGTTGATTAATCTGTCCCGGAGTCTCTGCTGGATAGCAATATTTCAAATGACACTTAAAGAGCCACCCACACTTGAGAACCATACGCCAGTTAGAGAACAATAAGAAAGTTGTACATTCTGAGATAGAAATATACAGCCTTGTTTCAAAAATAGAACTCGAAAAATGAGGTCGCATATGCTGGCACAGCTATGCACCATAGCACAATTTAATGTGAGGGCGAAAAATGACACCTAAAGCAAGTTGAATTTGGTCTACCACTTCGGCGATTGGCATCTTGTGTACTGGGGTATGAGGTGTCGTCGTGAATTGTCTTCACGTGAATTGCACACTTAGTTGAAAATTCTTATTCTATTTTCATCACACTATAAAGCTGCTATATCGATTGCCCGTTGAACGTCTACTCGGCTGGAAGCGCCGCCGGGGACGGAGAGCATTTTCAGGCCATCCGTATTTATTTTGGACTGTTTACGCAGTTGCCATACAGGTTTGTCCTAAAAGTAATAGGTAAAAATCGATTTAAAAAAAATGATTGAACCAATTGTTACAATTCTTTAAAAACTTTCAAAATAGGCTCCTTCTGCGTCGATGCAGCGCTGCCAGCGCGATTTCCAAGCATCGAAGGCGTCACGGTAGACATTCTCCGGAATAGCCTTGAGAGCCGCGGTGCATGCTGCCTGGATCCCCTCTGTCGTCTCAAAATGCTTGCCTTTCATTGGCCTTTTCAGGCGAGGAAACAAAAAAAAAGTCCGGGGGGGGGGGGGGGGGCACATCTGGACTGTAGGATGGCTGATCACAAGAAAGACGGTATGAGCCGGGGCGTTGTCGTGATGCAACTTCCAGTCGGCTGCGATGTCTTGTCGGACCCGATTGACCCTTCGTTTGAGTCTCTTTAGTCTCTTTTGGTAAATTTAACATCTGGGCAATTAAACGAACACTTAGTCGACGGTCTGAGTTCAAAACTTTGCGCACACGAGTCACATTGGTGTTTGTCGAGGTCGAAGGTCTTCCAGCACGGTCTTCATCGGCAACCTCTTTCCGGCCCTCCAAAAAGGCTTGGTGCCACCTAAACACACCACTTCTTGCTAAAGCAACATCTGGGTAAGCCTGCTTGATCATTTCAAACGTCTCTGTTGCAGATTTACCGAGTTTCACACAGAATTTACCTCTGGTCTAACGAACGCTGCATTTTCGGCTTGCACCACTAACAGAAACACGTCGCGCGAAAATGGCTGTCCTGATTCTCCCGTTGCTAGGAGACAACCGAACAGCCGCTCGTTCGTTAGCTAGGAGCGCCCTCTACCGAATCCAGTCGGCGCGCGCACGCTCCGAAGTACAGTCGCGGCGAAAAAAATCAGTCCAATTACTTTTAGGACAAACCCTAAACGTGTCCCGAGCTTCTTGATGAATGTTGTAAACAAGAAAGGCCCAAGACAGGAACCCTAGAGACTACATATAGGCAAGTAGTTTCGGATTGACAGGCTGTCCCTAGTTTTGACAATGAACTACCGCTGTCGCAAGTTCGCCCTGTACATTCAACAAGTTCACGTATAACAGTTAAATTCCACGGTTACGCCCAATGGCCCAATTGTGAATGACCTCAAGAAACTGGGTTGCAGAAGGGCGACCTTTCAATGAACTTATATTGGTGTAAGTTTTGGTGGTCTTCCCTCAGATGATGACTCGTGACTGTATCCACAATTATCTTCTCTATTACGATGCAGGCGACTGATGCTTGGACTACTGGTCGGTAGTTCTCGGGGCAGCTACGCTTTCCCTTCTTGAGGACAGGCGTTACGACCGAGCCGCGAGAAGAGGGGGAAGATCACGCCTTCTTCAAAGCACAGGATGAATGCATCAGCAAGCTGCGCGCAGATCGTTGGTGTAAGTATGTAAGGTCTGAAAAACTAAACAAACCTTGACTGATAAGTTGTTCGGGTATCTACTACTGAGGTCAAGGTTCAAACAAATAGTGCCACGATTCACTGTCCATAAACGAAAATGTCGGCTAAGTTTTTGGGCCATACTGTAACCGGCAGGACAGGTTTTTAAACATGATGCTTTTATGATACCTAATGATATTGAAACCTTCGACGCCCATATCCTCTTGGTTAGGAAAGGAAGGCCGTCGGTGGCTGAGGAGCTTACGGATTGACTCCTCGGTATACAAAAGCTGCTAAGCCGATAAGGCATCTGTTTCAGACCGTTAAGTCAGAAGCCTTCATAATGAACGCCACTACTAGGTCTATTGGTTGAGCGCATGTCACACTCATCACAGCACTAATTCGAATAGCGCCCATTAGTTAAGAAAACCAAGTTAGGAAGGTTTCAGCAGAGACTAAGAGACAAATATTCATTTAAAGGCTTCTACAGCTAAAATACATAAGACATACACGTTTACATAATGGCGTTGCCTCGTTTTCTTATTCGTTAGTCTTTTCAAGAGCCTAATATTTTGGGCACTAGGTACACCAAGTGCGATACTCGTAAATGTTACCTGCCAAGGAATGTTTGACTTAATTGAGTTGCAACACAAGAATATGCTTACAAATATAAAGTTAGACATAATATATGTCTATAAATAAGTATATTTTTACTGGCAACACATCTAGTCGTTTAATGCTAAACGTCAATTCGGAGTCGGCATTTTATATCCATTCGTGGCAGGCAATATCTTCACAGAAAGTAGTGAAAATTAGTTTTCTGTTTAGCGCTTAAGAACGTATCTAGTGATAGATTCGTTTAATTTGTGCGTTTATTATAGTTGTAGATTGTTAAGTCAGGTAAAACTTAACGATGTAGTGAACAAGTTGGCAACCATTTCAGGGTATAATAAAGAATGTAGGGTATAATAATCATAATGGCGACTATTATTATTACGAACATTAGTGCAGGCTTTGTTGTTTGCCATTTTTCCTCTTGATTGTAAAAGTGGAGTTTTTCAAACTTGAAACAGTGACAACGAGTCTGCTTGTTGTGCCTCACTCACTGAGTTGTATTGGTCAAAAGAGCTAGCTGTTCGCACCTGCCTTCGGTTGCCTTCAGAGCTCAGGATGGTCGGAGAGATAAACGAAGGCGGCCTATATTTTTCAGTGAAAAATTCTGTGTTACCCAGACGAGGATTGCACACTAAAGTAGAAAACAGAGCTAGCAGAGAATGAAAATGTGCTGTTCACCCACATCGAAAATACAGGTCGTCGCCGAGGATCAGTAAGACAGTCAGATGAAGTCTAAGGACATGCATCCGAACCATCAACCACTGTTCTATGCCGTGTTGGAGAGCTTCACAATAGTCGGGAAAGAGAAGAACACAGATAATGTGGAGTTAATCAGCATGACACGCCAGAACAAGTTCAAGCGGAAGATCGACCTCGATGTCAAAGAACAGCAACCAAGTCGACGAGACGGTGGTCCAGTATTCGAAGCTGCGTTGAAATACTAAAGACCGTCCCAGGTTAAGTGCCTTCGTGCTTTTCGGGGAAGGGGAGGATCCTCAGACTTCATAACGGAACGGCGAAGATGTCAAATTATGGATCTCCAACGACTCACTTAAACCCTCATTTTTTTCTCAAAATTTCATGGTCTGAATCACGACGGCTCACTTCCTTGACCGGGCTCGTCAACCGTCCATATTGTCGCTTTATCTTTTTAGCAAGATGACATAAAGCAAACTACAAACTCATTCTGTGGTTACGAGTTCATTTTGTGACCAGTCTCACGACTTTGCCATAACATAAAATCACATTTATTGTCTTATAAAAGAGTGTGCCGTACAATTATCTTGGTCATATATGCATGGTTTTCAATATACGTACTTCTGAAAGAAAAACGTAACAAATCGCTATACACTTTTAGAACGTACACCAAGAAAGTGCCCTAGCAATTCACATTTGCGTAATTGACGTAGAGCAGATATGTTGCCTTGCATGAAAGTAAGTCAATATTTGGAACAGCATCACCTAACACGATTTGAGGGCACCTGAGTCGCAGGCGTCTCAGGAACGTGTCTTGGACGCCTTTCACTAACTTTCTGTATTTAGACAGATAAAGCTTCCAGACAGGAAAGCAATATGTACGTTTGGGAAGAACAAAACATTTATAAAGGCCAATGTACACATGAGGACTCGTTAAAATGAAACAGCGGACGATGGTATTTATGGCGCGCAATGATGGCTCCACAACTTTGGTAATGTAAAGGCTAAAATTAAGATTAGGTATAATATATATGCCTATTTCCCGTGTGTAAAGGAGAGTCGGCAAAATGCAGCGGGTAATTTTATAGTCAAAGTCAAGCGCACCATGTGTTAGTACCTCGCATTTGGAAGGCGAGAGAACCATGTTATTGTTAGAACACCATCGAACATCGCCGTCGACAGGTGATCGCAGAACAGCATGGGAGTCACTAGAGCAAACAGGATAATAACGTTTTAAGTCATCTGCATATTCAAGATATTTGACATCAGGTAGCAGGTAGTTATTTATGTCCACAACAAAAATCGTATATAGAAGGGGGGATAAACATCCCTCTTGAGGCACACCAGATAATGCAGGATGTGGTTGACTAAGTTTGTCACCAACCTTTACTTGAACGGTGTGACGGTCGCCCCAAAAATGATTTCACCCATTGCACTGTACATGTGCGGATATCTAGATGTTCCAATTTGCGGAGCAGAAGAGAGTGATGTACTCTGTCAAATGCGCTATTTTGATCCAAATAAATGCATTGACACGTTCTTCGAGCATTCATAAAGATAGCCTGCGTTATCTCCAAAAGCTGTGTACATGTAGACCGATGGGTGGTGAAACCATGTTGGGCAGGATCATAGCAACAAGTACTAATGTTGACGTTGTCTGCCAGAAATTGGTCCTTTGGATCCGGTGAGGGTCATTCCTCTAGAGGAGATTGTCGAGCTCGTTTCGTCAGAATCGTGAGGACAGTTCGAGGGTCTCATTCTTTCCTGGGAGACCTGCGCCATGGTCCGATAGGGAATGCTGCGAGGTTCACTAACAGGTCCTTATCTCTAAAACCAGCGAGGTAATAGGGCGAGCTTACTCTAAACTTGGCAAGTTATACCGGCATTTAACAAAGGTCGAAAAAGAAAATCGCGTTAAGGCAAGGACAAAAGGGTATGGAAGTTAAACTGCAGACCAAAGTGTATTTTGAAAGTGATTTCAAAAGTAAATGGCAACCCAAATATGTCGAGCTAATACTGTTGCATCGCTAAAACAAGCTGCATTTATAAGATTCTGCCTGCTCTACTTACAAACCTCATCTTCACCCTACGAGTCATAAGGAGCACCATCTCGTTAGAGCAGCACGAGTTCCGCAAAGGAAAATCTACTGTAAGCGTCTCGCGGAGGTAAAGTGAAGTACCAAAGTAGAGAGGGCGGTTCCTGTACGTAGTGTTCGTAGATTTCAAGATAGCCCTTGATGTGGCCTTTCTATTGACCGAGAAAGGTTTCCAGAACTGGTATAGGTCCAGAGCTGATAAATCTGCTCGTCAGTGTCCTACAGCAGTACCCCGTGATGACGATGGGGTTCGCATATACGACTCCATTTTGCAGATCACGGATTACCCACAGGGTGATAATCCAAGTCCCACTCTCTTTTTCACTCTTATAAGGCACTTCCCTCATCAAAGTATATCTGCAGAAGCATTAAAAATAAATGTTATTGATTATGATGATGATAATAATAATGATTATTATTTCATTTGATTTCGTTTACCACAGCTTTAGCACAAAAGCTGCAATTCCCATAATAATAATAATAATAATAATAATAATAATAATAATAATAATAATAATAATAATAATAATAATAATAATAATAATAATAATAATAATAATAATAATAATAATAATAATAATAATAATAAAACAGGGTAAACAGGTAAGACTCTCAAGTTAAGACGGCTAGGGTCACTGTCCCATAACGGTTTCGAAACTTCACGGAGCAACCGTAGGGCTTGTAAATGACTTCTGCTACCTTGGAGTGTGCTTCTCTGTAAAAGGTACCACGTTTGTACAGCATATTGACAAGAGGCTTGGAAGATCGTGATAAGCTACGTCTCTCTTAGAAAAGCCGCAGCACTAGAATTTATTTAAAGATATTGTCACCTTCAGTGTGACATTAGTAGCTTCACACGGAATACAGGTCTTGTGGCAGCTCGACAAAATGAAGTCACCCTAAAATTCTTCAACTTGGACGTGGGCTTGCCAAAGAATGCATACCATCTTCTAGTCTAGTTAACAATATCACAGCAACCGCTTATAGGAGGGGACCTGGTCCCACAGTTTGCACATCAGTGGATCATCAGCCCTAGAAATAGTCGACACGTGTCACCTCACCACTCGATATTCTCTGCGAAGTGATTGCCATGACCCAAACGACAACTGCCGTTGCAAGCAGACATGTGGCATATGGGTGCCCAAATGCTGTTGCTCTAACATAGTTAAGTTGCTGACATTGAGTTTAAGCAGAATAATTTTAATTATGCGACCAATTTATTTGTATGCATTATATATACAGGGTGTTCCTATTTGTGTGTCCAAAACGCTAGGGGACGGTCAAACTCGGTGAGAAAATCATTTTTGCCAATGGGTGGAAGCCGGGAAAACGTTTTGTTTAGGAGTGAGGATGAAATTTATAAAAGCAGTTATTCTGTCTTTTTCTCCTACATAGTTGTGCAAATTATACGTTTGCGGGAGAACCAGTCAACGCACAAAGGAACCGATCATACCGGCGTGTTTGGCGGAAAATTCTGCACAATAAAGTATACATTACTAGCCTGCGTAGCAAAAAGTGAATAGCCAGATTAAGGAAAGTCACAAAAAGTCAAAATGTTACGTTAACGCTTTTTTGTGCAACATCGTAATTTTTTCCATTACGACCAAAAATGCACGTCCAAAAGACTACTCTCAGGCAATAGCGGATTTAATGCCCACTACATTCGTACCAAAGTGATGGTGCTGCGTTACGTAGTTGCCAAGTAACTAAGCTTTTTCGACAGTCATATCGAAAGCGAAGGCATGCATACTTGCATAGGGTGTTTGAGAAAGTTAGGTACATATTTTGAGGTTTGGTAGAACTCAGCAAGAAAATGATTTTTTCTAATGGAAAGAGGGGGCGGAAACGTCTTGGCAAAATGCTAAGGTTCTGGACGTGAAAACTTCAACGTGAAACATCACAACTATGACTGTCGAAAAAGCTTAGTTACTTGGCAACTACGTAACGCAGCACCATCACTTTGGTACGAATGTAGTGGGCATTAAATCTGCTATTGCCTGAGATTAGTCTTTTGGACGTGCATTTTTGGTCGTACTGGAAAAAATTACGATGTTGCACAAAAAAGCGTTAACGTAACATTTTGACTTTTATGACTTTCCTTAATCTGGCTATTCGCTTTTTGCTACGCAAGCTAGTAATGTATACTTTATTGTGCAGAATTTTCCGCCAAACACGCCGGTATGATCGGTTCCTAACCGTTTTGCACAACTATGTAGGAGAAAAAAGACAGAATAACTGCTTTTATAAATTTCATCCTCACTCCTAAACAAAACGTTTTCCCGGCTTCCACCCACTGGCAAAAATGATTTTCTCACCGAGTTTGACCATACCCTAGCGTTTTGGACACACAAATAGGAACACCCTGTATATATATATATATATATATATATATATATCCTTATGTACTTATTGCGAGGTTTGGTAGAACTCGGCAAGAAAATATTTTTTTCCAGTGGAAGGAGGAGGCGGAAACGTCTTGTTTAGGAGAGAGAGTGAAGGTTATTAAAGTATTTATTCTGCCTTTTTTCTCCGACATAGTTGTGCGAAATCTACGTTTGCGGGAGAACCAGTCAACGCATGAAGGATCTGATTATACCCTGCGTGTTCGGAGAAAATTCTCCACAAAGACACTTTACTAGCTTGCGTAGAAAGAAGCAAATAACCAGATACAAAAAAGTCATAAAAAGTCGATACATTACGTTAACGCGTTTTTCATAAAAAATCGTAATTTTTTTATTACGACAAAAAATGTTCGTCTAAATGACCACTCTTACCGACTAGCAAACTTAATGCCCACAATTTTCGTACCAAGATGATGGTGCTGCGTTACGTAGCTGTCATGTAACTAAGCTTTTTCGACAGTCATATTTGTTATGTTTTACGTGCAAGTCTTCACGTTCAGAACCGTAAAATTTTGCCAAGACGTTTCCGCCCCCTCCTGCCACTAGGAAAAATTATTCCCTTGCCGAGTTCTACTAAACCTCAAAATATGTACCTAACTTGCTCATACACCCTATGCAAGTATGCATGCGTTCGCTTTTGATATGGCTATCGAAAAAGCTTAGTTACTTGACAACTGGGTAACTTCGCTTACCTATCACTTTGGTACGAAAATTGTGTGGCATTAAATTTGCTATTGCACGAGACTGGTCTTTTGGACATATATTTTTGGACGTTATGGAAAATTACGCTTTTGCACGAAAAGGCGTTAACGTAAGACATAACAACATATCGACTCTTAATGACTTTCCTCAACCTGACTATTCGCTTTTCGCCCCGCAAGCTAGTGAAGTGTCTTCCAATGTTCTGCAGAACATTTCCTCCGAACACGCCGGTATATTCGGTTCCTTTATGCGTTAACTGGTTCTCCTGCCAACGTACTTTTCGCACAATTATGCAGGAGAAGAAAAGGCAGAATAACTACTTTTATAAATTTCACTCTCTCTCTTAAACACGACGTTTCCTTCTTCCATTAGGAAAATTTATTTTCTTGCCGAGTTCTACCAAACCTTGAAATAAGTACATAACAATATGATTGACCCTGTATATATATATATATATATATTAAAAAGTGATGGTGAAAGGGGTGCTACGACGCTACCAATAAAATGCCTGCACGATGTAGCAGGCGCATTACCCGTGATAGGTAGCAAGAGATAGCGTGTCGGTCGTCTTTGGCCAGCCCAAACGCATGTAATACGTGTAATACGTACAAATGTGTGTACGTACTTATGTGTTATTCGATCTGACGATATGTTGCTATGTATCCACACCCTATATACGTGGAAGAGGCGATTGTCATTAAGCTCTGTTCGACTGAATCGCCCAAGAAGGCACACCGATAAGGCGACGCACAAAGAGATAGAAACGGTCGAGAACTGGTGTGATACTGACATTCTTCCGCCTAATAGCGTTGTACCTCGTTAGCACGCCAAAGCGCCACCATCTCAGCGAGCGTAAGCCGCCCTCTGATGACAACAATTCGTGCCCGAGCTTTGCACCGCCTTTGTGCAGCAAGCAGGTTTGTTAGCGACAAGCGTACGTGGTGACCGCCGTGTGATGATGAATAGAGCAGCGAGCAGGAGAGGTGAGATGGACGTCTCCAAAGCTAACTACTACACACATATTAATTGGATGATGTTTGCGGTATGCATTTTGCGCGCCTGTTCACCAGTGTAGTATCAATCAATCAATCTCTCTGTGCTAAATGATGCCAGACGCCCGTCCCCCAAAAAACGCATGCTGATAGACGCTTGCTGTCAATTTGGTTTGGTCGACATTTCGATACATACATCATCGTCATCATAACAACAATGCTGGAGCTTCGTGGCAACTGCGGTGAGATGATTGCAAGACAACCATATGTCAGTTGTGCTTGCTCAATGGCAGCAGCACCAAGTTACAGCCCTTAATGAACATCAGTAGGAAATACAATTCACCACAATGCGTACGCGCCGCTAACTATAATAACCAGCTCTCCCAGACGTTCCGGTGCGCGCACTCCAGCGGATTGCAAAAGCGCGCATAGATTAACTGTTTAGCTTTTGGTTTTGTTTTTACCTTACCGCAGAAAAAACAGATGCTGGCTGCTGCTGATCATCGTACATTGCAAAACGTTTTACCAATCGGTTAGCAACTACATGACAGCCTGTAGCGCGGACGTGGCAAATAGGCAATTTGTATTCAGCTAGATGCTAGGCGAAGGCAGATGTTATAACGTGAACGATTAATTGTATGAAACACGCGAGCATATCTTCCTGTCAGAAATGCTATTTATAACTCTACAATAAAAACACGACTAAAGGCAAAATTATTTTTTGCAAATGCAAGCGCAGCGCTCATCGACCTTTATCTGTATCGGCAAATCGGTACTCAAAGAAGAAAAACAGACATATACTTTTTTATGTAACTTATAGTTGGATTTTTGTTGTGGGTCAACGTTAGAAAAGTCATTGCTAACAAAAATTGTATAATCTTTTGGAATAGTAAAAAATGCGAGAACGATTTAAATATTTCGATAATGTTGTACACATCTTTGAAACATACATTTTATACATATGAATCTGTTAAAAAGAAGATAATGTTTTTTTTTTAATAATCAAGCGTGAACTATGCTATAAATGAAAAAAAAATGATAGTTTAGTGGCAGTTTACGAAATCCGCTGCTATGAGCTCCGGGGGCAGAGGATTTGGTTAAATGAGGGAGAACATGTTTGTGTTCAATATAGAACAAAATGGTAACTTGTTAAGGCGTTTTGTCAGTATAGCGGGTGTAAGTGTTTTTAATTGCAATTCTTGTGATTTGGTAGGCGCGAGCGTGAGGCGTGAGAATAGTAGCACGGATTTCTCTCTAATAAATGATAGATAGCTCTATTTAGATTCTCAATAGCCCGAGGTTTCTGCACAATATCTACGATACGTGTAATCCAGGTGGATCAAAACGTTCGGAGCATGCAACGGAAATGAAAGCCAAATCAGATGTAGTTTTTAGAACAAATGCACTGGCGTACAGTACTACTACTAAACTGATTGCCTCATTTGGAAGATATCATATGGGCACCGAGTATGCGCTACGTTCTGAACGCCTAAAAAAACGGACCATTTAGGATTTTTCACATAAAAGGATCGCCATACTAGATGTATTGATCTCTGTGGTGGACTGTTCTAAACAATAAAAGATACATGGCCTCTTTCCGTTTATTACTTGTATTCCATGCTACGAACCTTTTGAAGCTGATAATTGAATCCTGCAGCAATGCTCTACATAAATAAGAAGTGGCACATCAAAAATATCTCCCTTACTAGAGAAAGCTCTGCATCTTCGACGTCATAGGAGGGCAAGGTATCAATGTGGAAGAGGCCATCTTCGCAATGTATCGCACCCAAAGGTCTCGGCCTCTACTGGCCTCTCTCTGCAATAACCAACCAAGTGCAGCGCGTGTGCAGCGGCGGTGGCGTTTATGACCTAATGTGTTTTTGCTGTTCTCTCTATTAACGTAAAATTCAGCGGACAGTGAGGCGGTTTGCTACGCTCTGGGGGCTTCCCGCTCCCCAGAAAAACCCACGTTCTGCGTCGCTTCTATTATTGACTCACCGCCACCAAGTTGGAGTCTCAGCTGTTTACAGCTAGCTATTCAGCCGTAAACTCGTTGGACGAATCTGTCTGAATTTACGGCTGGCCGGATTTGCCTGGTGGCAGCAACGCCCCTTGCTTGCCCTCGTCTTAGGCCGGCCTAAAATCGGACAGGTCCCGACCCAGGATCGCCTTGAAGTCGTTGTCGACGTCGTCAGCGTTGTTGTTGTTGTCGTCATTGTTGTTGTTGTTGTTGTCGTCGTTATTGTCGTTGTTGTCGGTGTTGTTGTTGTTGCTGCTGCTGCTGCTGCTGCTGCTGTTGTTGTTGTGTGTTGTTGTTGTTGTTGTGTTGTTGTTGTTGTGTTGTTGTTGTTGTTGTTGTTGTTGTGTTGTTGTTGTTGTTGTTGTTGTTGTTGTTGTGTTGTTGTTGTTGTTGTTGTTGTTGTTGTTGTTGTTGTTGTTGTTGTTGTTGTTGTTGTTGTTGTTGTTGTTTTGTTTGTTGTTGTTGCTGCTGCTGCTGCTGCTGCTGCTGTTGTTCTTGTTGTTGCTTGCTGCTGTTGTTGTTGCGTTATGCGTCCAGGGATGCGTGCGTATGTGCGTATCTAGCCATGCGCGGCGCCTGTTTCGACGCGCACAACACACAGCAAAGGCGTCGATGAGCTCCGATGGGTTGCCGTTGGCAGCGCACAGAGTTACCAAACACTCATCGAAACACTGACATGCGAGAACGTGTGGGCGCACACACTTGGGTGCGATGTGCCCCGAAACGGTTTACCTGAATACGCAAACGAGGAGGCGCACGCTTAGAGCCGCGGGCATAGGGCGGAACCTGTTGAAAATTAGCATGAGCAGGAGGACGACCGTCGTCAGGGTCGTCTTCTGCTTCCGCCGCTTCTGTGTTGTCATATTCGACGTCATCTCGAAGATCGCGTGCGAAACAACCGAGTCGACAGCCAGGCAGGCCAATTTCAAGTGCAGTTTAAGGATGTCGCCGAGCGATGCTTAATGCTCGCGCGATTAGAGAGCGAGCTCGGACGCAAACAATTGCACGCCTCGTGCCCAATCTGAAAAGCCTTCGATGAGTGCATGCAGGTTAGCTGACTGATAAGCTTCAAGATGTGTTCTTCTTCAAGGTACATATATATATATATATATATATATACATAACACGTTGATGCGATTTTTCTCCTATCTTGGTGTCCACTCGTTTATTTTACCCATATGTATGTGTGTGTATTGACATAAATGAGATGATTTTTTTTATAATTGAAGCGTTCGAGCACGGAATCCGCTACTATGAGCTCTCGTGGCAGTGGTTTCGGTTAATTGAATGAGGGTACTTTTCGCCATTTTCGGCTGTTCAATAGTGAATTGGCGTATTGCTTCTTCCATTCAGACACAAACCTCTGTTGTTATTGCTTGCTGATGACACCTTTATGATTCTGTGTTCAGTGGTTCAAGGTTTTATTTTTTTTTTGGTTGTTTCGGTGGCAGCTTGACGAACGTAGGGACAATCCAAAGACAATTTTAACTAAACACAGATTTTAAGCTAAATAGGGAGAGTATTTTCTCATTACTAGTAGATATCTGTATTGGGTTTCCGTAGCCCGAAGTTCCTGTTGCTAGGTCACAATATCTACGATATCAAAACGTTCGTAGCATTGCTTCTCTACTATCTCCAAACCTAGCTCATACCGACTATAGTGCCGCGGAGAGACGTTCTTCGGAAGTAACCAAAGTACGAATTAAGTGGACTGGTTTCGAACTGAGTGTACAGCAGGTTGCGCATCTATAACATGTTATAACCTATAGTGAAAATGATGCAGAACAAGTACTGTGCAATGATTAAACATTTTTTACAGTTTAACTGCAACGAAAATAACATCCAATGTATGAATTTAATAGACTGGCGTACAGCACAATTACCAAATGGATTGCCCATTCAAAAGAAGTTGTATGGTCACCGAGAAGGCACCACGTTCTGATTGGCCAAAAACGGCTTCGGATGAGAGAACTGCGCTACAAGTCTACAAACTCGTGATAGAACAGATCGCCAAGCTGCGGCATTGAAGCTGCCCAAATTAGACAAAGAGCTGGACATTACTTATAGTGCAAAATATTAAATAGTGCAACTGCATTTATGCAGAGAATGCAAAGTGGCTACGAGCATGAACTTACAATTGAGTGAGATCTGACACGCATGTTAATCTCGGAGAGAAACTTGGGACTTTTAAGACGACATCCGCATCATTTTGAGCCTATTCGTAACCGTCGACAATACCTGGACTCCACTATTTACTCCAAAACGAGAAGATGCCACCATGGAGTGATCAGGACGCAGCAAAAGGCCTGCCTCCCACCACGGCGAACGACGGGCACATCTCAAACAAAAATGTTTTGTTGACCGTTTTTTTGGGGATGCAAAGGATATTCTCCCAACCGTTTGCAGCTGTTTAGCCGTAAACTCGTTGGGCGAATCTGTCTGAATTTACGGCTGGCCGGATTTGCCTGGTGGCAACGCGCCTCGCTTGCCCCTTTCTTAGGCCGTCCTAAACTTGGACAGGTCCCGACCCAGGATCTGGCAGGCTAATGACGGCGCATCCCCTTGAAGTCGTCGTCATCGTCGTGGTGGTGTTGTTGTTGTTGTTGTTGACGTTGTTGTTGTTGACGTTGTTGTTGTTGACGTTATTGCTGTTGACGTTGTTGCTGTGGACGTTATTGTTGTTGACGTTGTTGTTGTTGACGTTGTTGTTGTTGTCGACGTTGTTGTTGTGTTATACGTCCAGTGATGCGCGTAGATCTGGCCATGCGCGGTGCCTGTTTCAACGAGCGCACAACACACGACAAAGGCGTCGAAGGGCGCTGCGAGGCGGCGCCGTTGCCGGCAGCGAGAGAAGAGTTACCAAACACTCATCGAAACATTGATATACGAGAACGTGTAGGCGCACACACGGGTGCGATGTGCCCCGAACCGGTTTACCCGGATACGCAAACGACGCGCACTGTTAGAGCCGCAGGCATAGGTTGGAACTTGTTGAAAATTAGCATCAACAGAACTGTCGTCAGGACTTTTGCCGCCGCCGCTGATGTTACCATATTCGCCGTTGTTTCCAAGGCCGTGTAACTGAGACAACCGAGTCGGCAGGCAGGCCAATCTCAAGCGCAGATTAAGGACGCCGCCAACCGATGCTTAATGCTCGTGCGATTATTATAGAGCGAGCTCAGATGCAAATCAATGGCATGCACCGTGCCCAGTCAGCGAGGCCCTCAATGATTGCACACAGGTTAACTAAGTTTTAAGCGTATATATATATATATATATATATATGCTGCCAATGATTATCCAACAAGTTAATTGCTTTAAATTCCAGAACGGTTTCTGTCCACAAAGCCCTAGACTGCAAGGAAACGGAGGCTGTGAGAAAGGTCTTCCTCTTAAACGTGGCAGTACGGTCTAAATAGTTAAGGATTGCAAAGCGGATGTGCCGAAATGTCGTGGCTGCGGGGTGTATAGGCATTGCGTAGATTGTATGACCTGTCCCTGCTACAGGAAGGAGGACGGTGCAAACACTTTGATAGCCCCGTCGGAAAGGTGTCGAGGGAAACAGGGACCTTCAAACGGGATCGGAAAAGTACTTGAGAAAGACAGCAGTAGAGCCAAGAAAACAAAAGGAGTCCTAATGGGGAAGACGCACAAAAGGGAAGGTTCGACGGTTGCTCATGACTCCGAAAGCAACTGGATAGTCTTAGGGGAGGGTCCTTATTTTTCGAGGCAAACATAGCAATCACCAGGCAGAAGCCCGTCTGAATATGCAATGCGGAGACAGACACTGCAATATGGTTGATAGGCTCCGAACAGAACTTGGAAGTTAGAAGCAGGGGTTCACCTGGGTCGAGCTCGGTGGAGTCGTAGTTTTCAACAGCTGTTTTTCACCCAATAAGAACATCGGCAACAAGAGAGAATTGCTTAGGCCGTGATTGATCAAGGAGACAGGAGACTAGCTTTTACCAGGCACTGTAATGCCTCGAGCGCGGCATGGGAGACACAAATCTGAAAGGGCATGCAGTCCATAGGAATGGATGGCCAAGAGAAGCCAACTCGTAGTTTACCACGGAGTGACTGCCTCTTTTCCAGAAGAGACCAGACATCTTTTATAGATCTAACTCTGGTCGAATCGCAAATATCCTACAATAGGCATATGGCGCGTTGCGAAGAATAAAGAGAAGACCGTGAGTAGTCCTGGCTATCGGTAACCGACAAAGGCACAAGGGGGCTGGGAGTAGAAGGCAGGCCCTCAAGGAATTAACGCCACCCCCTCAGGACGGTTTATACCTTTGGCATAAGCCCTCTATCTGGGCAGCAAAAAAGGCGGAGACCTGGCTGAATCAAGGATAATTGCAGACACGCCTCTCCGAGGGCTTCGAAGAAGTGCATTCCCCGAAGAACAATATGTAATGAGAAAAAGAATGCAATATATAATCTATATAAAGAATATATATATATACGGGTCAGGAAACCAACTTATTTGGTACGATCGACAATATATACACATATGCATATCTACAAACATATGTGTCTATATTTATTCGGTTTTTAGGTTGGTTTACGAAAACAGATTACAAAAGTAATCTCTTTTCGTTGTTTTGGCTCTACGAATTCTGTTGAAATAGACACAAGAAATCTTCCACCAAGGCCACGCGAAGCCTCATGTGAGTTTATGCAATCTCCGCAGGGTATCAAGCTTTGAGTAGGACATTTTGCAATTTTTGCGCAGTCACCGCACTCACCGGACATCGCACCGCCGGACTACTACCTATTCAGATGTCTGCAGGACTAACAGGCAAATAAATGTGGTTTAAAAAATACTTCATCAGAAGCAACAACGCCTTTGGAGACATTCCTCGAGATGCAGAAACCCGAATTCTTTGGAATCGATTTGGTCTGGTCCACGGGACAGGGTTGTGGCTAATAATAGAGAGTGAATTTTTTCCGAGTCAAATATCCGTTAACTCTTTTAATTAGTTCCAAGGTTAAAAAAATATAATTTAAAAAATATATTTATATACACGCTCGTTAAGATTTGAGGGAATACTATTACCCTTTACACTTACTTGTACAATACCGTATGTATACATTGACATACATTAGTTGAAACAAGGTCACTAATTATACAGATCGAGGGTAGCCCGCCAAATTGACTTCAAGTCGAATGCGACAACAACACACTTGTTAACACGACCAAATGTGCAGAACTCAAGACAATATCCCGATGTATCCTTTGGAATGTAGAAGGATTTCATTCAGTATTAGAAAGTTGTGGGGAAAACGAGTTTGAACAATATGACATAATGTTTCTTACCGAAACATTTGTAACAAACACAGCAGCTATTGTGCTACACAAACACAAGATCTACCATGGTGAAGCTATAAAGGCCCCCGGTAGAGGACGACCGAAATGGGGGGTCTCAGTCGCTGTACGCACGACCGAATGGTCTATATTACTTAGATCCACGACTAGACTACTTGTTGTTGAAATAAGGGACTTTTATTTAATATGTATATACAGCCCACCTGACCGCAACGTGAGAGACATTTTACTTGATATAGGAGTGTCCCAGATGCTATGCACAGACAATTATAAACACACTATCATAGCAGGGGACATGAATTGTAACCTCGCGCAAGATGACTCACGAGCGACAGCTTTTATCAAGGGAGTAAGGGAAATGGGCTTGCAAATAGAAGGTAATTATTCCGACGCTACATATATAGCATAGAATGGAAAAAGTGCTGTAGACCTAATTATGAGTACTTCTAGTGAACCGGGAGCTTATATAAAAGACCATAAAACGACAGTTTCAGCCGAGCGGAAGCACTGCAAAGTTACCTTCAGCCTTGCGCATACGAAGATAACTGGCCGTGACAAACGAATTTCCCTCGCCCGCAAGATAAGTCTCAGCAAGCTAGAACAAGCCTTATATCTACTCCCAGATGCGACCGAAGTAAACACAGACTTTTACGAGCGTTCACTTCGGTGGGCCATTCAATCTGCAGCATCATATAAGAGGAACACTGCGACGAGACACAAACCATGGTTCGATCACGAGTGCAAAACCATCAAAACGCAAATTTGTTGCCACAACGATTGGAGCCTATCAGGGCTGGCAAACCTAGCTGATCTAAAGAAAACGTATAAACGAATGATTCAGAGGAAGAAATATGAATACGAGACCGCGCAGCGCACACAGCAGGTAAAAGAAAGCATCCAGAAACCATGGATCCTCTTACCGAAGAGACCTGCTGTAGCAAACCCACTAATAAACGACGAAGAATGGGTCTCGCATTTCACAACGCTACTAAGCCACGATGTTCAACTGCCTGACAATGAACACGCACCCCATATAGAGCCTGACTGGGAAGACTTTACGGAAGGGGAGGTTCGAATGGCTATACTAGCGAAGAAAAACGGAAAATCATCAGGTCCTGATGATATTTACTACGAACATCTTAAGCAGGGAATAGAGCACATAGACCCAAAGCTAACAGCGCTGTTTCATGTATGCTTAGAACAAGAGCACATACCCGAGCAATGGCGCCGAAGCTACCTGCAACCAATTTACAAAAACAAAGGCGACGCCACAGACCCAGCGAACTACCGCGGGATAGCATTAACTAGCGTAGTCTACAAAATATTAACCTCACTAATTGTGACTCGACTATACAGCAAATGTAAAGACCTAATACCAACGGAACAGAATGGGTTCTTGGAAGGTCGCTCAACTGAACGAGCTCTCAGGGAAGTCCTTCGTCACGTGCGGGAACGTTCCAACGACGGACAGATGACCTACGCAGCGTTTGTTGACTTCAAAACTGCTTTTGATAGTGTACCTAGAGACTGCCTTCTGGATATTATGCGACAGCATTTTGGCATCAAAGGTCGAATGTTCAATCTAATGAGAAGCATTCTCACTGCGAACTATATCACAATCAGAAATGGGCCTCACTGTATTGCGCAAGAAGTTAAACAAACAATTGGGCTAGCACAAGGCGACACGGCAAGCCCTTTCTTATTCATCCTTTATGTCACAGGGTTAAGCCAAATACTTCAAAATGCTAAAGCCCCGCATGTATTCTACGCTGACGATCTCATCATAATGGCCAAGTCAAGACCACATCTACAGTTTTACCTGAATGAAATGAGCCAATAGTGCGCACAGTATAAGCTGACAATTAATATATCCAAGACAAAAGTTCTTCGATTTTCCCGAGGAGGTCGATACGCCAGTCTTGACCACATCATCAGGATCAATAACCAAAATATTGAATTAGTAAGTCAATTTAGCTATCTCGGAGTAATCTTGACCCCTGGCCTATCTTTTACAAAGCACATAGAGAACAAACGTGCAAAAGCAGTATCGGCCATGACGTTACTTGGAGATCTTACCCAAATTGACATTAAGACTGGAATGAACCTTTTTAAGATAAAAATAGCTCCGATTATAACTTACTGCCTTCGGGCCATTGCACCAAACTTAACCTTAGACAACATTAAGGAGATAGACAAAATAAAAGCAAATTTTGTGAAATATATGCTCGGACTGCCGCGTAACGCATCGACAACCTTGGCAATGGAACTATGCCAAGAGCGAAGCTTTGTGGAAGATCTTATCTTGGACAAATACGTTTTTAGCCCACTCGTAGAGCAATATCGCGCATACAGAGAAAAGCGTAATTTGAGCTTTGCCATAGAGAATTTCACTGACGGTCCTGCATTCACGACAGACCGTTGGAAGCAGGGAATGCAAGTGAACAGACGGGTACTCTGCAGACTTACCTGGCATGGCTACCATCATTATATATGCCTAAAAGGGTATTGCTTTGAAATTGAAGATTGTGTATGTAAATATTGTGGCACATGTAATATTGACCAATACCACATACTGCAATGCAAGGAAATAGAAGCTGGTTCAATGCATGCAGTAGTGAAAGATGTTATTAGCCGATATGAATTTTAGGTAGCATCTACCACTTTCTGGTGAAATAAACCTGTATATATGTATAATTATACAGAGATCATTGACGGAAACGACCAAACAATATTTTGAGGCAGGCTCTGCGTGAGCGGCGCAAATTGACTTCAACGACAATAAACACATGGCAAAACAAGTACAACATCAGTCGCAACAACAGCAACAAAGACAACAGCAACAGCAGCAGCAGCAGCAATGCCAACGCTAGCAATAATGGCGATGATGGCCGGCCGCGGGGCCTGTAACAACACGACGGCCCAGACAACGGCGGACGACACGCTCTTGTTAGAGAACGATACTCTCAGGCTGCTGAGATTAAGCTCTGGCTGTGACGGTGAGGGGAGGGATTAGGGAGAGGCGAGATAACCTTTGCGTCGTCGTCGTCGTCGGCGGCGGCGGCAACCACCCCTCGACTAGGCCAGCCGAGGGCTAGGTTCCCATAACAAGCGATCCAATCAGCGCTGAGCCTTTGCTGCTGGTCGAAAGACCTGCTAGCTCCCCCCCCCCGCTTCGTAACCAGCTAAGTTCTTGGACTTAAGTCTCAAGCCATGGAGCAGTCAGGTTGCTGATGGCTGCTGTTGCTGCTGCTGTTGCTGATCTTCAGGTCCAGTAAGCAAACAGGCCAACCGATGGACCAGAGCGCCTTCAACGTCTGGAAGATTACGCGATTAGCGACGCTTGTAGGCGGGCTAATGTGTGCCCAGCCCATGTCGCCCATGCTTTAACAAGTCTTGTTCCAAATTAAAAAGCGCGCAACCTGGCGGCCTTTGCGCAGAGGTAGGGCCGTAGCAGCTGCACCTGTAGCAGCTACGCAGGTGGAATAGTTGTGTACTAATAGCTGTAGAAGCAGGAGCAACAAAAATAACATCAGCTATTATTGCAATGTGGTCGTGCAGTGACATTAAGTTTAGACGTCTGGTTGCTGCACCGTCCTGCCTCCGTCAACCCGACCTGTCGTGAAGGTTGGAAAAGTTTGCGTTGAAACTGGTGTTCTCGACAACAGATGATATATATATATATACATTAATATAAATATATATATATATGAAATGAATGAAACACATAGCTTTATTCATGAGTACTTGCAAATACACTCGAAAGTATACAGCCTCTGTACTGCGAAGGTAGCCCATGGGCTTGCACGAAGGTCTTGTGCTCGTTGCGTCGAAAGGAAAAGAAAAATAAATTAATCAAAGGAGTAGTAATATATATATATATATATATATATATTTATATATATATATATATATATATATATATATATATATATATATATATATATATATATATATATATATATATATATATATTTATATATATTAATGTGTGTTTGTTATCTTAAGGCTGGCGGTGTTGGCATATAGGCTCAACGCGCCTTATGTGTTGAACTTTAAACCTGGACTGTGGTTGCAAGCTGTTGTTTGTGAAAGCTTGAACACTTGCATCGAATCTGATCTGTGCCACGATACACAGCAAGAGAGTAGCAAAGCATAGCCTGCTTGCGCCGCATTGAAAACGCAGTTGATGTAGGTTCCCCAATTGTCAGCTAATTAACTTAGTTGTTGCGTCCTTCCCCGCCGCGGGAGACGTCCACGTTACTTGGCTTGTAAAAGGTCTTTGACGTCTCTAATTAAATAGGCTGGCTTGTTCTCGCGCTTCGAGGCGTTTTCGAATGCGCGCTCGGCTTCGAAGTCGGGGGTGATTTTTACTTGAGGTCAGGCAAATATATATAGTGTATAGTTAGTTGATGACGTTTGTCTGATGAACCGTGCGCCCCGCTCCGTCTTTACACCAGCGTGGCTGATGCATTCGATTAACGATTGCCGTGGAGACGACATTCCTTGCTACACAAAGTCGTTCCTTAGCTCGCCGATACGCGTTCTACACAATACGCGTCCAGTGAAAAGCACATCGTGTGTGAGGCGCAAGCAACAAATTGCTTTCAACGACAGGTTGAAAGCGTCGCCCGGCTCATCGTACAAAGCCGTAATTAGTTGGCCCGCAATTGGCGTTAAATGCGCCAGCACGCATGTATCTCTTACGTTGACACCTACTCGGATGCCGTATAACGTGACTTACTTTCCTAGAATTTGAACTTACTAGTGAATCTACTTGGATGTAGTGCTTCGCTAGTCAGTTCAATCTGACCACACACCAATATGCAATTGAAAGTTTGCAGCGGCTGATTTTTTCTATTTGTTTTTGATGTCCGTTGCTGATTTGAAGCTGTAGCTCTAGTAACTACAATAGTACCACGCTGAGGCATTTTGCTGCTCGGCACGAAGCAGCACTGCAACCACCTGAAAAACAATGATACAAGAGTGTTACCGGAGACACTCCTGTACATAGACGCCTTACTCAATAGCTGGTGCTGGTGTGTTATTGTTTTTATGCGACTGCCGTAGGACCTGCTTGTCATGGCATGTTTCGTCAAATTCGTTACTCACAGGTAATAAAGCAAATGCCTTAATATATATATATATATATATATATATATGAGCGCACGCATGTTTGACATGACGTGCCAGTATGTGGGCGAACGTGCCTGTGCATTGGTAATCGTAACATTTATCGTCGCGTGTAAATATGGCATGTGTACACAGATGCATAATGCGCATGTTGTACGTATAAGTGAATATACGTATAAATAACTCCTCCGCGTATATATATATATATATATATATATATATATATATATATATATATATATATATCACAATAATTGAATAAAATGTAAATAATAATATTAGTGACAATAGTTATAATTATTATTATAGAATCATCATTATGGAAAAAAGGAAGAAGTGATATGGACCCCTTTACGGGCCCTGCGAACCCCTAGCAGGCAACTGAAAACGGTAAACATGACGGAGAGAGACAAATCTTGGAAGATAAAAGAAAAACACATTGCTACCAAGGGGGACATTAAAGTTGCCACGATCAGAATTGAATGTAGAGCTCTGCTGCTCCAGGCCGACGCCGACAGCAAGCTGGCGGCTCAAACTGGCACCCAGCGACAGTGCAGAAATGTAAGGACGATTTAAACGCGGTCCAAGACAACCGATCCAAAGAGCCTAAGGAATGGCAGAAAGAGACAACTTAAGCACACGAGGAGATAGCAAAATGGAAAGCCAAAGCGGAAGAAGTACAGGCCAAAATCGAGAAGACGAGGTCCACACGGACGTGCTCAAGACGCCAACGAGAAAAAGAAGATCAACGTAGGGACCTAAAGAGGGCGAGAGACATCGAGGAGAAAATTGCATCCTTGTCTTCCCTGAGAGAAACAGCCATACTGGTGGCGGAAGAATGGCCGGAGGAAATTTTCAAGGCCACTCGTCTCATACAAGACAGCATAACAGCCGAGGGGGATCAAAAGCTATGCTCATTTATAAAGGTTCAGATTAGGACTTAAACATACTCAAGAATATGAGTAACCAATTCCCACTTGTTCCGTGACTCGGCTTCCGATTGGCGGGGTGGCGGTTCTGCACAGCAGCGAGCAAATGGAACTAGTTGACGCGGGCTTGGAAGATGCAGAGGAACCCACTGCTGTTTCAGCCAGCAGCAACTCAAGACTACTTGTGGCCGGTGTTGGAAGTACAGAGGATACTCCGGAACAGTTTCTGTCAAGCCTCAACATAATCCTACAAAGGAGTCATTCGGCAAGTAACAACAGCACTGTAGCACTGTATACCTCCCTAGACGGGGAAAGACAGTCAATCAAGGGGGCAACGGAAACCTGCTGCAGGAAAACAGGTTGGGACGCTAAGGGAAGGTGGTAAGGCGAAATTTGTGGTTGGCGAAAGGAGCCCGGCGCCGCCAACGAAAAGCAAAGAATGAACGACTAAGTGCTACAGTTTCATTAGAATCAGAGCAAAGAAGGGCAGGTCCGTGGAAGACATGATTAGAGACATTGCCTCTCACATCAATCAAAAGGATGCCGGAGTAAAGATCGGACCGGTTAAGAAAAATAATGATGGAGACTTAATCGTTAAAATCACGGAAAAGTGGATCGGACACGGCATGTCTTTTACAAAGGCTCTGAAACAGAGAACAGGAATGGAAGTCGACATTAGGAAAGCGACGGGTTCCGCTTAAATTGTTGTGCTGAGGGACGTTTACCCTTTTATCATTATAGACGAGATAGCGAAGGGAGTACACAACTCGCTGGACCTGCATGAGACAACGGAGACACTAGTGGAGACACCAAAAAGCAACGAGAGAGGAACATGGCAATGTTTAGTAACTTTAACCAGTTGGGACGCTAAGGGATTTGTGGCCAAAAAAGTATCACTCTATTCGGGCGCGTATGCAGGGCTGAAGAATGATTTCAAATTCCAACATGCTATAGATGCAACCATTTGGGGCATGTAGCAGAACACTGTCAAAGTAAGGGGACAACTGCTAGGAGGTGTTATAGATGCGGGAAATAGGGACACATATTAAGGGAATGTAAGGAAACTGACACGTCGTGCTACGTGTGCAACGAAAAAGTACACAAACCAAAGGCTATGGCTTACCTGCAGTACGCAAAACCACTTAAGGAAAAGAAACAAGCGGCGAGAACTGAGGAAGCAGAAAGGGAAGCCAAGGCCCCGGAATCAAGGGCAATACAAAGGGAAAAGGAAGAGAAGAAAGCAATCAGGGAACATAGAAAGGAAGCTCAAAGAGACAAGCATACATCAGATAGCCGGTCACAAAAAGGCTCCAGCTCGTTTCCAACATCCAGAAAGTGAAGGAACAACCTCTTCACAACAGTAATGAATAGGATCAACGTACTACAAGTAAACTGCAACAGGTGTAGATACGCACATAACATGGTCAAAGAGATAGCCGCAAGGAGAGAAGCCAAGCTAGTGGCGGTGAGCAAATCAAGCGATGGTAACAAACAAAAAGAAATGGTTTTCAGATCGAGCCAAAAGTGCAGTAATTATAAACACCGGTTTCGTGCAAATCATAAGGAATGAAAGCGGGCCCGGGTTTGTATGGGTATAACTGCTAGGAGGATGGAGGCTGTACTTGTCACAGCAGCCCCAATAGCAGTGTGAATAAACTCGAGGACCTATTGAGCGAAATAGGAGTATCAATTAATGAAGCCATCAACGGAAAATGCGTAGTAATGACAGGAAACTTCAACGCGGCGTCGTAAACATGGGGGTCGCGGCGGGCGAACAAGAGAGGGAGAATCTTGAATAAATGGGTAGCCGACCTGGACCTGAAAATACAAAACGATGGCAGAGACCCGACCTTCTACAGAGCCGGGCGTCAGTCGACGCTCAGTCTAACACTATGCAATGATGCAATCGCTAATAAAATAAAAGAATAGACAGTGCTCACCGACGAAGAAAACCTGAGCGATCACTCTTATATTAGGTCCACATTGGAACTGCAGCAAAAAAACGCTGTCTTTACGAACCAAAACGCACTACAGGATCAAGGACGAAGAGGTCTTCAAGAGCGAACTCAAGAAGGCAATCCTCACAACGCCTTCCGCACCCCAGAAGATCTGCACGACACACTCACCAGGGCTTGCACCAGGTCTACTAAACCTCCTTTTCCAAGGCAAGCTACCTGCCAGCCAAAACACTGGTGAAACATTACCACGCACGAATTTCTGACCAGTGGTTTGATCAGGAACTCATTCAGATGAGATTGGCGAAGAACAGACTAGCTAATAAGGTTAAATAGTATAATAATAAATATGATAAGTTCAGGCTAAAAGAGCTATCAAAAATATATAAGAAAACATGCGCTCGAAAACAAAGAGAATTCTATGTGGACAAATTTATTCCCTCTACACTCCGAGAGAGATGGAAAATTATTAACATGCTTTGTGGCAGAAATATTCAGAAAAAAACTATAATTAAATCGATTAACCACAACAACACATCTACAACTGACCCTGCTGAGATAGCCGAAGTACTCAACATAAACTTTGCAGCAATGGGTTCTAAAACAGTTTACAATAAATATGGGGCAAAGATAACTGAATACAATTATGAAATTAATCAATTAAATCCGCATGACGAAGATATTCCCGCTGAAAAATTTACAATACTTGAAATTACCTTCAGGGCAATTATACTAAAATCAAGTAAGCTTAAAGCAAACATGGGAGGCTGTCAAGCGCATATACCCGGCAAGTTTATTAAGCAATACATAACCTACATATAAAATATTTTACCAGCTATCTTCAACCAATGTCTTACACAAGGGGTATGCCCGGCAGAATTAAAATATGCAATAATTACACCAAGATTTAAACAGGGAGATAAAAATGAAGCAACTAACTATCGACCTATAAGTTGCGTTCCATTTCTAGCGAAATTGTTTGAGTCAATTATCAATGATCAAATTCGCCTCTATCTTGCCAGCACACGCTTTATTAGTCCGATGCAGTTTGGCTTCCGTGGTAAATGTGAGACCAATTTAGCTCTTACACATCTCCAGGAATATATAACTAAAAGCTGGGAGTCGAATCAAATAGTTACTCGTATCTTTGTGGATATTGAAAAAGCATTTGACTCAGTCGATAAAAATATCCTGATCAATATACTCACACAACTCAATTTCGCTGAAGTTCTCATTGCATGTTTTAATTCTTACTTAAGCGGCAGGGTACAAGTCACCAGAAACGGCGACAATTTATCACCTCCATGCTCCCCACACCTCGGTACGCCACAAGTTTCACCGACACTATTCCTAATATTTTTATTAACTCTCTTCAAAAGGCTAGTGAACTTAAGGCTATCGTTTTTGCCGATGACATTACTTTTTTTTGCCCAATTTCCTTACAAAATCAGACTAGCAATGTTAAGTACACAAACAGCCAGCTTACACTTATCTCAAATTGGTATTCAAAACACAGGCTGTGTTTAAATATTAAAAAGACAAAAATGTTCATTTTCACTCCATGGCAAAGATCAATAAAGCCGACAAATAGCAATTGAACTCGATAATACTAATATTCAACAAGCATTCGAAAACAAATGCTTGGGTGTAGCCCTTGACCCATCACTGACGTATCGAAATCACATAAATACCTTAGTTAGCAAACTTGAACAGATTGTGCCCCAATTAAGCAAACTTAGCAATATTGGCGTACCCCCCGATGTGATGTTGATTATATATAAATCGTTATTTCTCTGTCACATAACATATTGCTTACCACTATTCGGGTCAACGCTTTAAACACAAAGTGTTTCTCATCTTTATGCTATTCATAAACTACCATCACTTTACAAATTTGAATTAGGCATTCTTGCGTTTAAAAACTTTCGTGGTATGTTTCGTCTAGATTTATCGTTTCATTTTACATTCAACACCAACAGGAATAGAAACAGCCCACCCCTGAGAATACCCAATACGTATCGTAACTATAGACTTAAATCGCCTGATATGGCCATGGCCAAAATTTGGAACACTCTCGATAATGAATTACGTGAATGTGCATCACTTCAGTTTTTCAAGGAAAAACGGCATCATAAACTACACAATGAACAATGCCTCGATCGATAAGACATCGATATGCAGGTCGTTATTATTATTATTATTATTATTAATGAGTACCAATAAGTACTAATAACTTTATAGATAACTGGAATGACAATTAAAACGGCGCATGAAACACGGATGTTCTGCAAAGTACATGTGTTCGAAGATAATAATAATAATAAACTGAACTGAAACTCATCACATCGCAGAGAGGGACGGATTGCAACAGAGCCAAAGCAGAGCTCAAAAAACGCCATTAGCGCCGCCGTTGCACCCTTTGCGGCGCCAGTTTGACTACAGAACTCCCTGAAAGCGATTATGGCAAGAAAGACCTTAAGAAGCACGCAGAGAGCAGCGGCGCTTAGAATCCTGTAGGCCTACCGCACGGTAAGCACAAACGCAGCCCTGGTGCTGGCTGGTTCCCCACCCTGGGACACAACGGCGTGAGAGAATGGCGAACACAAGCATGTCTAAGCCTCGACTCGACAGCCGTGTCAAAGAATCAGGCTGCTTACTGTTCGTTTGTGCAGCCTCCAGCGAGAATGAGGTCTATTAGAGCACTTCGAAGAGCGTTTTGGTTGACTATTGGGGATGATGCCCTGTCCCTGATGAGTGTGTATGTCTTGTGCAAAACGTTTCGAGCTCGACGTTTCAATCTGTACGACAAGTCGTACAGAGTCTATGCGCGATACCGTGCAGGACGTCCAAAACAATAGCACCAAATAGGGAAATTGTGGCCCGTGTGAGGGCTGCGATTAACGAAACAGTGAAACATAACATACGAATCGCTAGAAGAGAGACTTTGCGCTTAAAGGCCGAGTTTCTCTATAGGATTCTTCACGACCACCATAGACTAAGCAAACAAGTTGGCTTAATATGCCCCTTGATATGTCACTGGCGAAAACGATGGCGCAACGGGTGATTCGACTTGTAAACATTTTTATGACCTTCTACTCGAATTCCAGAGCTTACAGAGTGGCCAGGTGTTAGAGCGCCTCCACCAGCGGAAGTGAAATAGCAATGGCCGGTTGGCAAGGCAATGATCGCCATCTTCTACTTCAGGAAGAGAACAGTGGCGATGATCGAACTGGAGGAAGGTGGTACAGTGTCGAGAATTGGCACACTGCAGAATACCTGCCAAAAGATTGCACTGCGCTCAGCAGGAGATGCTCTCTAAAGCATCTCTTAGGGGACGGTTACTCCACCACTAAAACGCGTCAGCCCATAAGGCTAAAAACATAGAGAATGTTCTCGCCGCATCTGGGTTCAAACTGATAAAGCAAGCTTATTCACCGAACCTGGCAGCGTGCAGGTTCTTCCAGACAACATACCAACAAATCAGTTAAATCTATTATATATTAGGCCTGGAATTGAAACGCCACCCCTCCCCACGTCACACCTGCCAAATCCGAAAAATGTGGTCAGCGTCGTGTCGAGGGAGGGTACGCATTAGCAGAGGCTAAGATGCTTCAGTGGAGCGCAAAGCCATATACACGCACATATGTCGCTGGTTGCGCTCAGCGTTACGAAACGAATTCTTCGGTCCCGCACAAACAGGTCACGAGCCATGATGCTGAATGCAGTGACCACTGTGGTTGACGTTTCCCGCATATACAAATAGCGCTCAATTCGCAAAGAGTTCTACTAGTTACAACGTCTTTCCTGTGAACTCACACAGGAAGTTTGTGGAACGTTATTGTATGCGCCACGTTACATATTTACGTGGCGGAAACGTACGCCTTAACCTGACGCTGTTGCTGTTGACACTCGTCGCCGAGCTGTGTATAGAGAGATGTTGATGCTCAGAGTCGATAGGTAAATATAGGTAGTCCACGGAGACGTTTGCCTACTCAGTCGACCCAGCTGCTCGCGCCTGCAATCACTGCACTGGTAAATTGTCAACAAGCAAAACTCCTTAACCTAACTCCGTGCCTTTTGCTCCCCCCTGCGCCGGCCGATGCCTCGCCTCGTTGCGCCTTCCGTGACGCCTTCATCTGGAAGACGTCGTGCACATAAACATGTATAGATGTCGTATACACAGGACGACTAGTGCACGAGCGTGCGGCGGTGTACATTCATACACAGCCATATGTGGAGATCATATCCGATGCCGTGGTCACTACTGGATTCGACAGATTTGCATCCGTATTCGGCGGCGGCGCGGCTTCCAGGCGGCTAACCGTTTATACCGGTTTCCAAACTGCCGACGTCCCCATGGCATTT
The DNA here is from genome assembly GCA_003439945.1 of Dermanyssus gallinae. Lineage (NCBI taxonomy): Eukaryota > Metazoa > Arthropoda > Arachnida > Mesostigmata > Dermanyssidae > Dermanyssus > Dermanyssus gallinae. The sequence goes on along the minus strand of QVRM01000679.1, from coordinate 175,151 downwards.
ATACAGACCTAAATCTAAATCCTTGGTGACCACCAACCATGGTTGGTTGCTTTTCCCGGCATGTGTATATGTGTGTGTGTGTGTGCGACTGTCCGGAACAGCACCTCAGGCTACAAGTACTTCAGAGTTTTAGACTGTTATCATTATAATTTTGGAGGTGCTCTATTTTATGCGCCCACTAGTATTGATTGTGGGCTGTTCATTAATAGATTCATATATATATATATATATATATATATATATATATATATTGCAGACACGGGCGATAGCCTTTTCTGCAAAATTACCTGAATAGTTATAATTGTTTGAATTTATGTAATAATGGAAATTTCAAGCTCAATGAAGATTTATTGAATTTAAATAAATTTGCCGTCCGGAGAAGACGGTCCCATAAAAAAAAAAAAAAAAAAAATATATATATATATATATATATATATATATATATATGACGCAGGATAGCCTTTACACGCAAAACCTACCTTTAGCCCTACACATTCACAGTTCACTGCTTACTCGAGCGTACATGTTCTCAATATGTTCGGATCGGCTGTGTGTGGCTCTATATACAATATTTTTTTATTTATATATATATATATATATATATATATATATATATATATATATATATATATATATACCCATTTTTTAGTATGTGCCTGTGTCTATAGGAAGTATGGGTGCACCTCCCGTTCATGAAGTTCCTCAGCTGGCTGGCTCGTGTGAGCCTTGCAAGCGCCGACAACAACGTTAGCAGCTTTCTCGGATCATTCGCCTTGCGCGGTGTCTCGATCGCGTCACACACTGTCTGAGAAGAAGGGTGTTGATGCGTTGTGGACCGAAATGCTCAGACAACAGGGCTGACGCCGAGGACCGCATGAACACGCTCGCAGAGCCACGCTCCTCACAGCACACTCACACACATATACACGAACAAACTCATAATGTATAGACACGCACATTTGCGAACTTTTCAAGTTTATCACCGTCCCGCCAGAACAACCCCTTCCACGGCCATGCCCCTCTCCCCCTGTGCCGATTCGCAGAGTCGCTGATGCTGCTGCATGTTATTGTAGTTGTTGTTGTAGCTGTTGTTGTTGATGTTGCTGTTGTTGTTGCTGCTGCTGCTGCTTCGGTTGTTATTATTGTTGATTTTAGCGGCATCGTTGTTGTTGTTGTTGCTTTTGTCACTGTTGCTGCTGGTGCCGCAGCCAGGTTATGACGATAATAGCTTGCGAACTCCGGGGCTGGTTTTCCTATAACGCTTCCTAACAGCCTGTACGGTGCATACAACGCGAAAATCGCTCACTCGCTTAGCGAGTCAGGACCAGTTGCAGAGTTGTTGTTGTTGTTGCTTACTAAACACAAGGCCACATGTCAACATCAGAATGAATTTACCGGCGAGACGTGACGCGTTTTTGCCTGTGCCTGCACTTCGTGTCGACAGGAAGGGCGAGACGCCGACGCTAGGTGTCATAAAAACGACGTCTTAGGCATGTGTCACAATGAATGCGTTCGTTTCATAAACGTATGGTCAAACAGGTAACACTTTTCTCATTGTAACATACAATAAACGACTTACCGAACTGCGTTGCATGTGGAATCTCGTTAGATCCAATTGAAGTCCCTATTTGCACTACCACTCTCGATGTATCTTGATCAATAAATACAGCAGAGCATGCAACGAGGCAACCGTTAACGACGTGTCATGTCATGACTATTAGCGCACCACATCACTCTCGTATCCCAGAGCCGTTGGCCAGAATCAGCGCAAGTGGCGCACATTGATTTGATGCATTTTGCTCTGCTCTTCGTTGGACCTTTTGTGCTAGCCCGACTTGACCAGAATAGGAACCAAACACGATCACGGTCAGCTCGATTATTATTATTATTATTATTATTATTATTATTATTATTATTATTATTATTATTATTATTATTATTATTATTATTATTATTATTATTATTATTATTATTATTATTATTATTATTATTATTATTATTATTATTATTATTATATTATTATTATTATTATTATTATTATGTATCTGTAACAGGTGTGGGAGAGCTTGTGGGAGATATCATGCGGGGGAGTGCCGCAGAGTTGAATCACTGGCCAGGCTGGCTCAGTGACCGTGTTTTTATGTAATATTTGACTATATACCTAACAAAGGTGATTAATAAATGAATTAATGAATAATTATTATTACTATTATTATTATTAGTATTATTAATATTATTATTATTTATGTAGCTGCTGTCTGAGTTTAGCATATGCGCGCGTTTCCCAGTGAGTCTCGGGATCATACCGTTACCAAATAGGTTGTAATTTTTAGAATTTGATACACATGGCACGCATGCACTGCGAAAAGCATATATATATATATATATATATATATATATATATATATATATATATATATATATATATATTCATTTTATTACGAAAGAGTAGCAGACAGAACGGTGCCACGCCAGGAGAAACAGCGGACGTTCCCTAGTAAAAACTGCCAGTGTGTGGATACCCGACATAGGCCTTAAGAGCGCACCCGCTGTTTTCATTATCTTGGTAAGTTCAAAGGGAGAACGCGTAGACAAGAAGTCAAATGTCACCGCGGCTTAGTGAGCTACCTTTTGCTGGACAAAGCTCTAGTTTTTCGGTCTCGTTTGCATTTCGGCTTAAAAGGCGAGCAGTTTCCATGCAGCGCCGCTGGCATAAATTGTCTAACGCACTCACGAAACGATTTCCAATTGATCTGGTCGGTAAATCGAGGGCAGCCGAAGCTTTGCAGTTGTGTTAAAACGCCACTATAAACTTTTCTGCTGCCACACGAATATCGCATACGACCTGTTTACTACACGAACTGAGAAAGGAGGACAAAAATATGCTAAAACACTCTTCCAGTAAGTGACTCAGGGCTCTAGATCAATGTGTCTAGTAAATCAGGTCCAATCAGATCCATACCACTACCTAGATGAATAGGCTGTACCAGCCTAAATACACATATTTTAGTCCGAAATGCCTGCCGATTATAGCTGCATATTGGCTTTATCGCTGTAGACTGCATGACAATGCCTCGAAAGCAATCCGCAAAAGGAACTTGTCCACAGCAGACGCTGAAGACGACCCGCTCTCAGCCGATCTCGCTCTTCTTTTGGGTAAGGACAACTAGTGCTTGCCTGATGAGGGCCGTTTCACTGCCTGATGAGCGCTACCTATTAGAGGCAACACGAACGGCCTTCCTGAAAATGCCGACCTGCTTCAGGAATTCGATGCCGACAGTGAGCGTGAAAATTATTTAAAAAAAAACGACAAAAAGACAAGTCAATGCAGTTGTATCAATAATTCATGTTATTCGTATAGAACGTTTGTAAGGCTCTCGATACGCTTGCTTAGATAATCAGTACGTCCAATTCCTCCCCGCCGAATAGTATGTATGGAACATTAAACGTAAAACAGAAATATACCAATACGCATGAACAAAAACGCATGAAAATCTACCAGTCTTGATGATTAAACATCAACAAACATTAAACCTAAAACCTTATAACCAAACAAACTACAGATATTGTCGCTGCTAGCAGTACTCAAACAACACACACGCACACATTCGTGTTGCAGAGTACCGCTTACTTATGTACTTGAACGACTGAACAAAATAAATAGTACGCGTCGCATGTTTTTCGTCTCAGTTGTAAGCCTGTTTGAGTGGCTAAGCTACTATTCGTGTTGTTGATTAAAGTTTCTTTGAACGACGTTCACTGAGAACAAATCATAAACCATACCCTGGAGAGTTAGCGGCCATCCTGCTGCCACGCGGACTGTTGGGGGAAACCCGAGATATCTTAACATGTCTGGTCCTTGGTGCATTGAAGATATGCCTCGCGGCAATTTCAAGCCTGTAAGGGACAAAGGCTAGTCTAGAGTTGAAAACTAAAGCGAATTCAACGTTATGTCTGTATTTGCATAAATATTCGCGAGTACATACGATGGCTATTGAACGCCAACTATCCCCCGGCCACTCCGCCAACTGTTGGCCGGGGGGGGGGGGTGGGTCCTTACGGGACTTGAGCAGTTTTGTTTAGTGGCTCGTGTATATGCATATGCTGCCGTCGTATATTGTAGATACGGCATATCATCCGGCGTACGGCATACATACTCATGTTATTGTAAAAGTTCTTTCTTTGATGCTGTTTCTTAACGTCGTCGGTGTTTGACGGACGGGTGTTTGACCACTCTGAAGCCCTACTGGAGCATAGTGTTCGTAGCTGTGCCTTGTTGACTTTGTTTCCTATCCCTGTGCTTTGTATGGATGGGCTGTTGCAAAACGCACGGCTTGTATCGAGAGAAGAACACATAGCTAAAATGGATTAGAACGTCGATGGGCAGGCAACCACTTGTAGTATATATACATATATATATATATATATATATATATATATATATATATATATATATATGTATAAATATATTTTTTTATGGGACCGTCTTCTCTGGACGGCAAATTTACTTAAGTTCAATAACTCTTTATTGAGCTGGAAATTTCCATTATTGCATACATTCAAACAATTATAAGTATTCAGGAAATTTTGCAGAAAAGGCTATCGCCCGTGTCTGATATATATATATATATATATATATATATATATATATATATACATATATATAATATTAAATGCTTTGCAATATTTTTGCCTTGTGCCAAGCATATAATTCTAGCATATTGATGTGTTGACTCGGAACCTTTAACATAACCGGTTAACTGAAATGTATATATATAGGGTTTGAGATTTTGAAGATTTTTAGAGTAACATTAAAACAAAATTGTTTAAGCCATTTTTTTTCTTTTTTAATATAGACACAAATATTATTTTTTATGCAATATGGTGAGGTGGAGGTTTTGTCATTTCTAGAAGCCGTATACGGGATACCTACTTTTTAACACTTTTTTTATAAGTTAATCAAGCCCTTTTGTATTAATGCGCGCTTTAATGTTGGTCCTTAGTTTGCTAATGGTCGTGGGATTGTTTGCGCGCACTTTGACCAAAAACAAAGGGGTCTAACGGCGTTAAATTGCAAGATCTTGGAGGCCAATGAAAATCTCGTAACGCGAGATTACGCGCCCGAGGCATTTCTCATCCTCAAAAACGCAATTGTCTTGCCGTTGGCGATGTGGGCACCATCTTGTTAGAACCTAAGGATGCTCGCATTGATTCCTCCAATAATAATAATAATAATGCCTGGTTTGGGATGCGACAGTATCCTGCACGGCCGCACCGTCTTATTTATCAATCAATCATATCTATTTTACTCAAATAGAGTATGTACAAAATAGTTCATGCTATTATTAAACATAAATACTTGTTGTTTTGCCGTTCCATTGAGAGAAGAAGTGTAAGTTCGTTGCAGTGCCGGACAATCAACCGCGTTGTACTTAGCGCATTGCTGCGAGCAGAACCGACAAATACACTGAGTAATATAGTCTTCATGAAACTCCCTACGGGAGCATACGAGGTGATGGAACCCGTGTACAATGTATCTGGTATATACATGCTTGTCATCGCAGGCCACCCCGGCCCACAACCAAGGAGACTTAAAGACGTCGAGCGTTCTTACCTCCGTCGCTGCTTCCGTGAATTTGCGTCGCCACTCTCTCAAGAAATGGTTAAGTGACTCCGTCAATGGCATACGCAGCCTAAGCCGAAGCATCTCCACCACCGGCGCACAGTCCGACAATACATACACAAAGCGGCTTCTCGCCTTGATTGAAAGGCAGAGTACTCGCTTCATGTATAGTGTGAAGCACTTTTCAAGCAAATAAAAATTAGCTTGAGATAGGTGTTGCCACACTCTGTCTAAACTATACGCCAACTTTGGCAGAGTTTTTAACATAAACAAGCGCACTGCCGTATCGACCGACAGTCGCCGTACATCTCCGACCCTCCGTAGAGAGCTGCCAGTGCCGAGTTAACACTGTTCTCGATGTGTGTAGTAAACGATGTTCCCCTGTAGTGAATCCGGAGACCCAAATATGGGAAAGAGTTTACAAACTCCAATGGCCTCCCGCAGCAACGAATAACGTCGTTTGCAGCTAAACGCCCACCGCGACGAAACTTAATCGCCTCGGTTTTGCGTGAGTTGATTTCTAGCCTTTTTTTCATGAAATACGCCTCTACCATGGCGGTAATGCGCGAGATGGCATCAATGTTACGATGAGCAACAACGATGTCATCAGCATACATCACTACCACGGCATGTTGAAAGTCTTGACGCACGTATTGAACAAGGTCGGCCAGAAGCAGAGTGAACGAGATGCAGCTTAGTGGGTCCCCCTGAGGAGTCCCAACATTCTGCGTTAGCTCACGCACGCCGCTCCTTACCTTGACCAACAGTGTATCATCGTCGAAAAAACTAGAAATTACTCGCAGAAGAGCTCCACTTATGCCAATCTGTCTAAAACAATCGATCATATGATCGCGCGGAGCCTTGTCAAACGCCTTGACGCAGTCAATGAAGACTGCATACAGGTGGCCTCTTGGTCGAGACACCGCCCGCTCTACTTCGGATTGCAAAACGTGAAGTGCGTCGCGGGTCCCCATGCCTTTTCTAAATCCGAACTGCTCGGGAGGCAGAGCATGGTTTGCTACATTTGCAATATTTTCAATAATCAGCTTACAGAATATTTTCGTGAGCGTTCGCTCCGACGCCACTCCCCGGTACAGATTTGGGTCACTTCTATCGTCGCCGTGTTTACCCTTAAATAACAAAGAAAGCCTAGCAATGTGCCAAACTCTAGGCATTTGCCCTTCCTCCATAATTCTATTAAAGAAATCACAGAGGATCCCCTTCAAGAGCGGCTCCGATTGCACCTAATGTTCGAAGTAGACCCGATCTGGCCCACTACTATTCCATCTAGGAAGGGATCGGATAACTCGGCATACTTCTTCTTCCTCAAAGGGAAGATTCATTGTGTGCTGCTCAAGTGAAAGTGGATACTCAACCTCTGCGGCCGAGTTTTTTACGTAAGGGCTGAACAGCAGATTCGTCAAGTGACGCTCTACCTGCTCGTCATTCAGTGAGTGCCGTATCCCCTTACGAGAGCGGTTTATGTAGGCATGGGGCTCCCTTTCTGCTCGCTCAAGCAGACGGGCTTCCTCTCGCCTCGCATGTTCGACCTTATAGTCACGGCATAGCCCTATGTAGGACTTTCTACGAGACGCGTAGTCCTGTCTTCGCCTTGCTTGGAGCTGTGGATCTGCTCGGGCTTTTGCTAGTCTCAGCAAGCCGAGTAGTTCTTTATGTCGGGGGTAACAAGTTCGTGTGAACCACGGCCGGGATCTCCGCGGCTTGAACTTTTTCCACTTAACTGCTCTCTGCATTACTTCTTCGAGAGTCCGACAGCAGACATCTACATCAATTCCGGCCAATACACTCTCAATACCGACTGGAAGCGCGGGTAAATCGAGTTGACGGGTCGGCTTCATCTGTGAACGTTTCTGCTGTTCCTGCCCTAGAGCAGGCACGCGTACTACAGCTCGTACAGGTAGATGCTTTCTTGAAGCAAGCTCCAGAACTTTAAAGCTCTGAAACTCAGTACGATCAAGATTATGAAACAATAAGTCTATGGTACTCCTGCCGCTATGGCAGACGTAGGTGAAGTCATTTCGTGCATTAGCACACACAAAACCCACATCATCCATAAGCTGCAGGAGAACTTCCCCTTTGTCGTCATTGGCTCCCTCATCTATTCTGCAATTAAAGTCACCTCCAACGATTGTTGGAGCCCTAAGGTTAAGACCCGAGAGTCCCGCGGATACGACGTCTGTAACTTCTGCAGAATTAACTGTCGGAGGGAGATAAAACACGGCAATGTTACCGTCTTATTTATGCCACAGCGCGACGGAGGCGGGATGGGTTGCCGAACATGCAGAAAAAGAAAAGTGGCGTAAATACACAGAATTAGAGGCTAGATACAATTTTGTGCCGATTGCAATGGAAACATTGGGCCCGGTCAGCAGAAGTACAAGAAAATTTATTAAAGACTTAGGTGATCGAATATGAGCAAACACCGGGAGTATACGCGATAACGAATTTCTGTCTGCTTTCACTGGCAGTTTGCAGAGGAAATGCCGCGTCGATATTAGGTGCGATGAGCTGAGAATAGCTAGATGGTAACCATGAAATAACGAGGATACACATTCACACCTCACAATTGTATTGTCCTAACACATAATAATAATAATGCCATTACGCTCGTTAATCGCTGCGGGTAGCGAAAAATTCGTTCCGGGCTTTGATCCAAACTATTGGCCACAGCGGCGATATATTTAGACGAACCCTTGCAACCCTTGAGTTGGTGGCACCTCTCCACTCCTATGACAACCGTGAGTTGCACAAAGAACTCTAGAGAGCATACCCTTATAAATTTCAATTTGCATGATAAATTTTAATAATCTGAATGCGTTGACCTATTGAGTAACGCTTCCGTTTGGATAGAACGTTGCCTGATAGAACAGAAATTTGGCAGTTCCAATTAGTTGTGCTTACAAACAAAAAACGGGCTGCAAAGACAGCAGAGCTGAGCACCAAAAAATGTAAGTTATATATATATATAACTTACATCATTCCCAAGTGAAAGTGAACTCCAACTAGTACTTAGTGTGGAAAACACGGTTTAGCCAACCTAAGTAAGGTTTCCTGCACCGGCGCGCCGCTGTTACGCTGAATGTCGAGCAATAGGCTTTGCATGAGACACTGCTGAAAGATGTTTCTCCTGCATTAGACGTGAATCTTATCGGTAAAATGGTAGCCAACATTTTGTAGAACAGCAGTGGCTTTTTCGCCAAAATGATGAGCCACTGAGTAAGTCTACGCACCTTACCCTGTCTTACGTGTTTTACTCGGTCGACTTAACCTTGTCGTGCAGTCATGAATACATAAGACGCGTTTTTTTATATATATGAGGATGTTTAGGACTTGCTAGCTTTGGACGGCTCTAATTAGGCGAACAGCGAGAGATTAGCTGAAGAACGAACCTCGACGAGCCAGATATTGAAAAGTCAGATAGAGAAAGCAGCTTGTCAGCCCGCCCTTCTCACGTACTAACTCATATAACACGATGCCCGCCTAGACTAATAACCCAAGGACGACGAGAAGTACGAGACGCCTGCCTAAGCCCTAATTGATACCGGCCGAAGCTCTCAGGAAGGTCGAACAGCCCGAGGTTTAGTCAACGAACCCGGTGATAGTGGTTTAGCATGGCTGTCAATGTAGCAACATGACGACGTACATACAGCTCGTTGACTGAGTCATTCCACGGGAGACTCCATTTCGCACTAAGTTTCCAATAGGCATCGGCGATAGTCGAGCCCGGTGGCGTGGTGGGTGCATGCGTCTGCGCCTCGCGACCGGAGAAGACACATAGCAGGTGCGCGGGTTCGAGCCCCACCGTTGCCCCATTTGTATTTATGGGGGTAGTCCGTCTATGAAGCAATGCGAAAAGCAGTCCCATGGACGTTAAATCTTGGCTGAGAGTCAGCCCCGAAAGGAGGCATCGGCGATAATGGCACGGGTGTCGTCTCTCCACAACTGGCGCCAACTGGCACGACTGCCACCAGGGACGCAGGTGACAATGACCCTTAAAATGACGGGCCCATATGCGTGACACGGCAGGCCACACATCAAGGATTCCATCGGTCGGTCCACTGACGACTCAGTGGCGGCTTACGAGGCAGGGTGAACCGGATGACGAGGAACGCCTCGCAAAGCGGGCTACTTCGTGCGTGGGCTACCAGCTATCTGCTCCCGTCCCTAATGATCGTAATTAGCGACAACACAAGAGAGATGTCTAGTGCCGCCACATACGATAAACGAATCTGCTTTATGTCTCACTGCTGTGCACGTGTTTGCATACTCGGACTACGAAAAAATTGAACGATACAGAAACGAACGAAAATTGATCGAATACAATTGTGGTCAAAGCTTCTTTCTCTACGACTATGCCGTGAGCTGCGGTCCCTTTAAAGGCATATCGGCGCTACTCTGCATATCGGCGAAACGGGAGCAAGGAACATGGCCATGCCCTTCTAGCAACAAAGTAACAATTCAAAACAATCTTAGCCACGGTGACCACAGGCCATATCTTAACTGACCTCACCCCGTGATTGAATTTAGCACAAACTACAAAACAGAGTTAAGAAACATAAAATGATCCACACACGTGTCGAATCTCTTTGGCTTGCTTCTTCCTAAGCACGCGCCTGAAGAACATGTTATTCATCGACGGGTCTTGTGCCGAAGTACTCAGGCGCATGCACAAAACTTTATTTTTCTTTGAGGAATTTGTATTGCCTGTCTATCAAGTGTTTGTGTTAAAGTTATGCTGCTGACTATTTTCTATGTGCGCGCGGGTAAAGTTCTACTTTCTAGGAAACAACGTGGCTACCTCAGCGAAGTGTCGCTTAGCATTCAATTAAGGTCTCCTTCAATAACAGGCCTTAAGAAAATAAGCGAAAATATTACCGGCTTGCTTAACTAACGCAGTTAAATTTTCATTCCGTGGTTCTATGCAATACAAATATTCTATTGGTTAGTGCGCTCGACTCTAATCAATAGATCCTTAGTGGGCGAGCGTATATTGCCAACAAGCTCGGAGAGGATTTATGCTGTCTATGGGCCCGAAACTCAGTGCGATTGTACCGCAACTCATTCATTTGATCGCATTTATAACGTATATTTTGTTGTGACGGACATTCATGGTGAACGTGGAGGAACAGAAGGTAGATGGAGAGTCTGCGAGATTGCACGCATGGAAAGCACGTCGCGTGAATGATTTAACTCGCATTTTACTAGTTATGGCTTTAAGAAACGTTCTATTGATATGAGTGCCGCCCCACCCATGGGCTTGAGGCAAGCCATTGTGTAACTGCGCGCTTGTAGACGTTACGGTTTCCATTGTCGCATACGTTGCTGGATTTTCCATAAGGTAGTTTGCTAGACACAACCTATTGTCTTAACCATCGTCTCGTCTCGTAAAACATCATCAGTTTCCCCTCCCTTCTGCAGGTTTTAAGAGGAGGGTTTTCACGCAATTGGAGGTTGCTTGCTTTTAAACAAAGTGGTAAAATTAATGTAAAGCATAAAACAATACAAAAGATTGGTTTCAAACTGTATAAATAAAATACGAGCATCAAGTAACTGTATGGACGTTACAATTACATGTTAAGGATCTTGACATTTACGTGTTGCCATGATAAAACTGTAGTATGTGCTCGAGATTATAGCATCACATTCTACGGTATGCACACTCTCAACTGATCAAGACGGAAGGAGTTATCCAGGCTCCGTTTACAGCCTACCAACGAACTATTAGTTTTACGAAACTTGCTGAACTTCTAATACCTTATGAGAAAGATCCGTTAAGGGACGAGCGTCTAAGGGAATCCGTAACATTTAGCGCTACGTTATTTAGATTTTATACAAACTTGCTTCAGGACCACAGGCCATGACGCTGTCGCAGACTTTGGGGCCGCCTCGAAAACTTCTAGACGTCTACTCAGGTTTAGCTCTCGCACGATATAGAATCACTAACTTATAGGAAACAACCATATATTTGCTTAGCCTACACTTAACCTACATCCCTCTTAAGTTCACATACTTATTTACATGGCCTTATAGTATCTGATCGGCTTTTTCGGAAACCTCGTCCTTCGAATCGTCGTTTACACCCGTGTCACATACTGTTGTATGTCTGGGACACAGTCAAATACACTACTTATCTTTATATATATATATATATATATATATATATATATATACTATATATATATATATATATATATATATATATATATATATATATATATATGTATAATCTTGTGATGACTCATTAATCCTTTACAATACGTTTGCACACTCGGCAGTGCTCGCCTTAATAAAAATTGAGGTAAAAGAGTGTCACGTAAAGTTAAGATCCAGCTGTCCGTGTCCTTGCTTGTTGGCAGCCCCCGCTCTTATGAACTCGTTGCGAGCGGTATATTCTCAAAATCTCTTGCAACGGTAAAACGGTAAATTATATATATATATATATATATAATACTTACAACTACAATAAACTCTAAAAAAAAAAATCGCGTTGCGAGCGGAGGCATCGTCGATAAGGACATTTTTAATAGAACTCTGTTTGTACAGTGCACAAACACTACCAAATTCCAATAAGGAAACTGTGCTCTGCACTGCATCAGGATTTGTTGCTAACTGTCCCGCAGCTATACGACGCGCTTGGTAGTGGCGTAGAAAGGTCTGTCTAAAGCGTTTAATCACACTGTACGTATAACAGACCATAAAATCACCGTTATTAATCACATAGAAGGGCGTGTACTTCAATTGTCGTGGCAATTTATGTAATGTTTTCCCGGAAAGATGAACGTAACTAATTGCCAACTAAGCGAGCGCTATTTGAGTTTGCATGCTCTCATCTGGCCATCAGCCAAGCAAAAAGGTGCCTTAGCAATTCACATTTGCTTAGTTGACGTAGAGCAGATATGTTGCCTTGCATGAAAAGTGAGTCAATACTAGACACAACCATGACTAACACGCTTTGAGGACACCTGATCCGCAGGTGTCTCAAAAACGTCTCTTGAACGCTTTGCACTAACTTTCCGTATTTAGACAGATGGGGCTCCCAGACAGGAGAGCAATGTGTTTGGAAACACAAGGGATTTATAAGGGCGAGTGTACACATGAGTCGTAAAATAAAGCAGCGAAAGACAGTATTTAAAATGCGCAATAATGTCTCCACAGCCTTGGTAATATGAAGGCTAAAATTAAGATCAGGCGTAATAGATATACCTAAGTCCCGTGTATAAGAGCAAGAGTCGTGAGTAAAAGCTAGTTCAGTTAACAACATCAAGATAACTCGCAGTAAGAGTGACATCTAGTCTTTCGTAATCGAGCTAACCATTCAACGACACTATGCCACAAAAATTAGGTACAAAATTTAAACATATGGCGTCGAAGTTGTGGCCCATCCAGTATCCTTTCATTCAACAGGTAGTAGCTGCCCGTCCGTAAGTAGAGGCGTTTTTCGACGCCGAGTCGTTAGCGCAAATCCGCCTATATACCACAGCACAATGCGACACAGTTCTCCTCTAGGCTAGCCATAGGACGCCTGCGAGGGACGCGGTGCCAATTTCGCGTACGATACGGCACAACGCGACGGGAGATGAAGATACAGTAACAAGCAGGCATAATTCCGTCCACATCTACGGTTGGTTGGTCAAACACCGGCCGCCGTCGTCATCGTCTTTAGTTCATCCCCTCAGCAGTCATAGGCTAACGTCTGATTCAGAATGACGGTCATCATCCTAGACAATGTTACGCAGCGTTATCTATAGGAGCACCACAAGAGCACTTATGTGCTCTTGTGGTGCACGAGATTTGTTCGTTGGCGTTCGGGACTATGGGAGCTGCAGGGAACTGCCCTTGCAAAAGAAGCAAATTTAGCTGCCCCACGTTCGTAGAGCCATGTTTAGTTTAAAAGGTTTGCAGTAAAAAGGCTTTTACGAATCGTAACTACCTAAAGTAAAATGATTCACAAATCTTAACCACCTAATGCTCGTCAAACTATGACCAGGCAAATATCATAGGTGAAATCTGTTCTCCGCCCTTTTGACATTTTACCTGTCGTTTATGGACTGCGACAAATGGGCTGTGTATACCCAAAAAGAAGAACTTTTCAATGGCTTGTTTGTCTTGCTAAGCTATATCATAAGAGTAGCGTTGGCATATGCCCTACGTATAATATATACATGCATACAATAATGCATAAATACGTACAGGGTGCCTGTCTAGGTAAACACACACACACACACACTAAGTTCGCAATATTGTACACGTTCAGCGGAACAAACAACATGAGCTGCTACATAAGGCGAGCGAGCGAGCGACGGGAGCTTGCATCGATTACGTAATAGAGTACACTAGAGTCAAAACATAACGCCGGGAGGTCGTTGCAAAACGTCACTATTGAGCTATATTCGGGGCGGCGCCTTAGGTGTTGGCCGATGACACGGGCCGTTGAACCTTGATGATCTCTCTTACCCTTTCCTTTGACTGGTAACAAGCAGCAGAGGTCTGTCCTCTAAGGTAAGCTGATAGGGCCTACAGCAACGACAGCGACGCCGCTACGGCGTTCCTACTAAGTTTAGCCTTAAAAGTTCCAAAGGGCTTTGTAAAGAGATGATGTGTTCTCTTCTTTTTTTTTCAGACGGCCGTCTTAGACAAATCCTGGGAAGTCGGGGAGCGATCCGGCGATCCCGGGCAATCGCAGCCTCCTGAGGTTCCGCAAACGGCACGAACTCTCGGATTAATGAAGTTGGAGTTGTAGTAGCACAAACTGGCGGAACAAACCAGAAGCCGGATTGGCGGCGAGCTGACACGGCGTGGGCGGGTACAGTGCAGAGGAGAATTGCTCTCAGCGCTCTCTTTTATAGAAATTCCCGGGCCCATTAAAACGCCTTCTGAGGCCTGCGGACCTCATCGTGAATCGAGAGGATAAGCAAACCAGCGGCAAACATCACCGAAAGAGAGAAGATTGGCTTTGCTTTCTAGGCGAAATTAACCATATCTACCGGCTATAGCTGCTGTTGGTTATGCACGGTATGGGCGAACAGCTTACTTTGTCAGCTGGCGCAGCCTTTTGCCGTTTGTATTGCTTGTCTTTATATACTAATGCGTGGGTAGACCAGCATTTAACAGCCGTTTGGTCTCATTCAAATCAGTGCTATCGAACTCTCTTGGCGAATATCTGTCAAAGCAATCGAATCGTTTTTTTCTACTTACCGATTACCGCTTAGGCACCAATTCCAACTGAGCTTGTTTTATGTTTGTCCACTAGTTAGTACTGGCTACGTTTAGTTTGAATTGATTGTAATGAAACATGACGTTCAGTACTAATACATACTACAAATAATTTGATCTGACAATAATTGCAGGTTCGGAATATGCCTTGAATTTGGATTTTTATTAGCACACATAGCAGCTATCTATACTGGGGGCATAAGCCATCTTCATGTATGGCATTTGAATGTGCTCATGCTTCTGTAAATGTATGCATTATTACGTCAACTCAAATCTGCACATTTGAATTAAGATAGCATCGAGAAAATGCTACATTTAATGTGAGAGAAATTAACCAAAAAAAAGGAAGTGTCTGGAGTTCCCACACTCTCTACGCTAGTCAGTCGTAATTCGTCGCATAAAGTCGCCGCAGAGGGCCTATGCTGTTGTGTAGATGTGCGGACTGATGGTAATGGTAGAAGCATTATAGAAGTCTCAGTAACAACTCTAGTAGTGACTCTGTGCGCATGCAATACGCGTTATAAAGTACAGGGTGAACAGATAATGCCCAAAGACGGCACGAGAGTCTCGTTTGACAGCTGTTGGCCTGCAATGTAAGCAACAGCATTTGCTCTTCTTCGGTCGGCCTTCGGTCATCATGATTGATGATCGTTGACCTCTGCACAGTTGCAGCGACCTCTTTGCAACCTAGCCCTGCGCTGAGCTCCTCGAGAACATCTCAAGCCTCTTTCGGAGGTGGAACAGGTGGAAAATGTTCGTATGCATATCGTATGTACATCATCATGCCCACTATGCGAGCTGTCTTGCACTGCAGGACGAAATCCATTTGAATAGACTATAGGTCGGTAAGGACAAAGCATCCACTCGATGGTGGATGAGGACCAAAATGTATTAGGTGACAGGCTCCTGTCGACTACACCGTATATCTACTGTTGAATGCGTGCTAACAGGTTTTGAGTACGTAGTTTCAAAATAGTGGACAACAGTGTGGAATCAAGGTGAAAACAACCTGCTTAAAGCGAACGCCTTATGGCAAAAATTCTTTCCAATAAAATCCTTTGTATATATATATATATATATATATATATAAATATAGCAGGAAAAATATGTGTAATGTAAGAACGCGCGCATGGCCCTACGGGACAAAACTCAAAGCATTAGGTTTAAGCTTGGGCTGGTCCTCCTGGCCAGAGTCTCACGCCCCTTCACATTCTGAACACCTAATGACAGAGGTTGCAGCAAAAAAATGCAGTTCGCCCGCCCTCTTCTGTAACAAGTGCCAATGTTCTCCCAATATCTCTAAGTACTTTCTTCGCAAGCAACCCCCCTCCTCAACGTCTCGAACGCAAGAGGTGAGAACAAGTGAGGGTAATAACTAAGGCCTTGAATAATTGAGGCCTTGAATACTTTCTGCACTTGGCTGCTTACACTAGGGCTACCGCGTGTTCAGGGCGGGCCATTTAAGGGCTAAAGGGTCAGTTACGGTCGCATTCCATACCAGCATTTGGCCCCGCTTGAAGAGGGTCAGGGTTCTGCCATTAGGACTTTTCTTATCGTCTCTGACTAAACCGGGGGCTACAAAATGCACTGGTAGGCTGCTAACCGTAGTCCTGCACAAAATGTCTGCACATTATGCGCGAACTCTGGGGACAGTCCATAAGTACCAGAGTCCATGGTAACCTAAAGAGTCGATCTTGTCACCGCATATGCACCTATAAGGGGAGACTTGCTTTTGCTCCCAATCTCAACCCGGACCAACATTCGTGTAGATTTGTCGTCCGAAAGGGGTGCCCAACCAAGGGCTCGGGCGGGTGTGCAACCATGCACCCGCACTCGGCGAGTAAACTGACTGAACCCTCGCTTTGTCGGCGGCCGAAGTTTTTCGGTCCTATAAGTCTCCATCGCTCTATGGAACGTAGTTTGCCTCTTCTGTTCACGCACGCTGAAGAGACGAGATCGCCGGGAGAATCCCACAGAATGCAATGGCGTCACTTAGAGTCCGCTTTAGAGGGATAAGGGCTTAGGCGCAGTCTCGCAGCCGCAGGTTAAGTATAGATTCCAACGCGAAGTCCGCTCTAAGTTAGTTTCCTGCAAGTGAGCCGAGAAGGCTGAGCAGTTGATTTCCCTGAACAGATTTTTCAGCCTCGATGCGGAAAACCACGAACGTCAAAGGTACAACCCTCCGTGTGCAGCCAGCTGGGAAAGGCGATTAGAACCAACCTGGAATTTTTCTCTCTTTCATGTGATCGTCCAACGAAAGTGGTGAGAGAACAAGAGCACCCTCAATTCGGGCAATTCTCGACGAGCGTTCATTTGCTAGAAATTTAATTCACTTCCTTGCACTTCTTTAAACCAAACTCAAACAAAAAACGCCGCTACCGATTGTCGACATTTGGTCTGTGAGTAGCCAATAAATGGCGTTTTTAGGCAAAACGTGGTGGCTAGTAAAGAACGAAGTTTTTGCGAAGTCTCTTCCCGACGACCGTGTCGCACCTTCTGGCCGGCGTTATATGTCCTTTAGAAGAATCTGAATTTTCTCACGAACACGACGGTGTACTCTGTTTCTGCATAGGAGGACTGGTTGTCTTGTAATGGCACATTTTATAGTCCTATGTTGGGCAACAACACCAGTGTCACAAATTGTAGTAATATTACCCTCACTTCGAAACAAGACTTCTCAGAGACCACGTTCTGTTAGAAAAAAATATTTGCTTTTGATGAGCTTTACAATTCTTATTATCGATCTCCAAACTGTCCTGAAACACCCTGGTATATACAGGTAGTTCTACAAGTTCTTAAAATGAGCTTTTCAGAATTCGAATTTTTTCGCGCTTTCACCGCTATTGGAAACGGCAACTTTTCGAATGCTAGCAGTCAAAATATTATGGTGATTGGCCGTTGCGATTTCGTTTGATCGCTTTTCCCGTGCAACGTATCGGCGTGATTTTGAAAAATTGAGAAAAAAGAGTTTCGAGTGGTTATCAAGCGTTTTTATTTCAAAAGTTGGAATGCGACCCAAGTGAAAACTGAGTTAGATGAGGTGTACGGTGACTCTGCGCCATATTTTGCCACTGTTTCCAACTGGATTAATGAGTTAAAAAGAGGTCGCAGGAGCACCGAGGATGAACTACGTTCAGGACGCCCAAAAACGGCAACTGATGAGGAAAACGTGGAAAAAGTGCGGAAAATCGTTGCCGCAGATAAGCGAGTGAACATTAAGGAGATATCGGAGGCCTTGGGGATCAGTTTGGGTCGTGTGCATTTCATCCTGCACG
Source organism: Dermanyssus gallinae (assembly GCA_003439945.1). Lineage (NCBI taxonomy): Eukaryota > Metazoa > Arthropoda > Arachnida > Mesostigmata > Dermanyssidae > Dermanyssus > Dermanyssus gallinae. The sequence continues at coordinate 157,019 of QVRM01000679.1, read as the reverse complement.
AGAACTTGAAGATGAAAAAACTCAGAGCAAAATGAGTGCCGCATTTGCTCAACCAAGGCCAAACAGACGCGCGTGTTTCCGCTTCACAGCGAAATTTGGCCAAGATGTCGAAAAATCCGTCGGATTTTTGGCGCAGATTCGTGACCGTCGATGAAAGCTGGGTCCATCACTACACTTCCGAGACCCAAGAAGCATCTCGCCAATCGTGTGCACCTGGTGAAGGACCTCCGAAGAGGGTGCGGACAACGGCATCGGCCGGAAAGATGATGGCTACGGTTTTTGGGACCCACGTGGAATAATTCTGGTCGACTACCTTGAGAGCGGTAAAACGATCACAAGAGGGTATTATGCAAGACTGTTGGACTGCCTGAAGCAAGAACTCATCGTGAAACGGCCCGCTTTGCAGAAGAAGGTTGTCCTGTTTCACCAGGACAATGCTCCCGCACACAAGTCACGGCAAGCACCGGCAAAACTGGCCCAACTGAGGTTCGAACTTATTGAACAACCTTCCTATTCTCCAGACCTGCCCCCCTCTGATTATTTCCTCTTCAGACATTTGAAGAATCGTCTCGGTGGAAAGCGTTTTTCCAGCAATGAAGAGGTTACAACTGCTGTCAATGCCTATTTTCAGTCTAAAGACGCAGAATTTTACTCAAGAGGTATAAATGCTCTGAAATCTCGGTGGGAAAAGTGTATTGAGCTTCTCGAGGAGTATATCAAATAAGAAAAAATTAAAAACAAGATTTGGAAAATTCTTGGTTTTTATTTTAAAAACTTGTGGAACTACCTGTATATATGCGAGGGTAGAATTGGCCTCGTACTTTAAATATCTCTCTCTCTCTCTCTCCATATATATATATATATATATATATATATATATATGTATATACAAGGCTAACAATGTACCCCCTGTAAACATCAATGCATTTAATCTTTGAGGGCCAGGGAAGTCATCTATTTTAATCTGTTGCCGCCATTATTATACTTGCTTGAATCATGTAGGTGTGCACATATATGCATCTCAGAAATTAGTCGTTGACCGTAAAAACTGATTCCAGTAATGCTGTAGAACGGTGAAAATCCGGCTTGCTCAATAAGCATAGTACCGCGATCAGCATTCAACGATATCGACGTAGTCGCATTAACGGAGACTTGGATGACGTGCCCTTATAAGAAGGTTGAAAGTATGAAGGCCGTGTTAAATATGGACAACTAAAGTGGTCAACTGAGGTCTGGGCCGATTAACTGTCGGGGTGTCTAATTCTGGTGTGCGATAAGGATAGAACCGTAGTTAGGGACTCCAACGCTTGTGGAAATGTATAGCCCGGAGGATAGCAGAACGGTAACTTTTAAGGACACCCTTGCGGGCCTCGGATTCTAGGTGGCCACAGATAAAAAGATTCTCACGTTCGTCAGGCCAATAAGCCAGCTAACGGTCGATGTCTTTGCAATGAATATCCGAAGAAGGAAAGTCGAATATAGAATCCTCAAGTGGAAGCACAACTGACCTGCCACGATCATATAGGTCTTTCTGTATCTCTAACTTCTCTGAGAAGCCTTCGCCGCGTCAACGCACATGGATGCCTTTTGCAAAGAACTCTCAAGCAGGTTGAGGGCTGCGTAATCCTTTGGAGGTCCCCCACAAAAAACGACCTGGGTGGACGCCACAGTGGTCCTCAATCAAAAAACATCTAAGTGCATCCTGCAAGGCTAGACCAGAGGCAGGTGGATGTGAAGGCACGGACCACTGCTATAAAAGCTATCTACAAGAGGATGCAAAGAAAAGTCAAAAATGAGTATGAACGGAAAAAGAAGCAGCTACTCACTGAGGGCCCATCATTCACGCCATTCTAGCCGCTGCTGGCTCAGTCCCTGACAAAATCCTGTTTTTGACAGCACTAGGGTGTTGGCAGAGAAATAGTGGGTATATATTCACAGTTTATAGCGACAAGGGAGATTTAATCAACGCTGTTCGGAAATAAACGGAATAACAAAACTATATATATATATTTATACATATATATATATATATATATGTATTACGTATATATATATATATATATATATGTATTAATTTTTTTTTTAATATGCTGAAACCTCTCAGCATTAATATGGGGGATTACGGGAATCGTGATGTACATGCGCCACCACAGCCAGTGACTAGTGTGGGACTCACAAACCCACTAACACCCGCCTCCCCCCCACCCCCAGGGAACGGTAACTGCTAGGCATCGCTTCGTATCTATGGGAGTGGCCAGTTTGCCTCTCCTCCCTACTCCAGCCTTCCTACAGTCGCCCTAGCCCGCTTTGGTGCGGGACGGCGACTTCAAGAAGGCCGTTGATGCCTTCCGCAGCCCGCCCGCCTGTGGGTGCGTCGAGAGTCATCATCTGGGAAATCCGTTGCTGTATTTGCCTAGCCTAGTCCGCCTGCCTATCACCCACCCGCCTCCCGTCTACAGATTCCCCCTCTCGACCGGAGCCTGAGTGGACGCTAAGACGAGCTCTCCTGGCAGTCTCTTTGACCACCTTCGTGGACATGATCGCATCAAAGTGGGCAATACCTTCTTTCCAGGCCGCCGCTAAAGTCATCATATGGGTGACGACCTCGTTGACTGGTCGGCCTCGCACAGCGGCCGCCCCCGCGTCCCGCGCTTCCCGGAGGGCCCCACAATGCAGAACAGTGTGCTCTACATCATCCGGTTCCCCCGAGTCGCATAGTACGCAGGAGTCGACTTGAACTTTGTTAATCTTAACCATATACGTCTGGAACTGACCGTGGCCGGTCAGCACCTGGGACGCATAATAAGATAGCTCGCCGTGTCTGCAGTCGTACCATTGCCGTAGGTCCGGGATCAGACTTTTGGTCCCCTTGGTGACCCCCCCAGGAGCTGCTGCCCTCACCCATTCTTTCTGCCAAGAATCCAAAGTAGTTAATCTAGCCCGTGTGGGGTCTAGATCACCGTCCAGCGCTCGTTCTGCTCGCTCCCCGGCCAGCAAATCCCATGGCAGCATCTTAGACACGACAAGTAGTGCCTCAGTCGACACGGTACGGAATGCGCGGCAGACCCTTATGGCCACCGGCCGTTGCGCCGACCTCAGATATATGTATTATATATATATATATATATATATATATATCAAGAAGAGAATACGTATATACAGACTCGGTATGCACACCTAATTGTTTTTTAACTGTTTTCCATTTTGGCAGCATTTAAAGCGTAAGGAATCTGTCCGGGGGTGCGCGAAGAACCCAGCACCGCGTTGTTGTCACAACATTCACAGCTGTGCGTTGATCTGTTTGTTGTCGCTCTTGTCACTGTTGTTGCTTCTGCTGGCAGGTGTTTTCGAGATCTGCTCCGTAGTATTCGTATTTGCTTCTTCTGCCCCCGTTTAACCACCTTTCCTATCCTACACCGCTGTGGCCACCGCTTTATCTTGTTCTCGATTTTTCAACGCCCTCTTCGTCTTTAACTGTCTTTTTTTTCTCGTTGTGTTCTCTCGAGGCCTTACTTAGTACTGTCATGCGCCACGGGGTCGCCTAGCGTCTCTAGCGTTTCTCCATTGGTCATCCCTGACAGTGTGCCAGTTTCTGCGGTTCCCACTTGTCGTGCTTAAACGACGAGCCTTTTGCGTCTTCTCTCACAACCATGGCAGCGCTGAGCAGAGAAGGGGGCCTCTCGATGCGGCCGCGATTAACGACGAGCGTTTATGTCTGTATGCAGACTTCTTTTTTTAATTACAAGGCGATTTTTCGCACTTATCGATCGAGCATTGTGCTTCACTGCAGCCGGGATCAGCCAGCCCAGCTGGACTCGATCCAGCGCCCAGTGCAACCTCGTGGCCTTGATCTTCGACTCGAGACCGAGTTGTTCAACGACCGGAATGCAGACGGAGTTGCAACAAACGGAATCTCGTACACACGTCCAGTCGGACCAAGGTATCATGCGGACTCAGAAGATAAAGCGATTGCGGACTCCTAAGTGAGCAAGCGAGAGAGAGAGAAAAATAAAGAAAGAAAGAAACAAACAAACAAAGGGGGATGGGACGCTTGAGCGAACGAAGCTGTCCTTCGAAGAATGGAGCGTTTTTTCCCGTTAATTGTCAGCCGCGTTGCCGTTAGCTTTTCCTGTCTGTCTGTGGTGTCCTTACCGGTGACGTCGATAAAGGTCGGTCATCAAATCGATCAAGCGGTACTGTGCTTGTATTGTGACAGACTACCGGTCGCTATCCCATCGCCAGCATCGTCAACCCTACGCCAGATGATGCCGCCTCTCTTAGCCTGTCCAGTTAGATCTAGAAGCAGTCGTAGTAATTGCGGTAGTAGTAGTAGTAGTAGTAGTAATATTAACAACAGTCATAGGTAACTAGCCGAGATGCGTTATCTTCATGACATGCTTGTCTTTATTTCTCCGTTCTCTCTCTCTCTCGCACTCTGCCAGTTTGTTTATTTTGCTCGTCATATATATATATATATATATATATATATATCTGATATATATATATATATATATATATA